>CM042416.1:4602043-4612043 GCA_023634145.1 Thymallus thymallus | reverse complement strand
GGAACAGAGAAATGCTGCTGTACTGTTGTGAGCTACAGGAACAGATACATGCTGCTGTACTGTAGTGAGCTACACGAACAGAGACATGCTGCTGTACTGTAGTGAGAAATACAGAGACATGCTGCTATACTGTAGTGAGATACAGGAACAGAGACATGCTGCTGTACTGTAAATGTCATTGTATGTAGTAAGTCTTGTGTAGAGTAATTGTATGTAGTAAGTCTTGTGTAGAGTAATTGTATGTAGTAAGTATTGTGTAGAGTCATTGTATGTAGTAAGTATTGTGTAGAGTCATTGTATGTAGTAAGTATTGTGTAGAGTCATTGTATGTAGTAAGTATTGTGTAGAGTCATTGTATGTAGTAAGTATTGTGTAGAGTCATTGGATGTAGTAAGTATTGTGTAGAGTCATTGTATGTAGTAAGTATTGTGTAGAGTCATTGTATGTAGTAAGTCTTGTGTAGAGTCATTGTATGTAGTAAGTCTTGTGTAGAGTCATTGTATGTAGTAAGTCTTGTGGAGTGTCATTGTATGTAGTAAGTCTTGTGTAGAGTCATTGTATGTAGTAAGTATTGTGTAGAGTCATTGTATGTAGTAAGTCTTGTGTAGAGTCATTGGATGTAGTAAGTATTGTGTAGAGTCATTGTATGTAGTAAGTATTGTGTAGAGTCATTGGATGTAGTAAGTATTGTGTAGAGTCATTGTATGTAGTAAGTATTGTGTAGAGTCATTGTATGTAGTAAGTCTTGTGTAGAGTCATTGTATGTAGTAAGTCTTGTGTAGAGTCATTGTATGTAGTAAGTCTTGTGTAGAGTCATTGTATGTAGTAAGTCTTGTGTAGAGTCATTGTATGTAGTAAGTCTTGTGTAGAGTCATTGTATGTAGTAAGTATTGTGTAGAGTCATTGTATGTAGTAAGTCTTGTGTAGAGTCATTGTATGTAGTAAGTATTGTGTAGAGTCATTGGATGTAGTAAGTATTGTGTAGAGTCATTGTATGTAGTAAGTCTTGTGTAGAGTCATTGTATGTAGTAAGTATTGTGTAGAGTCATTGTATGTAGTAAGTCTTGTGTAGAGTCATTGTATGTAGTAAGTCTTGTGTAGAGTCATTGTATGTAGTAAGTCTTGTGTAGAGTCATTGTATGTAGTAAGTCTTGTGTAGAGTCATTGTATGTAGTAAGTCTTGTGTAGAGTCATTGTATGTAGTAAGTCTTGTGTAGAGTCATTGTATGTAGTAAGTATTGTGTAGAGTCATTGTATGTAGTAAGTCTTGTGTAGAGTCATTGTATGTAGTAAGTCTTGTGTAGAGTCATTGTATGTAGTAAGTCTTGTGTAGAGTCATTGGATGTAGTAAGTATTGTGTAGAGTCATTGTATGTAGTAAGTATTGTGTAGAGTCATTGTATGTAGTAAGTCTTGTGTAGAGTCATTGTATGTAGTAAGTCTTGTGTAGAGTCATTGGATGTAGTAAGTCTTGTGTAGAGTCATTGTATGTAGTAAGTATTGTGTAGAGTCATTGTATGTAGTAAGTATTGTGTAGAGTCATTGTATGTAGTAAGTATTGTGTAGAGTCATTGTATGTAGTAAGTCTTGTGTAGAGTCATTGGATGTAGTAAGTCTTGTGTAGAGTCATTGTATGTATTAAGTCTTGTGGAGTGTCATTGGATGTAGTAAGTCTTGTGGAGTGTCATTGGATGTAGTAAGTCTTGTGTAGAGTCATTGGATGTATTAAGTCTTGTGGAGTGTCATTGGATGTAGTAAGTCTTGTGGAGTGTCATTGGATGTAGTAAGTCTTGTGGAGTGTCATTGGATGTAGTAAGTCTTGTGTAGTGTCATTGGATGTAGTAAGTCTTGTGTAGAGTCATTGGATGTAGTAAGTCTTGTGGAGTGTCATTGGATGTAGTAAGTCTTGTGGAGTGTCATTGGATGTAGTAAGTCTTGTGGAGTGTCATTGGATATAGTACGTCTTGTGGAGTGTCATTGGATGTAGTAAGTCTTGTGTAGAGTCATTGGATGTAGTAAGTCTTTTGGAGTGTCATTGGATGTGGTAAGTCTTGTGGAGTGTCATTGGATGTAGTAAGTCTTGTGGAGTGTCATTGGATGTAGTAAGTCTTGTGGAGTGTACATCTCCAGTCTTTCCACCACCACTTTATTGATTTCTCCACATCTCAGGACTTGGTCTGCGTCCCAGATGGCACCCTATATCCTATATAGTGCACTACTTTTGATCAGGGATTATGGTGCCATTTGGGACTCATACTTAGAATGTGGAGTCCATTAGATGCATAAGTGATTACTCTTCTTGATTAACTGTGCCTTCTTGATTGTGTGTGTGTGTGTGTGTGTGTGTGTGTGTGTGTGTGTGTGTGTGTGTGTGTGTGTGTCTACGTGTTTGGTCACCTGCTGGTTCTGTATTGTACCGCTGCACCCTAGAGACTGTCAGTCAAACAGGCTTACACAGCGTTTGATTGGAGCTCCACACACACACACACACCATACACACACCATACACACACACACACACACACACACACACCATACACACACCATACACACACCATACACACACCATACACACACCATACACACACACACACACATACACACATATACACACACACATACACACACACATACACCATACACACACATACACACACACACACACCATACACACACACACACACCATACACACACCATACACACACACACACACCACACACCATACACACACACACCACACACACACACCATACACACACACACCACACACCATACACACACACATACACACACACACACCATACACACACACACCACACACCATACACACACACACACACACACACACACCATACACACACACATACACACACACACCATACACACACACATACACACACACACCACACACACACCATACACACACACATACACACACACACCATACACACACACACCACACACCATACACACACACACCACACACACACACCATACACACACCATACACACACACACACACCACACACACACCATACACACACACACACACACCACACAGACACCATACACACACACACACACACACCACACACCACACACCACACACACACACCACACACCACACACACACCATACACAGACCATACACACACACACACACACACACACACCATACACACACACACACACCATACACACACCACACACCACACACCACACCATACACACACACACACCATACACACACACACACACACACACCATACACACACACACACCACACACACACACCATACACACACACACACACACCACACACACACACACACACACACCATACACACACACACACACCATACACACACACACACCACACACACACACCATACACACACACACACACACCACACACCACACACCACACACCACACACACACACACCACACACCACACACACACCATACACAGACCATACACACACACACACACACACCATACACACACACACACACCATACACACACCACACACCACACACCACACCATACACACACACACACCATACACACACACACACACACACACACACCATACACACACACACACCATACACACACACACAGACCATACACACACACACACACACACCATACACACACACACACACCATACACACACACACCACACACACACACCATACACACACACACACACACCACACACCACACACCACACACACACACACCACACACCACACACACACCATACACAGACCATACACACACACACACACACACCATACACACACACACACCATACACACACCACACACCACACACCACACCATACACACACACACACCATACACACACACACACACACACCATACACACACACACACACCACACACACACACCATACACCACACACACACACCACACACACACCATACACACACACACACCATACACACACACACATACACACACACACACCACACACCACACACACACCATACACACACACACACACACACACACACACACACACCACACACACCACACACACACACACACACTCGACAGTGCATCAGAGAGGCCAGCATCTATCTGTTGGGCTGCAAGTCAGGAACCTATTGTTGTTGAGAACAGGGCATTTATGGGTAAATGAGTTATTTCCTGTAAGACATCAGTCGTTGTCCAGATTGGTTGGAGATTCTGCCTCTGTGATTTGTAAAGATGTATTGCATGTTGCAAATTATTGCCCCAAAAAAAAACATATATATATATTTGAGAACATAAGATCATTTTTCGGAAAAAGATTTCCATGTTTTTCTGAGAAACTACTCTGAAGTAGAAATAGTCTGATGGTTATTATGATGTTATCCTGTTTCTACCTATTGAGAATGTTGTGGTGGCAGCCGTTCAGAGCTCAACAAGAAGAGGGCTCTGGACCTGTAAACCAACCTCTGAGCTTTCTCCATCTCACATGTTACTCTCTCTCTCTCATCTTTTTCTCTCTCTCTTCCCCTTTGCGTCCATATACTGTATATTAATTTAAAATCCAATATAAATATAAATTCCACATATCCCATTTGGTTGTTAAAAGGTATGTATTTATTCATCAGAGCTGAAAAGAAAAACAACAATTAAGATGTCCTCTTTTCCACAGAACAACCACGGTGTGTCTGAAAGAGAAATCACACCCAGTCAATTAACTAACGACCAACCAGGTTCATTTCTCCTCTTGTTTTTAATTACTTTCCCTTCAGAATGAATCTATTTATATTTTCAGAGATTGCAAAAGACTAACCTCTGCCCATCTCTAACTTGACATTTCTCCTGTATTTAATTTACTTTTTCAGACTGGTTGTATGTTAATTAACTAGTCTATTCAACAGAGGGGAGTTAGAATAACACTGAGAAGAGAGAGACAGGGACTGGTTTCCTTCTTGCATCTACTGTCTTTTGTTTAAACAGGCGTCTCAGGTGGAGGCAGCCACATGGAACAATAACCCTCAACCCTGCTATTTTGTGGGGTGAATAGTAAAGTATTAGCAGCACAGCCATTAGTCAACAAGGGTTATCAGAGAGGAGGTGACAGCACCGGTTGTGAACCAAGACAACAGAGGTTCAGATTGGTTTCCTTCTTTTCTCCTTCCTCTGTGTGGTCTGTTTAGTTGGAGAATGTAAAAGGCCTCCATTTACATATTATCTCTATAAGAACTGGATAAATAAATTGAATATATTTGTTTAAACGAGCCCTGTTTGAGAACCCTCTCCTCTCTCCCCTCTGTTTCTCCTCCCTCTCTCCTCCCTCACTTTCTCCCCCTTTCTCTCCCTCTCCTCTCTCCACCTCACTCCTCCTCCCACCTCTCCTTGAACATCTTTCTTCAGCTACACTGACCCCCATACAGTCACTACACTGACCCCCATACAGTCACTACACTGACCCCATACAGTCACCACACTGACCCCATACAGTCACTGCACTGACCCCATACAGTCACTACACTGACCCCCATACAATCACTACACTGACCCCATACAGTCACTACACTGACCCCCATACAGTCACTACACTGACCCCCATACAGTCACTACACTGACCCCATACAGTCACTACACTGACCCCATACAGTCACTACACTGACCCCATACAGTCACTACACTGACCCCATACAGTCACTACACTGACCCCCATACAGTCACTACACTGACCCCATACAGTCACTACACTGACCCCATACAGTCACTACACTGACCCCATACAGTCACTACACTGACCCCCATACAGTCACTACACTGACCCCCATACAGTCACTACACTGACCCCCATACAGTCACTACACTGACCCCCATACAGTCACTACACTGACCCTATACAGTCACTACACTGACCCCATACAGTCACTACACTGACCCCCATACAGTCACTACACTGACCCCATACAGTCACTACACTGACCCCATACAGTCACTACACTGACCCCATACAGTCACTACACTGACCCCCATACAGTCACTACACTGACCCCATACAGTCACTACACTGACCCCATACAGTCACTACACTGACCCCATACAGTCACTACACTGACCCCATACAATCACTACACTGACCCCATACAGTCACTACACTGACCCCATACAGTCACTACACTGACCCCATACAGTCACCACACTGACCCCCATACAGTCACTACACTGACCCCCATACAGTCACTACACTGACCCCATACAGTCACTACACTGACCCCATACAGTCACTACACTGACCCCATACAGTCACTACACTGACCCCCATACAGTCACTACACTGACCCCCATACAGTCACTACACTGACCCCCATACAGCCACTACACTGACCCCCATACAGTCACTACACTGACCCCCATACAGTCACTACACTGACCCCCATACAGTCACTACACTGACCCCCATACAGTCACTACACTGACCCCCTACAGTCACTACACTGACCCCCATACAGTCACTACACTTACCCCCAGTCATTCACTACACTGACCCCCAGTCAGTCACTACACTGACCCCCAGTCAGTCACTACACTGACCCCCATACAGTCACTACACTGACCCCCAGTCAGTCACTACACTGACCCCTATACAGTCCTACACTGACCCCCATACAGTCACTACACTGACCCCTATACAGTCACTACACTGACCCCCAGTCAGTCACTACACTGACCTCCAGTCAGTCACTACTCTGACCCCCAGTCAGTCACTACACTGACCCCCAGTCAGTCACTACACTGACCCCCAGTCAGTCACTACAATGACCCCCAGTCAGTCACTACACTGACCCCCATACAGTCACTACACTGACCCCCATACAGTCACTACTCTGACCCCCAGTCAGTCACTACACTGACCCCCAGTCAGTCACTACACTGACCCCCAGTCAGTCACTACAATGACCCCCAGTCAGTCACTACACTGACCCCCAGTCAGTCACTACACTGACCCCCATACAGTCACTACACTGACCCCTATACAGTCACTACACTGACCCCCAGTCAGTCACTACACTGACCCCCATTCAGTCACTACACTGACCCCCATACAGTCACTACACTGACCCCCATACAGTCACTACACTGAACCCGTCAGTCACTACACTGACCCCCATACAGTCACTACACTGACCCCCATACATTCACTACACTGACCCCCATACAGTCACTACACTGACCCCCATACAGTCACTACACTGAACCCGTCAGTCACTACACTGACCCCCATACAGTCACTACACTGACCCCCATACAGTCACTACACTGACCCCCATACAGTCACTACACTGACCCCCATACAGTCACTACACTGACCCCATACAGTCACTACACTGACCCCATACAGTCACTACACTGACCCCCATACAGTCACTACACTGACCCCATACAGTCACTACACTGACCCCATACAGTCACTACACTGACCCCATACAGTCACTACACTGACCCCATACAATCACTACACTGACCCCATACAGTCACTACACTGACCCCATACAGTCACTACACTGACCCCATACAGTCACCACACTGACCCCCATACAGTCACTACACTGACCCCATACAGTCACTACACTGACCCCATACAGTCACTACACTGACCCCATACAGTCACTACACTGACCCCATACAGTCACTACACTGACCCCCATACAGTCACTACACTGACCCCCATACAGTCACTACACTGACCCCCATACAGCCACTACACTGACCCCCATACAGTCACTACACTGACCCCCATACAGTCACTACACTGACCCCCTACAGTCACTACACTGACCCCCATACAGTCACTACACTGACCCCCTACAGTCACTACACTGACCCCCATACAGTCACTACACTTACCCCCAGTCATTCACTACACTGACCCCCAGTCAGTCACTACACTGACCCCCAGTCAGTCACTACACTGACCCCCAGTCAGTCACTACACTGACCCCCATACAGTCACTACACTGACCCCCAGTCAGTCACTACACTGACCCCTATACAGTCCTACACTGACCCCCATACAGTCACTACACTGACCCCTATACAGTCACTACACTGACCCCCAGTCAGTCACTACACTGACCTCCAGTCAGTCACTACTCTGACCCCCAGTCAGTCACTACACTGACCCCCAGTCAGTCACTACACTGACCCCCAGTCAGTCACTACAATGACCCCCAGTCAGTCACTACACTGACCCCCATACAGTCACTACACTGACCCCCATACAGTCACTACTCTGACCCCCAGTCAGTCACTACACTGACCCCCAGTCAGTCACTACACTGACCCCCAGTCAGTCACTACAATGACCCCCAGTCAGTCACTACACTGACCCCCAGTCAGTCACTACACTGACCCCCATACAGTCACTACACTGACCCCTATACAGTCACTACACTGACCCCCAGTCAGTCACTACACTGACCCCCAGTCAGTCACTACACTGACCCCCATACAGTCACTACACTGACCCCCATACAGTCACTACACTGAACCCGTCAGTCACTACACTGACCCCCATACAGTCACTACACTGACCCCCATACAGTCACTACACTGACCCCCATACATTCACTACACTGACCCCCATACAGTCACTACACTGACCCCCATACAGTCACTACACTGAACCCGTCAGTCACTACACTGACCCCCATACAGTCACTACACTGACCCCCATACAGTCACTACACTGACCCCCATACAGTCACTACACTGACCCCCATACAGTCACTACACTGACCCCCATACAGTCACTACACTGACCCCCATACAGTCACTAAACTGATCCCCAGTCAGTCACTACACTGACCCCCATACAGTCACTACACTGAACCCGTCAGTCACTACACTGACCCCCATACAGTCACTACACTGACCCCCATACAGTCACTACACTGACCCCCATACAGTCACTACACTGACCCCCATTCAGTCACTACACTGACCCCCATACAGTCACTACACTGACCCCCAGTCAGTCACTACACTGACCCCCAGTCAGTCACTACACTGACCCCTATACAGTCACTACACTGACCCCCATACAGTCACTACACTGACCCCCAGTCAGTCACTACACTGACCCTTATACAGTCACTCTCTCATTCTCCTATCCCTCTCTCCCTCCCTCTCTCCCTCCCCCTCGTTCTCTCCTCCTATATGAAAGGTTTATTTGGGGTGAGAAACAATGTCTGTTCCATCATCAGTGTTTCTAATAGCCCAGCATGCCGTCCTGTCACCTCTAAACCACTGCCATGATAGCTGCTGTTGTTGTGTAGGAGAAACAAACATAATTTCTTATTTCTTTGGGTTTTAAATTACAGTGCTGAAGTAAGAGGAATGGTCTTGAGCTCCAGGGGTTACCAAGGGAGACTGGCTTGGTTTTAGAGACTGGCTTGGTGCTTCAGGGGTTACCAAGGGAGACTGGCTTGGTTTTAGAGACTGTCTTGGTGCTTCAGGGGTTACCAAGGGAGACTGGCTTGGTTTTAGAGACTGGCTTGGTGCTTCAGGGGTTACCAAGGGAGACTGACTTGGTTTTAGAGACTGTCTTGTTTTAGGACACATATAAGTTGTGATCATAGACATACAATGCCTCCACAACGTATTCACACCCCTCGACTTATTCCACATTTTGTGTTACAACCTGAGTTCAAAATAGATTTTTCTCACCTATCTACACACGATACCCCATAATGACAAAGGAAATACATGTTTTTAGACATTTTTGCTAATTTATTGAAAATGAAATGCAGAAATATCTCATTTACGTAAATATTCACACCCCTGAGTCAGTACATGTTAGAATCACATTTCACAGCGATTACAGCTGTGAGTCTTTCTGGGTAAGTCATTAAGAGCTTTGCACACCTGGATTGTACAATATTTATCCATTATTCTTTTCAACATTCTTCAAGCTCTGTGAAATTGGTTGTTGATCATTGCTAGACAACCATTTTC
>CM042416.1:4584543-4592043 GCA_023634145.1 Thymallus thymallus | reverse complement strand
TTCCCACTTACAAAGCATGTAGAAGTCTGTAATTTTTATCATAGGTACTCTTCAACTGTGAGTGACGGAATCTAAAACAAAAATGCAGAAAATCACATTGTATGATTTTTAAGTAATTAATTTGCATTTTATTGCATGACATAAGTATTTGATACATCAGAAAAGCAGAACTTAATATTTGGTACAGAAACCTTTGTTTGCAATTACAGAGATCATACGTTTCCTGTAGTTCTTGACCAGGTTTGCACACACTGCAGCAGGGATTTTGGCCCACTCCTCCATCCAGATCCTTCAGGTTTCGGGGCTGTCGCTGGGCAATACAGACTTTCAGCTCCCTCCAAAGATTTTCTATTGGGTTCAGGTCTGGAGACTGGCTAGGCCACTCCAGGACCTTGAGATGCTTCTTACGGAGCCACTCCTTAGTTGCCCTGGCTGTGTGTTTCGGGTCGTTGTCATGCTGGAAGACCCAGCCACGACCCATCTTCAATGCTCTTACTGAGGGAAGGAGGTTGTTGGCCAAGATCTCACGATACATGGCCCCATCCATCCTCTACTCAATACGGTGCAGTCGTCCTGTCCCCTTTGCAGAAAAGCATCCCCAAAGAATGATGTTTCCACCTCCACGCTTCACGGTTGGGATGGTGTTCTTGGGGTTGTACTCATCCTTCTTCTTCTTCCAAACACGGCGAGTGGAGTTTAGACCAAAAAGCTCTATTTTTGTCTCATCAGACCACATGACCTTCTCCCATTCCTCCTCTGGATCATCCAGATGGTAATTGGCAAACTTCAGACGGGCCTGGACATGCGCTGGCTTGAGCAGGGGGACCTTGCGTGTTCTGCAGGATTTTAATCTATGACGGCGTAGTGTGTTACTAATGGTTTTCTTTGAGACTGTGGTCCTAGCTCTCTTCAGGTCATTGACCAGGTCCTGCCGTGTAGTTCTGGGCTGATCCCTCACCTTCCTCATGATAATTGATGCCCCACGAGGTGAGATCTTGCATGGTGCCCCAGACCGAGGGAGATTGACCGTCATCTTGAACTTCTTCCATTTTCTAATAATTGCGCCAACAGTTGTTGCCTTCTCACCAAGCTGCTTGCCTATTGTCCTGTAGCCCATCCCAGCCTTGTGCAGGTCTACAATTTTATCCCTGATGTCCTTACACAGCTCTCTGGTCTTGGCCATTGTGGAGAGGTTGGAGTCTGTTTGATTGAGTGTGTGGACAGGTGTCTTTTATACAGGAGTTCAAACAGGTGCAGTTAATACAGGTAATGAGTGGAGAACAGGAGGGCTTCTTAAAGAGAAACTAACAGGTCTGTAAGAGCCAGAATTCTTACTGGTTGGTAGGTGATCAAATACTTATGTCATGCAATAAAATGCAAATGAATTATTTAAAAATCATACAATGTGATTTTCTGGATTTTTGTTTTAGATTCCGTCTCTCACAGTTGAAGAGTACCTATGATAAAAATTACAGACCTCTACATGCTTTGTAAGTAGGAAAACCTGCAAAATCAGTATATACCACGTTCTGATTATGGAATGGCTTTGTGTTATAGGCAAGAGATTTTTTTCTCCTTCTATAATAATTTCCTGGAGAAATCAAAGGGCTTTCTGCCACTCCAGTCCTGTGTGTGTGTGTGTGTGTGTGTGTGTGTGTGTGTGTGTGTATAAGAACAATAGGAGGTGCTACCTCTCTCTCTCCCTTCTCTTCTTTTCACTGTGGCTGTAATAATGGCTTGTTGATTGATTCCATTTACAGGTTTAAGGGAGGGAGGGAGAAAGATGAGAGAGAGAGAAAAGGGGAGAGTGAAGGAGAGCGAGCAGCACTAAGCAGTCAGACTGAGTCCCCCTCTTTTGCAGCCTTTATTAATGTGTATTCAGATTGACACCTGAATGCTCTCGCTCGCTCCAGAACCACAAAGCAGACTATAACGTCTAAACAGCACAGCTCTCTCCCTTCTAAGGCATAATGATACAATACGGGTATACTAAATCCTCATCTGAATGATACAATACGAGTATACTAAATCCTCATCTGAATAATACGGGTATATCTAACATCATAATTGTGACTGGCTGCATTGATTTTCTCTCATCATAGCAGAACAACATAATTGTATTAGGATACAGTTTCCACAAGCTATTGATTCAGACAGGGGCTGTAGTAATGATATTAAGGCTATGTCCCAAATGGCACAGTATTCCCTATATAGTGCTCTTCTTTTGACCAGAGGTAAGTAAAGCACTACATAGGGAGTAGGGTGCCATTTGGGATTCACCCTATGTGACTTCTATAATTGATTCCAATTGTAATCCGCTGTAGGATTGTAGAAGCATGTAGTTAGGTTAGCAGGTAACAATCTACACTACATGAACAAAAAGTATGTGGACACCTCGTCCAACATCATGGGCGTTAACAGAGTTGGTCCCCCTTTGCTGCTATAACAGCCTCCACTGATGATGGGGTTGAGGTCAGGGCTCTGTGCAGGCCAGTCAAGTTTTTCCACACCAATTTCGCCAAACCATTTCTGTATGGACCTCGCTTTGTGCACGGGGGCATTGTCATGCTGAAACAGTAAAGGGCCTTCCTCAAACTGTTGCCACAAAGTTGGAAGCACAGAATCGTCTAGTGTTGAATCCCTATTTAGGAAGAAGTGGGGTGTGTGTGTGTACGTACCATGTAAAAGTTGGGAAAATTATGTACCATGTAAACAATATGTAAACATTATGTACCATGTAAACATTGTGTGAACATTACGTACCGCGTAAAGGTTGTGAACATTACGTACCGTGTAAACGTTGTGAATGGTGCTGTGTGTAGTTTATAGAACCACTGTGTCCTGTTAAAGTAGGATTTATAGAACCACTGTGTCCTGTTAAAGTAGGATTTATAGAACCACTGTGTCCTGTTAAAGCAGGATATATAGAACCACTGTGTCCTGTTAAAGCAGGATATATAGAACCACTGTGTCCTGCTAAAGCAGGATATATAGAACCACTGTGTCCTGTTAAAGCAGGATATATAGAACCACTGTGTCCTGTTAAAGCAGGATATATAGAACCACTGTGTCCTGTTAAAGCAGGATATATAGAACCACTGTGTCATGTTAAAGCAGGATATATAGAACTACTGTGTCCTGTTAAAGCAGGATATATAGAACCACTGTGTCCTGTTAAAGCAGGGTTTATAGAACCACTGTGTCCTGTTAAAGCAGGATTTATAGAGCCACTGTGTCCTGTTAAAGCAGGATTTATAGAACCACTGTGTCCTGTTAAAGCAGGATTTATAGAACCACTGTGTCCCGTTAAAGCAGGATTTATAGAACCACTGTGTCCTGTTAAAGCAGGATTTATAGAACCACTGTGTCCTGTTAAAACAGGATATATAGAACCACTGTGTCCTGTTAAAGCAGGATATATAGAACCACTGTGTCCTGTTAAAGCAGGATATATAGAACCACTGTGTCCTGTTAAAGCAGGATATATAGAACTACTGTGTCCTGTTAAAGCAGGATATATAGAACCACTGTGTCCTGTTAAAGCAGGGTTTATAGAACCACTGTGTCCTGTTAAAGCAGGATTTATAGAGCCACTGTGTCCTGTTAAAGCAGGATTTATAGAACCACTGTGTCCTGTTAAAGCAGGATTTATAGAGCCACTGTGTCCTGTTAAAGCAGGATTTATAGAGCCACTGTGTCCTGTTAAAGCAGGATTTATAGAACCACTGTGTCCTGTTAAAGCAGGATTTATAGAGCCACTGTGTCCTGTTAAAGCAGGATTTATAGAGCCACTGTGTCCTGTTAAAGTAGGATTTATAGAACCACTGTGTCCTGTTAAAGCAGGGTTTATAGAACCACTGTGTCCCGTTAAAGCAGGATTTATAGAACCACTGTGTCCTGTTAAAGCAGGATTTATAGAACCACTGTGTCCTGTTAAAGCAGGATTTATCAGAATTACAAGGATATCAACAGGAGGCTGACTCATAGAGAAGGCAAAGGGATGGTTAAACAAGAAACAGTGTGTGTGTGTGTTTATGTGTGTGTGTGTGTGTGTGTGTGTGTGTGTGTGTGTGTGTGTGTGTGTGTGTGTGTGTGTGTGTGTGTGTGTGTGTGTGTTTAAAGAGGCCAGTTAAACAGGGAGATGGGGATCTTGTTTTGTAGGGCATTTTCCCTCCCACACTGTTTTACCACCAGTGGCTAATAAAATTGATCTGTGCAATCCCAAACCATCTGGTTGCATCTGTTAACTCAGCAATCACTAACTAACTAAACACCCAGGACACACACACAGGAACGTACACGCAGGCGAACACACACACACACACGGAGGAACTTGCGCACACACACACACACACACACACACAATTCTAAATGAGATGTGGGGATACAGCCAAATGTTGAGGGATCATCAGGGTAACGGCTGGAGCAGTATTATGCCCTTCATAAAACTAGGACACGACGGGAGTGTGTCTGTGTGTAGTGTGTGTAGTGTGTGTAGTGTGTATGTGTAGTGTGTGTAGTGTGTGTAGTGTGTGTGTGTAGTGTGTGTAGTGTGTGTGTGTAGTGTGTGTAGTGTGTGTAGTGTAGTGTGTAGTGTGTGTAGTGTGTGTGTGTGTGTGTGTGTGTAGTGTGTGTGTGTACTGTGTGTAGTGTGTGTGTGTGTACTGTGTGTAGTGTGTGTAGTGTGTAGTGTGTGTGTATAGTGTGTGTAGTGTGTAGTGTGTGTAGTGTGTAGTGTGTGTAGTGTGTGTAGTGTGTAGTGTGTGTAGTGTGTAGTGTGTAGTGTGTGTAGTGTGTGTAGTGTGTGTGTGTGTGTGTAGTGTGTAGTGTGTAGTGTGTGTAGTGTGTAGTGTGTGTAGTGTGTAGTGTGTGTAGTGTGTAGTGTGTGTAGTGTGTAGTGTGTAGTGTGTGTAGTGTGTGTAGTGTGTGTAGTGTGTGTAGATGACCTATAATACATTAACTGTCATGAAGGACAAAGTGAAAGTGCAGAGATTAGGTCATTAGATTAGGTCATTAGATTAGGTGATTGTGTGTTTACAGTCACATTACTAGAATGATTTATGGTTAAGAGTAAATAATGTACTGTTTGTTTAGACACGCTATATTGTCTTGGTACTGTTTACCAAACATTAGTGTTGGAGATGGCTTTATTTAGCCGTGGTGGGAGTGGGTGGGTTGGAACTGCTGTTTGGTTTGGTCCTTCTTCTTATCAAGGATGTTCTGTGTTGTCCTGCCACTGTAAAACACACGTTGAGATAGGAAGAAGAAGAAGGATGTTTGGAAGAAGAAGAAGGATGAGTACAACCCCAAGAACACCATCCCAACCATGAAGCGTGGAGGTGGAAACATCATTCTTTGGGGATGCTTTTCTGCAAAGGGGACAGGACGACTGCACCGTATTGAGGGGAGGATGGATGGGGCCATGTATCGCGAGATCTTGGCCAACAACCTCCTTCCCTCAGTAAGAGCATTGAAGATGGGTCGTGGCTGGGTCTTCCAGCATGACAACGACCCGAAACACACAGCCAGGGCAACTAAGGAGTGGCTCCGTAAGAAGCATCTCAAGGTCCTGGAGTGGCCTAGCCAGTCTCCAGACCTGAACCCAATAGAAAATCTTTGGAGGGAGCTGAAAATCCGTATTGCCCAGAGACAGCCCCGAAACCTGAAGGATCTGTATGGAGGAGTGGGCCAAAATCCCTGCTGCAGTGTGTGCAAACCTGGTATAGAACTACAGGAAACGTATGATCTCTGTAATTGCACCAAATATTAATTGTACCAAATATTAAGTTCTGCTATTCTGATGTATCAAATACTTATGTCATGCAATAAAATGCAAATTAATTACTTAAAAATCATACAATGTGATTTTCTGGATCTCTCACAGTAGAAGTGTACCTATGATACAAATTACAGACCTCTACATGCTTTGTAAGTGGGAAAACCTGCAAAATCGGCAGTGTATCAAATACTTGTTCTCCCCACTGTATACAGAGAGGAGAGCAGGACAGGACGTTCTCTCTAGGTGTGTCCCTAATGGCACCCTATTCTCCATGGGCCTTGGTCAATAGTAGTGCACTACATAGGGAATACGGTGCCATTCGTTCTCTCTCTTTTCTCCGTACCATGAATCTAGAACATGGAGTTTGTCATGTACCTTATAAAACAAGGTCGCTAGCTAGTCAGTAGTGTGTTTGGCTTTCGTGATGTTCCTGTCATGAAGTGTGTGTGTGATGTTGCTCTACAGTTATGTTTTTTGTTGCTGAGAGGGTTCATTCCCAGTGTAAGTTGATCAGACTCTATACCAGGTACTCTTATGTCTAATGTGCTCTGTTAACTGTAGCTCTTTTTAAGTTATGACGCACATAAAGCTTGTTTCAGAGTTCATTCGCTCAGTGGTTAGTGGGTGAGTGGAGCACTTACTATACTGAGTACCATCTTTGACCTGGTGGCTGGCTGGCTGGCTGGCTGGCTGGCTGGCTGGCTGGCTGGCTGGCTGGCTGGCTGGCTGGATGAATGGATGAATGGCTGGATGAATGGATGAATGGCTGGATGAATGGATGAATGGCTGGATGAATGGATGAATGGCTGGCTGGCTGAGTAACAGCTCCTAAATACAGCTCCTAAGTATATTACATAGATATATTCCATAGATACATCTCCTAGATACATCTCCTAGATACATCCCCTTGATACATCTCCTAGATACATCTCCTAGATACATCCCCTTGATACATCTCCTAGATACATCTCCTAGATACAGCTCCTAGATACAGATCCTAGATACATCCCCTAGATACAGCTCCTAGATACATCTCCTAGAGACATCTCCTAGATACATCTCCTAGATACATCCCCTAGATACAGCTCCTAGATACAGCTCCTAGATACAGCTCCTAGGTGTGAATGGACAGAAGTCTCTGGATAGGAAGCTGCACCAACCATAGACAGAGACAGTCTGATGGTGTTGACGTGTGACATTGAGTTAGACGGGTCTGAGGTGTCTGTCACTGATACGTAGCCTACTGTACTGTACTGTACTGTACATTGACCAGACCCTGTGTCATGTGGGTACAGGCTTTACTTGAAACATGATTAGCATCCTAATTTAACTATCATTTACATAGTTCCTAGGTTACAGCAGAGCAGCACTAAGCACAGATCATATTTGGTTCAAATCAAATAACCTTGACCCAATAATATGTCTTTCATTTCATTCTGACCTTCTGAATTAAATAAATAAAGCAGCACTTTTTCAAAAGAGATTCACTGCCTGGAGGCAGCTTGTGAAGAACGTGAGAAGAAGAAGTAGTTTGAAAGCTCTCTGAAGAGGAAGGAAGATCAAATGTATAATTGCTACCTCTGAAGGTCCATGTCCCCAGGCTCCTCTCCTCTCCTCTCCTCTCCTCTCCTCTCCTCTCCTCTCCTCTCCTCTCCTCTCCTCTCCTCTCCTCTCCTCTCCTCTCCTCTCCTCTCCTCTCCTCTCCTCTCCTCTCCTCTCCT
>CM042416.1:4564543-4574543 GCA_023634145.1 Thymallus thymallus | reverse complement strand
GGCCAGTTTCCTGGACAGCTTGGTGTAGTAACTAGGGGCCAGTGTCCTGGACAGCTTGGTGTAGTGACTAGGGGCCAGTTTCCTGGACAGCTTGGCGTAGTGACTAGGGGCCAGTGTTCTGAACAGCTTGATGTAGTGTTTATCGACACACTGGGTGTTCTGAACAGCTTGTTGTAGTGTTTATCGACACACTGGGTGTTCTGAACAGCTTGTTGTAGTGTTTATCGACACACTGGGTGTTCTGAACAGCTTGTTGTAGTGTTTATCGACACACTGGGTGCCCGTAAAGATCTGTGACTCACAGAGATGACCTCACAGCCAGCCAATGAGACACACAGCGTCTTGGACGACCGTCCAGCCAATGGGGTTGAGCCCTCTGCTTGGATCCATAATTCCCAGAATGCCTCAGGGCACACATACACATAGGCTTGTGATTGACCTCTCTGCGACCCTGTCCTCCTAACGAAATCATCGCTTCATTAAAGCAGCGACTCCAAACACATTTGCATTTGGTGCTTGGCTTTGCTTTAATGTCTCAGCAACAGCACGACGGTTGCCTAGTGTATGGGAGAGAGAGAGAGAGAGAGCAGACCGGTGTTGATGTCATCTTCCAACCATGCAGAAAGGATTGGCTATCTGCCCTGAAGGTTGTGATTTTCCAGGAAATGCAAAATAAACAAATGAAGTCAAAGTAGCCCTTGAGCCTGGCAGAGATACATCTGTCTAGAGAACCATGGTGAAGAGGCAATGAGGGAAGAGATTGACCTGAAGCAACACCCTGGTGAAGAGAGAATGAGGGAAGAGATTGACCTGAAGCAACACCCTGGTGAAGAGATTGACCTGAAGCAACACCCTGGTGAAGAGATTGACCTGAAGCAACACCCTGGTGAAGAGATTGACCTGAAGCAACACCCTGGTGAAGAGATTGACCTAAAGCAACACCCTGGTGAAGTGATTGACCTGAAGCAACACCCTGGTGAAGAGAGAATGAGGGAAGAGATTGACCTGAAATAACACTCACATTCACACTCACGACGAGTCTCCCATGCAGGTTAACTCTCTCAGCTCTGACGTTTTAAATCCAGGGCTCTCCTTTTCTCTCTCCTCTCCTCCCTCTCATCCACTCCTCTCCTCTCCTCCCTCTCATCCACTCCACTCCTCTTCTCCCTCTCATCCACTCCACTCCTCCCCCTCTCCTCTCCTCCCTCTCATCCACTCCACTCCTCTCCTCCCTCTCATCCACTCCTCTCCTCTCCTCCCTCTCATCCACTCCACTCCTCCCCTTGTCTTCTCTTCCCTCTCCTCCCTCTCCTCGCCTCGCCTCTCCTCCACTCCACTCCTCCCCCTGTCTTCTCTTCCCTCTTCTCCCTCTCCTCTCCACTCCTCTCCTCCACTCCACTCCTCCCCCTGTCTTCTCTTCCCTCTCCTCCCTCTCCTCTCCTCACCTCTCCTCCACTCCACTCCTCCCCCTGTCTTCTCTTCCCTCCCTCCCCTCCCTCTCCTCCACTCCACTCCTCCCCCTGTCTTCTCTTCCCTCTCCTCCCTCTCCTCTCCTTCCCTCTCCTCCATTCCACTCCTCCCCCTCTCTTCTCTTCCCTCTCCTCCCTCTCCTCTCCTCGCCTCTCCTCCACTCCTCTTGTCTCCTGACTGCCAATCCAGCAGATGGGTCATCATGTGGCAGAGAGGATTATGGGTAGAGGAGTGGAAAGGGTCAACATGTGGCAGAGAGGATTATGGGTAGAGGAGGGATGGAAATGCTGACCTGAATTTATAAACCCTCTAGAGCAGCTAGAAAACTAACTCTAACTTCACTTTCCATGGTGTGACCTTCAGTTTCTCCTTGACTGTCTGGACTCAGTGAATATATTTTAATCTTGACTGTCTGGACTCAGTGAATATATTTTAATCTTGACTGTCTGGACTCAGTGAATATATTTTAATATTGACTGTCTGGACTCAGTGAATATATTTTAATCTTGACTGTCTGGACTCAGTGAATATATTTTAATATTGACTGTCTGGACTCAGTGAATATATTTTAATCTTGACTGTCTGGACTCAGTGAATATATTTTAATCTTGACTGTCTGGACTCAGTGAATATATTTTAATCTTGACTGTCTGGACTCAGTGAATATATTTTAATCTTGACTGTCTGGACTCAGTGAATATATTTTAATCTTGACTGTCTGGACTCAGTGAATATATTTTATCCTTGACGTCTGGACTCAGCTCTTGAATGGATGTGTGTGTGTGCGTGAGTGTGCTAATGGGTACCCTCATTTGCGACCCCTGCACGGTGAACCCATCCCACACCACGTTCAACACACAAACCCCTGCACGGTGAACCCATCCCACACCACGTTCAACACACAAACCCCTGCACGGTGAACCCATCCCACACCACGTTCAACACACAAACCCATGCACGGTGAACCCATCCCACACCACGTTCAACACACAAACCCATGCACGGTGAACCCATCCCACACCACGTTCAACACACAAACCCCTGCACGGTCAACCCATCCCACACCACGTTCAACACACAAACCCCTGCACGGTGAACCCATCCCACACCACGTTCAACACACAAACCCCTGCACGGTGAACCCTCCCACACCACGTTCAACACACAAACCCCTGCACCGTGGACCACATTCATCACATCTAATGAAAGCTGCCTTCTGCTCATAGAGCATGGTCTGCATGATAGCTCTGTCACTCAGCCATATGCCATCCCCAGGCCTGGCATCTGCTGCTGCTGCTAGAGCACTGGTTCTCCCTCCCTGCTAGGCCTGGTTGGGCCTCCCTGCTAGGCCTGATTGGGCCTCCCTGCCTGCCTGGGTCTGGTTGGGCCTCCCTGCTAGGCCTGATTGGGCCTCCCTGCCTGCCTGGGTCTGGTTGTTCTGAGCTGGGACAGCCTCTGTTCTCATGTCCATTCAGTCTGCAGCCACACCCAGCTCCAGCTACAGCTCGCTCTCTGTGTGTTTAAATAAGAGATATGGAGTTAATTTATGTAAAGTCAGTTAAACAAACAAACTAGTCACTATGTCAACGAAAGACAAGAGGGGAGGAGGGGACCAATTTGCATGTGTGTATTAATCCCCAATCATAACAAGTCTACCATGCCAACAAGCTGCTGCACCAACCCCAACCCCACCCCCCAATGACCCTACAAGCCAATCAGAACGGAGAGACTTTTAGTATATGTTTTGTGGCGCTTGGCAGGGTTGGGCCTTTAGGGAGAGAGTTGCTGGGTATGGGGCTGGGGCGCTGGTATGGGGAGAGAGGCTGAGGGACTAGGCAGGGTTGGGCCTTTAGGGAGAGAGTTGTTGGGGTATGGGGTATGGGGCTGGGTCGCTGGTATGGGGAGAGAGGCTGAGGGACTGGGCAGGGTTGGGCCTTTAGGGAGAGAGTTGTTGGGGTATGGGGCGCTGGTATGGGGAGAGAGGCTGGGGGACTAGGCAGAGTTGGGCCTTTAGGGAGTGAGTGGCTGGGGTATAGCTCTGGGATTGGTGGCTGGACTATAGGGTTTGGTCACCATAAATAGTAAATACTGTAGATTACTGACTGCTTGCCTGTGGTGATATAATGCTGTTGTTGTTTACAAGTTACAGTGCATCTCGCATATAATCATATTACAGAGACTAATTAATAATTTGTTGATTAGAGTATTAAATGCCATGTTCTGGTATCATGATCAAAGGGTTAGGGGACTGATGTTGTTCAGTTCACATAGTTCATAGGACAGACATCTGTCTATACATCTGTTATTCATTACAGGGTTATTAAACAGGCATGCTGGGCTGCGTCCCAAATAGCACCATATTTCCTATACAGTGCACTACTTTTGACCAGGCACTATAGAGCTCTTGTCAAAAGTAGTGCAACATATAGGAAATAGGGTGCCATTTGGGACGCAGCCTCAGGCTCGGTGGAACCAACCTCACACTGACCCTGTAGAGAGAGTGCCTTTCTGCAGTACAGAACATTGAATAAGTTAATGTTAAGTATACATCATTTAACTGTATATATGTAATATGTTATCAATACATCATTTAACTGTATACATTTAATATGTTATCAATACATCATTTAACTGTATACATTTCGTATGTTATCAATACATCATTTAACTGTATATATTTAATATGTTATCAATACATCATTTAACTGTATACATTTGATATGTTATCAATACATAATTTAACTGTATACATTTAATATGTTATCAATACATAATTTAACTGTATACATTTAATATGTTATCAATACATAATTTATCTGTAGTTGAATGTATTAGTGGCTAGTTGAATGTATTAATGTATTAGTGGCTAGTTGAATGTATTAGTGGCTAGTTGAATGTATTAGTGGCTAGTTGAATGTATTCATGTATTAGTGGCTAGTTGAATGTATTAGTGGCTAGTTGAATGTATTAGTGGCTAGTTGAATGTATTAATGTATTAGTGGCTAGTTGAATGTATTAATGTATTAGTGGCTAGTTGAATGTATTAATGGCTAGTTGAATGTATTCATGTATTAGTGGCTAGTTGAATGTATTCATGTATTAGTGGCTAGTTGAATGTATTCATGTATTAGTGGCTAGTTTAATGTATTCATGTATTAGTGGCTAGTTGAATGTATTCATGTATTAGTGGCTAGTTGAATGTATTAGTGGCTAGTTGAATGTATTCATGTATTAGTGGCTAGTTGAATGTATTAATGTATTAATGGCTAGTTGAATGTATTCATGTATTAGTGGCTAGTTGAATGTATTCATGTATTAGTGGCTAGTTGAATGTATTCATGTATTAGTGGCTAGTTTAATGTATTAGTGGCTAGTTGAATGTATTCATGTATTAGTGGCTAGTTGAATGTATTAATGTATTAGTGGCTAGTTGAATGTATTCATGTATTAATGGCTAGTTTAATGTATTAGTGGCTAGTTGAATGTATTAATGTATTAATGGCTAGTTGAATGTATTAGTGGCTAGTTGAATGTATTAGTGGCTAGTTGAATGTATTAGTGGCTAGTTGAATGTATTAGTGGCTAGTTGAATGTATTAATGTATTAATGGCTAGTTGAATGTATTAATGGCTAGTTTAATGTATTAGTGGCTAGTTGAATGTATAAATGTATTAATGGCTAGTTGAATGTATTAGTGGCTAGTTGAATGTATTAGTGGCTAGTTGAATGTATTAGTGGCTAGTTGAATGTATTAGTGGCTAGTTGAATGTATTAATGTATTAATGGCTAGTTGAATGTATTAATGGCTAGTTTAATGTATTAGTGGCTAGTTGAATGTATTAATGTATTAATGGCTAGTTGAATGTATTAGTGGCTAGTTGAATGTATTAGTGGCTAGTTGAATGTATTAGTGGCTAGTTGAATGTATTAGTGGCTAGTTGAATGTATTAGTGGCTAGTTGAATGTATTAATGTATTAATGGCTAGTTGAATGTATTAATGGCTAGTTGAATGTATTAATGTATTAGTAGCTAGTTTAATGTATTAATGTATTAGTGGCTAGTTGAATGTATTCATGTATTAGTGGCTAGTTGAATGTATTAATGTATTAGTGGCTAGTTGAATGTATTAATGGTTAGTTTAATGTATTAATGTATTAGTGGCTAGTTGAATGTATTAGTGGTTAGTTGAATGTATTCATGTATTAGTGGCTAGTTGAATGTATTAGTGGTTAGTTGAATGTATTCATGTATTAGTGGCTAGTTGAATGTATTAGTGGTTAGTTGAATGTATTCATGTATTAGTGGTTAGTTGATTCAGTCTTTATTTATAGTACCTCAATAAGTCACCTATAATCTGTGCCCCAAATGGCACTATATAGTCTGTGTCCCAAATGGCACCAGAGCCCTGATCAAAAGAAGTGCACTATTTAGGGGAAAGGGTGACAATTGAGAGACACATAGCATTGGATATTCTCTTTACTGGTGTTAGTTTCAGGGCTCCAGTCAGTAAATCAGTCGGTCATCTGTGAGTGTATTCCTGGTACTACAGGGGTCCTAGGGAGAGATGTATGAGCCTGTCATACGCCCAGACAGGAACAGGAAGGAGGGAGGGAAGTGATGATCGTTAGTCAGCCCTGCTAGTTGTTATATCCTGTGACAACCTGTAAACTCTTGTCTAGGTGAGGTCAAAGGTGAGGTCAAAGTAGCTAAACCATGCTGTTTCACAGATATAAGTCCTACGTTTTGTTGCCATGATTATAAGGTGTTGCTATCATTTTTGAAAAGCTAAATATATATAAAGCCGACACGTTCTTTATAACAGCTAAATGTTGTATTGTTCTATGGCTGGCTGTAGCAGCAAGAGCTACAGTGCTGTGGTACTAGGGTTGCAAAGGGTCAGAAACTTTCCGGTAAATTTCTGGAATTTTCACGGAATCTTTCCATGGGAAGTTAAGCCCTGGAAGTTTGGGAATTTTGCTTAAATTCATTAAAAGAGTTAGCTTATAACAGTGAACCTTTTTTGTGGGATACACATAAGGCAATTCTAGGTCTTGTGGCATATTTTGGTTAAGCTATCGCCAAATCAAAGGAATTGCAACCCTCTGCATGCACAGTGCATTCTTCCATCACATGTACAGCTGATTCTCAAGATCTTGTACACTAATGAGATGCTATTGAGCCCACACTACTACACTGTCTGAGCCAAGGACTACATGCTTTCTGGTAAGTTTTGATTACAATACTGGGTGGGGTGAATATATTTTATATGACATACATGATTTTTTGTTAACTAGTAAATAGTAGCCTACAGTAAAGTGTGTTTATATCATTTCTAACTTGTTAACAATTTCTGCTAGTTAGTTTTTTCTACCATGTGGGTGAAAATGATGAATCAGACACCTTATCGATAGCAACAGCTCATGGTCATCCTGGAATCAAAAGGCAATGTGCATTGGAAGAGATTTCTGAATGTTCTTCACCCAGCATACACCCCTCCAACCAGACATGCTTTATCTACTCATTTGCTGGATGCAGAGTTCAACAGAGTTCAAGTGAAGGTCAAGCAAATCATAGAGAAAGCAGACTGTATCTCTGATGGGTGGTCAAATGTTCGTGGGCAAGGAATAATTAACTACATCATTTCCACCCCTCAACCAGTATTCTAAAAGAGCACAGACACAAGGGACAACAGACACACCAGTCTCTACATCGCAGATCAGCTGAAGGCAGTCATCAATGACCTTGGACCACAGAAGGTATTTGCACTGGTGACAGAAAATGCTGCGAACATGAAGGCTGCTTGGTCTAAAGTGGAGGAGTCCTACCCTCACATCACACCCATTGGCTGTGCTGCTCATGCATTGAATCTGCTCCTCAAGGACATCATGGCACTGAAAACAATGGATAGACTCTACAAGAGAGCCAAGAAAATGGTTAGGTATGTGAAGGGTCATCAAGTAATAGCCGCAATCTACAGTTGAAGTCAGAAGTTTACATACACTTAGGCTGAAGTCATTAAAACAAATTTTTCAACCACTCCACAAATTTCATGTTAACAAACGATAGTGTGCAAGTATAAACACCATGGGACCATGCAGCCGTCATACCGCTCAGGAAGGAGACGCGTTTTGTCTCCTAGAGATGAACGTACTTCGGTGTGAAAAGTGCAAATCAATCCCAGAACAACAGCAAAGGACCTTGTGAAGATGCTGGAGGAAACAGGTACAAAAGTATCTGTATCCACAGTAAAACGAGCACTATATCGACATAACTTGAAAGGCCACTCAGCAAGGAAGAAGTCACTGCTCCAAAACCGTAAACTTCTGACCCACTGAGAATGTGATGAAAGAAATAAAAGCAGAAATAAATAATTCTCTCTACTATTATTCTGACATTTCACATAAAAACTGAGTTTAAATGTATTTGGCTAAGGTGTATGTAAACTTCCGACTTCAACTGTATCTCATCAAGCAAAGTGAGAAGAATAAGAGCACCACATTTAAGCTGCCCAGCAACACCCGTTGGGGTTGTGTTGTCATCATGTTTGACAGTCTCCTGGAGGGGAAGGAGTCTCTCCAAGAAATGGTCATAGCACAGGATCCTCCTGGATCATGTATTTTGGGAAAGAGTGGTAAGCAGCCTGAAACCCCTGAAACCTATAGCAGTAGCCATTGCACGGATTGAGGGAGACAATGCCATCCTGTCTGATGTTCAGACTGCTTGCAGATGTAAGAGAAGAAATCCGAACTGCCCTGCCCACTTCACTGTTGCTCCAAGCAGAGGAAACTGCAGTTCTGAAATACATCAAAAAGCGTGAAGACTTCTGCCTGAAGCCTATACACGCCGCAGCGTATATGTTGGACCCCAGGTATGCTGGCAAGAGCATCCTGTCTGGTGCAGAGATCAACAAGGCCTATGGTGTCATCACTACCATGTCTCGCCACCTTGGCCTGGATGAGGGCAAGGTTCTTGGCAGTCTGTCGAAGTACACTTCCAAGCAAGGGCTTTGGGATGGAGATGCAATATGGTAGTTGTGCCAACATATCTCATCAGCCACCTGGTGGAAGGGACTATGTGAATCTGAGGGTCTTTCCCCTGTTTCCTCCATCATCCTCCAAAACCCACCAACATCAGCCGCCTCAGAGCGCAACTGGTCCTTGTGTGGGAACACGCACGCCAAAGCACGCAACAGGCTGACCTGAGGCTTTTTGAGCATGACAACGAGCCATCCTCAACAAGGTTGGAAAGTGACAGTGAAGATGAGTCTGATGTTCAAGAGGTGGACATTGAGGAGGTCCAGGGAGAAGACATGGAAGCCTAAGAGGAAGACAACCAAAGCTTTAGTTTTCATTTTACAGGTATATTTAAAAAATGTTTTGGGGAGATGCGATGTATCATTAGGATTCATTCAATATTCCCTTTCTTTTGTTGTTCAGTGAAATCAACTCATTTAATTCGTAACTACATTCATTTATTTATTTTTCTATTGGAAGGATTTAATCATTTGCCATTATGTCTACTTATGATAAGGTAAAAGGTTTATGTTTCTGTCTCCATATGATATGGTAAATATATCCAATGCAAAAACATCTACATTTAAAAGGTATTAATATTAATTTTAATATATTTCCGTTAATTCCATATATTCCCATTAATTCCCATATATTCCCATTAATTCCCACATATTCCCATTAATTCCCATATATTCCCATTAATTCCCATATATTCACGTTAATTCCGACAGAAAGTTTCCACTGTTGAATATTCCCCAAAATGTGCAACCCTAATTGGTACTGTGTTGGTTTTATTATTATTATGATGATGACTGACCTGCTGTTAATCCGTAGTCAGTGTTTTAATGCTGTGTTATTATGATGATGATGATGATGATGATGACTGATTTGCTCTTGGTTTTATGGTTAATCTGTAGTCAGTGTTTTAATGCTGTGTTATGATGATGATGACTGACCTGCTGTTGGTTTTATGTTTAATCTGTAGTCGGACTACCTGACCGGTAGGCCACAATTTGTGCGACTATAGAGCTGTGTGTCAGAACGGGCAGTTAGCAACACAGGGGCCCCCCAGGGAACGGTCCTGTCCCCCTTCCTGTTCACCTTCTACACCTCAGACTTCAGATATAACTCTGAAACATGCCACCTACAGAAGTTCTCGGATGACTCTGCTATTGTAGGGTGCATCAGGGGTGGGCAGGAGGAGGAGTACAGGAGCACAATCAGTGACTTTGTGTTGTGGTGTGAGCAGAACCACCTTCAGCTCAACATCAGCAAAACAAAGGAGATGGTGGTGGACTTCAGGAGAACCAAGGCACAACTGACTGCAGTCCCTATACAGGGGATGGATGTGGAAATGGTTGGGTCATACAAGTTCCTGGGAGTCCATATGGACAACAGGCTGGAATGGGCTGGTAACACCGGGGCCCTGTACAAAAAGGGCCAGAGCCGACTCTACTTTCTGAGGAGGCTCAGGTCCTTCAACGTGTGCAGTAAACTACTGCATACCTTCTACCAG
>CM042416.1:4487043-4559543 GCA_023634145.1 Thymallus thymallus | reverse complement strand
TAGAGATTATTTGGTCTGTGTCTCAAATGGCACATTAATCCTTATGTAGTCATTTACTTTTGACCATGTCTCATAGGGCCCATTTGGGACGTACCCAGAAACACGCCCCAGAACGTAGGCAGCTGCAAGGGGGCCGATGCTAGGGGCGAGTGATGGTAAATAATTAGATTACCAGGGCAGAATACTGACAGGCTGGAGATTAAGGTGTGTGTATTATGGTGTGTGTATAGAGTGGGGTAAAGCGGTTTCGGGAGGGGGCAAAGGGGGGTTCAATGGAGTCAGGTGCACAACGGCACACGGCACAGACCACTTCTCCGAGAGAGAGAGAGAGAGATCTGGCAGTGCCTCAAGCTGCACACACACTGGCCTGCCAAACACTCTATTCTCACACACACACCCTGACACGCACACACACAGCAATAGCTGCCAACTGTCTATTCAGGGGGGGACTGGGATAATTGTTATTCAGGCCTTCTTAATGAGATGCGCTAGCTGCCCAGTGATGAGAGACTGAAGAGAGAGCCCCCTCTCCTTTGTTATGCTAACTAGGTATTATTCGAGCTCTGTATGGCCATGGTTCTGTTCCATCTAGTCTCCCATCCTACTGACTCCTCCCCCCCACCCCCCAGGGCCAGAATGTGGCTGAGGGGCTGCTGTGTGGATTTTCTGCCCCAGCTGGGCGGCTTTAACCCCTTCAACCCCAAACTCAGTCTCTTAAACAACCACAGTGGACAGGCAGGACAGGAAGGCTTGTCAAGGTAACAGATATACCAGAGAGCTGTTAAGGAGAAATGTACCATGTTCATATTATGATAAGGAGAAATGTACCATGTTCATATTATGTTAAGGATATATGTACCATGTTCATATTACATTAAGGAGAAATGTACCATGTTCATTTTACGGTAAGGATATATGTACCATGTTCATATTATGTTAAGGAGAAATATACCATGTTCATATTATGTTAAGGAGAAATGTACCATGTTCATAGCTACTTGGATGACAGCTGTGTGTGTGTGTGTGTGTGTGGCTGTGTGTGTGTGTGTGGCCATGGGCTACTTGGATGACAGTTAGGCCTGACTGAGGACAAGGGGAGTCTCAGCCAGCAGAGCAGACAGACCCTAGCTCTGGTGGTTAGATGGAGAATTAGCAGGTTGACAAAAAAAAAAAGCTATATTGTAAAAATGAATGAAAACAAAAATACACTTTTTGGTCTTAATTTAGGGTTAGGCATTAGGGTTAGCAGTGTGGTTAAGGTTAGGGTTAGGCATTAGGGTTAGCAGTGTGGCTAGGGTTAGGCATTAGGGTTAGCAGTGTGGTTAAGGCTAGGGTTAGGCATTAGGGTTAGCAGTGTGTCTAGGGTTAGCAGTGTGGTTAGGGTTAGGGTTAGGCATTAGGGTTAGCAGTGTGGTTAAGGTTAGGGTTAGGCATTAGGGTTAGCAGTGTGGTTAGGGTTAGGGTTAGGCATTAGGGTTAGCAGTGTGGTTAAGGTTAGGGTTAGGCATTAGGGTTAGCAGTGTGGTTAAGGTTAGGGTTAGGCATTAGGGTTAGCAGTGTGGCTAGGGTTAGCAGTGTGGTTAGGGTTAGGGTTAGGCATTAGGGTTAGCAGTGTGGTTAAGGTTAGGGTTAGGCATTAGGGTTAGCAGTGTGGTTAAGGTTAGGGTTAGGCATTAGGGTTAGCAGTGTGGTTAAAGCCCAGATTTTATGACTTTGTGGCTATGGTAGCTAGTGATCACTCTGCAGAGCTGCCTCCAGATCAATATTCATGACAATAAATGCCAACCTGCGGAAGAGGAACACTTCTAAGGGTGTTTCCAGTTAGCAGCCTGCTGGTAGTAAGTTGATCCTTTGTTTTCACAAGGTCTATTGACAGTATCCACCTTTTCCATATCTTATCTCTGTGATCATCATATCTAATGAAGGTCGAAAGCCCAAATAATTTGAAAGGTGAAACACACAGTGATACAAGAGTAGTTTGTATGAGTTTTTTCATTGGCTGCTGTATGGCTGCTGTATGGCTGCTGTATGACTGCTGTATGGCTGCTGTATGACTGCTGTATGGCTGCTGTATGGCTGCTGTGTGGCTGCTGTATTAATGCTGTATGGCTGCTGTATGGCTGCTGTATGAATGCTGTATGGCTGCTGTATGTCTGCTGTATGGCTGCTGTATGTCTGCTGTATGAATGCTGTATGGCTGCTGTATGTCTGCTGTATGAATGCTGTATGGCTGCTGTATGTCTGCTGTATGGCTGCTGTATGAATGCTGTATGTCTGCTGTATGTCTGCTGTATGAATGCTGTATGGCTGCTGTATGGCTGCTGTGTGACTGCTGTATGGCTGCTGCATGGCTGCTGTATGACTGCTGTATGTCTGCTGTATGACTGCTGTATGGCTGCTGTATGACTGCTGTATGAATGCTGTTTGACTGCTGTATGGCTGCTGTATGAATGCTGTATGGCTGCTGTATGACTGCTGTATGGCTGCTGTATGAATGCTGTATGGATGCTGTATGACTGCGGTATGTCTGCTGTATGAATACTGTATGACTGCTGTGTGAATGCTGTATGACTGCTGTGTGGCTGCTGTATGACTGCTGTATGACTGCTGTATGTCTGCTGTAAGTCTGCTGTATGAATTCTGTGTGACTGCTGTGTGACTGCTGTATGACTGCTGTATGGGTGCTGTATGAATGCTGTATGGCTGCTGTATGTCTGCTTAGTGAGGCAGGTTGTTGCTGAGAGGAAAGCCCCTTGTCCTGTCTGCTTAGTGAGGCAGGTTGTTGCTGAGAGGAAAGCCCCTTGAGAGGAAAGCCCCTTGTCCTCTCTGCTTAGTGAGGCAGGTTGTTACTGAGAGGAAAGCCCCTTGTCCTGTCTGCTTTGTGAAGTAGGTTGTTGCTGAGAGGAAAGCCCCTTGTCCTGTCTGCTTAGTGAGGTAGGTTGTTGCTGAGAGGAAAGCCCCTTGTCCTGTCTGCTTAGTGAGGTAGGTTGTTGCTGAGAGGAAAGCCCTTCGTCCTGTCTGCTTAGTGAGGCAGGTTGTTGCTGAGAGGAGAGCCCCTTGTACTGTCTGCTTAAAGAGGCAGGTTTTGCTGAGAGGAAAGCCCCTTGTCCTGTCTGCTTAGTGAGGTAGGTTGTTGCTGAGAGGAAAGCCCCTTATCCTGTCTGCTTAGTGAGGTAGGTTGTTGCTGAGAGGAAAGCCCTTCGTCCTGTCTGCTTAGTGAGGTAGGTTGTTGCTGAGAGGAAAGCCCTTCGTCCTGTCTGCTTAGTGAGGCAGGTTGTTGCTGAGAGGAAAGCCCCTTGTCCTGTCTGCTTAGTGAGGCAGGTTGTTGCTGAGAGGAAAGCCCCTTGTCCTGTCTGCTTAGTGAGGCAGGTTGTTGCTGAGAGGAAAGCCCCTTGTCCTGTCTGCTTAGTGAGGCAGGTTGTTGCTGAGAGGAAAGCCCCTTGTCCTGTCTGCTTAGTGAGGCAGGTTGTTGCTGAGAGGAAAGCCCCTTGTCCTGTCTGCTTAGTGAGGCAGGTTGTTGCTGAGAGGAAAGCCCCTTGTCCTGTCTGCTTAGTGAGGCAGGTTGTTGCTGAGCAGAGAGGAATGTTAGAGAGAGAGAGTGGGGGTGTGTGTGCAGTGTGTTGTGTGCCATAGAAAACCTGCCGCTGCTAGGCCTCGTTAAAGCTCAACTTCATCGGTCATCAGTTGAACTTTGACCCTGAGCCCATTGTCCCGTACGATTACAGACGTCAAGAGAGTCACCCAGCTAACGCCATAGCTCTGCAACTGAAAGGCTTCTACCCAGGGAGAAACGACACAGCAGGCTTTTAAACTCCCTCAAAAGACATTGACTTAGGTAAGGTGTCAGGGTAATTTAATTGAATTTCTTCTGTTAGTAGTTTGCACCATCTACCAATGGACTTTGAGATGTAACAGTAATAGACTAGTAAATCTCTTCTGTAGTACATGTCTTCTGTAGAACATGTCTTCTGTAGTACATGTCTTCTGTAGTACATGTCTTCTGTAGTACATGTCTTCTGTAGTAAGTCTGTAGTGTTTTTGGTCAGTGATTTATTTGGAGTGGACTTCTCAGACAACAGACAACAGACAACAGACCAGCAATGTCCACCTCTTTTCTCTCTTTAAAGTCCATTTCTCATCAGTTTGTTTTCTTCTCTGAGACATAAACAACAGGGGAGCTGCTCTCTCTCTCTCTCTCTCTCTCTAGTAGTCAGTACAGTACGATGTGGTGTTTGGAGTAGTCAGTACAGTACGATGTGGTGTTTGGAGTAGTCAGTACAGTACAATGTGGTGTTTGGAGTAGTCAGTACAGTATGATGTGGTGTTTGTAGTAGTCAGTACAGTACAATGTAGTGTTTGGAGTAGTCAGTACAGTACAATGTGGTGTTTGGAGTAGTCAGTACAGTACAATGTGGTGTTTGGAGTAGTCAGTACAGTACAATGTAGTGTTTGGAGTAGTCAGTACAGTACAATGTAGTTTTTGGAGTAGTCAGTACAGTACAATGTGGTGTTTGGAGTAGTCAGTACAGTACAATGTAGTGTTTGGAGTAGTCAGTACAGTACAATGTAGTGTTTGGAGTAGTCAGTACAGTACAATGTGGTGTTTGGAGTAGTCAGTACAGTACAATGTAGTGTTTGGAGTAGTCAGTACAGTACAATGTAGTGTTTGGAGTAGTCAGTACAGTACAATGTAGTGTTTGGAGTAGTCAGTACAGTACAATGTGGTGTTTGGAGTAGTCAGTACAGTACAATGTAGTGTTTGGAGTAGTCAGTACAGTACAATGTGGTGTTTGGAGTAGTCAGTACAGTACAATGTAGTGTTTGGAGTAGTCAGTACAGTACAATGTGGTGTTTGGAGTAGTCAGTACAGTACAATGTGGTGTTTGGAGTAGTCAGTACAGTACAATGTAGTGTTTGGAGTAGTCAGTACAGTACAATGTGGTGTTTGGAGTAGTCAGTACAGTACAATGTAGTGTTTGGAGTAGTCAGTACAGTACAATGTGGTGTTTGGAGTAGTCAGGTCAGTACAATGTGGTGTTTGAAGTAGCATGCACTTTAAGTTTGTGCACACAACTTACTGTATTTCTGTGTGAGCCGGGTGTGAACCTGGCGTTTGGCTCGCCTGGCAGGCTGGTTGGCTGGTTGGATGGTAAACAGACGTGAATAACACATCTTAGTGTGTAGTTGTTCTGCCCCTCGCTGTGCTGTGTTGGATCTCCACACCACCACGATGCAGTGACAAGTCAAGGTGTGCGTCCCAAATAGTACCTTATTCCCCTTTATAGTGCACTACTTTTGACCAGAGTCCTATGTGCCATTGTCAAAAGTAGTGCACTACATGGTGAATAGGGTGCAATTTGGGACGCAAACAAGGTCTACCCGTCAGAGCTGAGCTTCTCTCACAGGAGCCTGAGCCAAACTCAATGCGAAAACAGGTTACATTAGAATTAGCATTAATGTGAAGAGTGAATGTGAAATCTGGGTTAATATAGCATTAGCGTGAACTGTTCAATTAAATAAACTTTATTCATGAATATGCTTATTACTGAAGTCTCACCTCAGACGATCCTCTTCATCGTTCAAATGATAAATTAATCACATTGTCCCTCAACATCTGCTTCTAGATATGTTCCCTGTTATGTGATTGAAGCCTGTTTGGCTATGAGACAGAGTACACCTGGTTAATACACCGTTTATGGAGGTATACACCTGGTTAATACACTGTTTATGGAGGTATACACCTGGTTAATACACTGTTTATGGAGGTATACACCTGGTTAATACACTGTTTATGGAAGTATACACCTGGTTAATACACTGTTTATGGAGGTATACACCTGGTTAATACACTGTTTATGGAGGTATACACCTGGTTAATACACTGTTTATGGAAGTATACACCTGGTTAATACACTGTTTATGGAGGTATACACCTGGTTAATACACTGTTTATGGAGGTATACAACTGGTTAATACACTGTTTATGGAGGTATACACCTGGTTAATACACTGTTTATGGAAGTATACACCTGGTTAATACACTGTTTATGGAGGTATACACCTGGTTAATACACTGTTTATAGATAGATAGATAGATAGATAGATAGGTACTTTATTGATCCCCCGGGGGGGAAATTTCATTATCAAGCAGCTACAACAAAAACACAGGGCAGGTGCAAAATGCCACAACGAAAGTACACAAAAGACAGATACACGGTACATGATACATAGAGCGGCAGTATGAAAAAGTATAGAAATACAGGATATCTGGAGTGCAAAAAAAAGCTATAAAAGGACATTGCGTAGTATGAGTGGTTGGCTGAATATGTACACTATACATTGGTGGATGTTGGATGGTTAACTATACTATACAGGTTGATGGCAGAGAAATACTTCAGTAGCTAATGCGTATGATATGAGCGAGGGTAATAATAGTTTACTTAATAGACAGAATGGGTAAATGAACAGGTAAGTGAAAATTTTGCATGGTTAAATTAGCTGTACAGTTAGGTATACCGTTATATTTACAGATAAGTGAATACTTGCATGTTTACACAAACTGTACAGGTAAATGACAGGAAGAGATACTTTAATAGCTAAATGTGTGTATGATATCATTGGGGTAATAATAGTAATTCCCTTAAAATACAGTCCTTAGTGCGCAGGGTTTAATTACAGACAACTGCACTTATTGCACATTTGATATACTAAAAGCAATGAGAAAAGGTGCAACTGGCAGGATACTAATATGCATTCCTGAGTGAATGCCTAGGTCCAATAATTACTTACAATATTGCATGTGATATAATATAACAACTGTACATGGGTATGTATATACAGACCTGTATGAATAAGTAGGTCCTTAGTGGATGAGTGCTGACGGAACAGAGTTACTCACGGATGGATGCATAATTGTTAAACTAGGTCCTAGCACCCCAACAGTTCCAGATCTATGTTGCCGACGGCACGGCACCCCGGTGAGGCATTATATAGTCTCATAGCCGCCGGCAGGAAGGACCTCCTGTGGCGCTCTCTGGCACACCGTGGTGGGATCAGTCTGTGACTGAAAGAGCTCCTCTGCGTCATAACCATAGCGTGCAGAGGGTGGGTGACGTTGTCCATGATGGCCAGCAGTTTGGCCAGGATCCGTCTCTCCGCCACCTCCTCTAGAGTGTCAAGGCTCATCCCCAGGACAGAGCTAGCCTTCCTGATCAGCTTATTTACCCGAGAAGCATCACCGGCTTTGATGTTTGCTCCCCAGCACACCACTGCAAAAAAGATGGCACTGGCCACCACAGACTGGTAGAAGGTATGCAGTAGTTTACTGCACACGTTGAAGGACCTGAGCCTCCTCAGAAAGTAGAGTCGGCTCTGGCCCTTTTTGTACAGGGCCCCGGTGTTACCAGCCCATTCCAGTCTGTTGTCCATATGGACCCCCAAGAACTTGTATGACTCAACCATTTCCACATCCATCCCCTTTATAGGGACTGCAGTCAGTTGTGCCTTGGTTCTCCTGAAGTCCACCACCATCTCCTTAGTTTTGCTGATGTTGAGCTGAAGGTGGTTCTGCTCACACCACAACACAAAGTCACTGATTGTGCTCCTGTACTCCTCCTCCTGCCCACCCCTGATGCACCCTACAATAGCAGAGTCATCCGAGAACTTCTGTAGGTGGCATGTTTCAGAGTTATATCTGAAGTCTGAGGTGTACAGGGTGAACAGGAAGGGGGACAGGACCGTACCCTGGGGGGCCCCTGTGTTGCTAACTGCCCGTTCTGACACACAGCTCTGTAGTCGCACAAATTGTGGCCTACCGGTCAGGTAGTCCGTGACCCAGGAGACTAAGGGTGCTTCCACTTCCATCCTCCTCATCTTCTCACCCAGTAGCAGGGGCTGAATGGTATTGAAGGCACTGGAGAAGTCAAAAAACATGACCCTCACAGTGCAACCTGCGTTGTCCAGGTGAGAGTAGGCCCTCTGCAGAAGGTAGATGATTGCATCATCCACCCCGATGTTGCGCTGGTATGCAAACTGCAGGGGGTCCATTGATGAACACACCAGGGGTCTGAGGTGAGCGAGGACTAACCTTTCCAGGGTCTTCATGATGTGGGATGTTAGCGCTACAGGTCTGAAGTCATTCAGGACAGTGGGGTGTGCCTTCTTGGGCACTGGGACGAGGCAGGATGTTTTCCACAGCACAGGGACCCTCTCTAGGCTCAGGCTAAGGTTGAAAAGACGCTGGAGTATTCCACACAGTTGGTCAGCACAGACCCTCAGCACCCTTGGGCTGATGCCATCGGGGCCCGCCGCTTTCCACTGGTGTAGTCTCTCCAGCTCTCTCTTCACTTGGTTGGTGGTGAAAGCCAGCCCAGGTAGGGAGGTGGGGGGAAGGGGGGTGTTGAGGATCAGTCCAGGGGGGGCAGGGGCGGAGGTGGGGTCACTGATTGTCTCAGCAGAGGTGCTGTGAGCAAAGTGGGGGTGGGATAGCCGTGAGGGTGTGTGGTCTGGGGAGCTGGAGGGGAGGTGGACAGGGCCAGTATCGAACCTGTTAAAAAATTGGTTCAGCTCATTGGCTCTGTCCTGGGTCCCCTCCGTCTGCCCACTGTTTGACTTTTTGAAGCCAGTGATATTTCTCATACCCTTCCACACCTCTCTCACCTGGCTCTGCCTCAGCTTGTCCTCCATCTTCTCCTTATACACTCTCTTCCCCTCAGCAATCCGCAAATTCAGCTCCCTCTGGACGCATTTCAATTTGTCCTTGTCCTTCTCCTTGAAGGCCCTCTTCTTCTCATTCAGCAGGGCCTTCAGGTCGCTGGTGACCCAGGGTTTATTGTTTGGGAAACAGCGTACCTTCCTGGTGGGTACAGTGTTGTCTACACAAAAATTAATATAGTCTGTTATGCAGTCAGTGAGTCCATCGATGTCCTCCCCATGAGCCTCACAGAACACATCCCAGTCTGTTGTTTCAAAGCAGTCCTGTAGGGCCTCATTCGCCTCCGGGGACCATCTCCTAATAGTCCTGGTGGTTGCAGGCTGCTGTTGGACCATAGGCCTGTAGAGTGGGGTGAGGTGGACAAGGTTGTGATCCGATCTACCGAGGGGAGGGAGTGCAGTGGAGTTGTATGCATCCTTCACATTAGCATATAACAAGTCCAGAGTTTTATTATTCCTGGTTGGGCACTTCACGAACTGTTTGAACGTGGGCAGCGTGGAAGAGAGAGATGCATGGTTAAAATCCCCCGAAATTGCAAAGAAAGCACTGGGATGCGCTGTCTGTAACCTCGCGATAACAGAGTGGATGACGTCACACGCTGCGTTTGCGTCAGCAGAGGGCGGGATGTAAACAATAACAGCAATGGCCGCCGTGAATTCCCTAGGTAGATAGTAGGGTCTCAGGCTAACGGCTAGCAGTTCAATGTCCGGGCTACAAAACTTTTCCTTAAGAGTAATATGGTTCGGATGACACCATCTGTTGTTAACTAATAAAGCCAGCCCACCACCCTTACTCTTACCGGAAGAGACGCGATCCCTGTCCGCTGTGATGGTCTGGAAACCGTCGATAGTGACGTTCTGTATGGGGATGTTGTCGTTCAGCCAAGTCTCAGTAAAACACATTAGGCTAGCTTCCCGATAAATCCTTTGTCCACGAACAAGTCCCGCCAACTCATCCATCTTGTTATGTAGACACCTCACATTGCCCATAATAATAGATGGTATAGCCGGCTTGTACTTGAACCTCTTTGCCTTGCATTTCAATCCCGCCCTGCATCCACGGCGTCGTCTTTTCAATTCGTCCGGAATATCAAACTTTTCCCTGGGGAGCAGCAGCGCTGCGTGGGCTAAATCCAGGAGCTGGGCTCTGCTGTAAACAATAACAGTTGACGACTCCTGTCGACGTTCAGCTGCGATAAAATCCATAAAATCCATAATCCTGAACTGTTATAGTTCGACTGTAGCAAAATAAAAAATAAAACTAAAGAAAATAGACGAAAGAAAACGAACTAAAACAACAATTAATGCACGAACAACGGGACAACGGGAGCTGCTTAAAAGGCGACCACTCAGGGCGGCGCCAAACACATGGAGGTATACAACTGGTTAATACACTGTTTATGGAGGTATACAACTGGTTAATACACTGTTTATGGAGGTATACACCTGGTTAATACACTGTTGATGGAGGTATACACCTAGTTAATACACTGTTTATGGAGGTATACAACTGGTTAATACACTGTTTATGGAGGTATACAACTGGTTAATACACTGTTTATGGAGGTATACAACTGGTTAATACACTGTTTATGGAGGTATACACCTGGTTAATACACTGTTTATGGAGGTATACACCTGGTTAATACACTGTTTATGGAGGTATACAACTGGTTAATACACTGTTTATGGAGGTATACACCTGGTTAATACACTGTTTATGGAGGTATACACCCGGTTAATACACTGTTTATGGAGGTATACACCTAGTTAATGCACTGTTTATGGAGGTATACACCCGGTTAATACACTGTTTATGGAGGTATACACCTAGTTAATACACTGTTTATGGAGGTATACACCCGGTTAATAGAGATTAGTAGGTTGTTTGTACTGCACACATGTATTATTATATTTGTATTTTATTTTATTTAACCTTTATTTAACTAGGCAAGTCAGTTAAGAACTGATTCTTATTTTACAATGACGGCCTACCAAAAGGCAAAAGACCTCCTGCAGGGACGGGGGCTGGGATTAAACATATAAATAAATAAAATATAAATATAGGACCAAACACACATCATGACAAGAGAGACAACACAACACTACATAAAGAGATACCTAAGGCAACAACACAGCATGGTAGCAACACATGACAACACAGCATGGTATTTGCAATTTGCACATCCTTCATTCCTGTGATAATGATGATAATTCTGTAATTTATTTCACCACTATAGTCTTATTTATTGTCCTACCTCCTAACCTTACTGCATTTTTGCACTACATTTTGCACTCTGTATATAGATTTTTCTATTGTGTTTTTGACTGTTTGTTTAATGTGTAACTCTGTGTTGTTATTTGTCGCACTGCTTTGCTTTGTCTTGGCCAGGTCGCAGTTGCAAATGAGAACTTGTTCTCAACTGACCTACCTGGTTAAATAAAGGTGAAATAAAAAAAATAAAAAAATAAATGGTAGCAACACAACATTGCAGCAACACAACATGGTAGCAGCTCAAAACAGGGTACAAACATTATTGGGCACAGACAACAGCACAAAGGGCAAGAAGGTAGAGACAACAACACATCACACAAAGCAGCCAAAACTGTCAGTAAGAGTGTCCATGATTGAGTCTTTGAATGAAAAGATTGAGATAAAACTGTCCAGTTTGAGTGTTTGTTGCAGCTCGTTCCAGTCGCTAGCTGCAGCGAACTGAAAAGAGGAGTGACCCAGGGATGTGTGTGCTTTGGGGACCTTTAACAGAATGTGACTGGAAGAACGGGTGTTGTATGTGGAGGATGAGGGCTGCAGTAGATATCTCAGATAGGGGGGAGTGAGGCCTAAGAGGGTTTTATAAATAAGCATCAGCCAGTGGGTCTTGCGACGGGTATACAGAGATGACCAGTTTACAGAGGAGTATAGAGTGCAGTGATGTGTCCTATAAGGAGCATTGGTGGCAAATCTGATGACTGAATGGTAAAGAACATCTAGCCGCTTGAGAACACCCTTACCTGACGATCTATAAATTATGTCTCCGTAATCTAGCATGGGTAGGATCGTCATCTGAATCAGGGTTAGTTTGGCAGCTGGAGTGAAAGAGGAGTGATTATGATAGAGGAAACCAAGTCTAGATTTAACTTTAGCCTGCAATAAAGTACCTATCTATCTATCTATCTATCTATCTATCTATCTATCTATCTATCTATCTATCTATCTATCTATCTATCTATCTATCTATCTATCTATCTATCTATCTATCTATCTATCTATCTATCTATCTATCTATCTATCTATCTATCTATCTATCTATCTATCTATCTATCTATCTATCTATCTATCTATCTATCTATCTATCTATCTATCTATATGTGCCGAGTGTACCGTCTAGCCATACTCCCAAGTACTTGTATGAGGTGACTACCTCAAGCTCTAAACCCTCAGAGGTAGTAATCACACCTGTGGGGAGAGAGGCATTCTTCTTACCAAACCACATGACCTTTGTTCTGGAGGTGTTCAGAACAAGGTTAAGGGAAGAGAAAGCTTGTTGGACACTAAGCAAGCTTTGTTGTAGAGCGTTTAACACAACATCCGGGGACGGGCCAGCTGAGTATAAGACTGTATTATATGCATATAAATGGATAAGAGAGCTTCCTGCTGCTTGAGCTATGTTGTTTATGTAAATTGAGAAGAGCATGGGGCCTAGGATCGAGCCTTGGGGTACACCCTTGGTGACAGGCAGTGGCTGAGACAGCAGACGTTCTGACTTTATACACTGTACTCTTTGAGAGAGATAGTTAGCAAACCAGGCCAAAGACCCCTCAGAGACACCAATACTCCTTAGCCGGCCCACAAGAATGGAATGGTCTACCGTATCAAAAGCTTTGGCCAAGTCAATAAAAATAGCAGCACATCATTGCTTAGAACAAGGGAAATGGTGACATCATTGAGGACCTTTAAGGTTGCAGTGACACATCCATAACCTGAGCAGAAACCAGATTGCATACTAGAGAGAATACTATAGACATCAAGAAAGCCAGTCAGTTGATTATTGACAAGTTTTTCCAACACTTTTGATAAACAGGGCAAAATAGAAATAGGCCTCTAACAGTTAGGATCAGCTTGATCTCCCCTTTAAATAAAGGACTAACTGTGGCTGCCTTCCAAGCAATGGGAACCTCCCCAGAACGGAGAGACAGGTTAAAAAGGTCAGAGATAGGCTTGGCGATGATAGGGGCAGCAACCTTAAAGACGAAAGGGTCTAAACCATCTGACCCAGATGTTTTTTTGGGGTCAAGTTTAAGGAGCTCCTTTAGTACTTCGGACTCAGTAACTACCTCCAGGGGAAAACTTTGTAACGGCAGGGGAAAAGAGGGAGAAGCATCGGGGCTAGTCACATTAGAAGGGCTGGGAGATGAGGAAATGTTGGACGGGCAAGGAGGCATGGCTGAGTCAAATAGGAATCCTGACTTAATGAAGTGTTGATTAAAGAGCTCAGCCATGTGCTTCTTGTCAGTAACAACCACATCATCAACTTTAATGGACATGGGCAGCTGTGAGGAGGAGGGTTTATTCTCCAGGTCTTTAATCGCTTTCCAGAACTTCTTGGGGTTAGACCCACAGAGAGAGAACTTTTCCTTAAAGTAACTAACTTTGGCCTTCCGGATAGCCTGAGTGCACTTATTTCTCATTTGCCTGAACGAGAGCCAGTCAGCCTGAGTAAGTGTGTGCCGGGCCTTTCGCCAAATGCAATTCTTGAGGTGGAGTAACTCTGCAAGATCACGGTCGAACCAGGGACTGAACCTGTTTTTAATTCTAATTTTCTTTATGGGGGCGTGTTTGTTATCAATACCACTGAAAATATAAAAAAAGAATGTCCAAGTGTCTTCAACCGAGGGGATCAAGCTGATTCTATTCCATTTTACAGAAGCCAGTTCATGAAGGAAGGCTTGCTCATTGAAGTTTTTTAGCAAGCGTCTATGACAAATCAGGACAGGTCGTTTCACTGAGCAACCATTACGAACACAGGCTGTAAAACAGTGATCACTAAGGTCATTACAGACAACAGCAGACTGATACCTATCAGGATTATTTGTGAGGATAACATCAAGAAGAGTAGCCTTTTCTGGGTGTTTGGAGTCATACCTTGTGGGATTGGTAAAAATATGAGAAAGATTTAGGGAGTCCCATTGCTTTAGGACTTGGTCAGGTGGTTTAAGCATGTCCCAGTTTAGGTCACCTAGCAGGACAAATTCAGACTTAGTGTAAGGGGCCAAGAGAGAGCTTAGGGCAGGTAGGGTACAGGCTGGTGCTGCTGGAGGATGATAGCACCCAGTAACAGTCAACAAAGAGTTATTTGAAAGTTGAATGCTTAAAACCAGCAAATTCAATTGTTTGGGGACAGACTTGGTGGAGACAACCGAGCATTGAAGGTGATCCTTGGTAAAGATTGCCTCTCCCCCACCTTTGGAAGATCTGTCTTTCCGAAAAAGGTTATTACCAGAAAGGTTAACATCAGTATTCAAAACGCTCGCTCTGACCAACACATCTGGATTGGAGTTGTGAACACTTTCAATTGATCCATTTTAAGTAATAAGCTTCTAGTGTTAACGTGCAGAAAACCCAGGCTTTTACGAGAGCAGAAATCAGTGAAGCAGATATCAGAGCACAAGTCAGAATTGGGGCTAGCAACAGTAGATGGGCCTGGGTGTACATGCACATTTCCAGATATCATCAACAGTAATACAATCAAGGCGTGGCAGAGGACGGGAAGAGATCTGAAGTGCTGATGTATGACATCTGAATGTGCATCAGATGGCAACAAGATCATATTGTACAGCAATTTCATCAGGTAACATGAATACAAAGCCGGTGGGAGGTGGTTAGAATAGGATGAGAGGACAATAATCTGTGTAACCAATAGAGTCCTGAGTGTGGGAACAAACAGTCTGTCCCACGGTTGGGTGAACAAGGAGTCATGAGGCAAATAGCAAAATGCACAAGATAATCAATATAAAGCCCTGGGTCTGGCCATTGTTAGTTCAGAGTCACTCGCCCACTCGCCCCTCTTTATAGCTTAGAAAAAGGAAATCCTTGATAGAATTATTCTTTCTGTCACGATGTGGGGTGAGGGAACGAGACTCAGAGCGAGAGGTGAGGTTAAACATATTTATTAAACTAATAATTATCAACAAAACAAGAAATGTACTGCACCATGACGTCGGCTTTGATTAGCGAGACAATTACAAACAATGATCCACACGCAGGTGGCTGTGCTGTGCACATAAATAGAATCCCCAATTAGAGACAACTCACGACAGCTGTCTCTAATTGGGGATCACCAATAACCCAACCCTGGGTGTAAGGACCAGACCGTGGTCATCCCACTCCTCGTAGAGGGAGTCCGGGACCTGGCCTCGGTCAGACCCTTACACTTTCCAGGTAATATTGTCCAAAATTAGGTTGTAGGTTTGGAGTTTTGATCTGGAGTGAAGGTTATGTTGTGGAGGGTAGCATCCTGTATATGTCCCTGTCGAAAAAATCTTTTTTGAAAAAAACATGTTGAAAAAAGTGAGCGCTCACATGGAGCTGTGTCTCTCTAAGCAGTGACCCCAGTGTTATTATATCTCCATTAGTGGGTTGTTTGTACTGGACCCCAGTGTTATTATATCTCCGTTAGTGGGTTGTTTGTACTGGACCACAGTGTTATTATATCTCCATTAGTGGATTGTTTGTACTGGACCCATGTGTTATTATATCTTCATTAGTGGGTTATTTCTACTGGACCCCAGTGTTATTATATCTCTATTAATGGGTTGTTGTACTGGACCCCAGTGTTATTATATCTCCATTAGTGGGTTGTTTGTACTGGACCCCAGTGTTATTATATCTCCATTAGTGGGTTGTTTGTACTGGACCCCAGTGTTATTATATCTCCGTTAGTGGGTTGTTTGTACTGGACCACAGTGTTATTATATCTCCATTAGTGGATTGTTTGTACTGGACCCATGTGTTATTATATCTTCATTAGTGGGTTATTTCTACTGGACCCCAGTGTTATTATATCTCTATTAATGGGTTGTTGAACTGGACCCCAGTGTTATTATATCTCCATTAGTGGGTTGTTTGTACTGGACCCCAGTGTTATTATATCTCCATTAGTGGGTTGTTTGTACTGGACCCATGTGTTATTATATCTCCATTGATTTCAACCCAAATCAGCTGTCTGATATGTTTTTCCTTACATTACTCTGTGAGCACAGGGATACAACCAACATGCTCACACACACATACAAACAAGCAAACCCTCTTGGCAATCCCAGTCCAATCCAATCATATATGTACAGTGCATTTGGAAAGTATTCAGACCCCTTGACTTTTTCCACATTTTTTTACTTTACAGCACCAATCTGCACACAATACCCTATAATGGCTAAAACAAGTATTCAGACACTTTACTCAGTACTTTGTTGAAGCACCTTTGGCAGCGATTACAGTCTTGAGTCTTCTTGGGTATGACGCTACAAGCTTGGCACACCTGTATTTGGGGAGTTTCTCTCATTCTTCTCTGCAGATCCTCTCAATCTCTGTCAGATTGGACGGGGAGCATCGCTGCTCTGTCATGGACCATCGGGTTCTTGGTCACCTCCCTGACCAAGGCCCTTCTCCCCCGATTGCTCAGTTTGTCCAGTGTCTGTGTTCTTTTGCCCATCTTAATCTTTTATTTTTATTGGCCAGTCTGAGATATGGCTTTTTCTTTGCAACTCTGCCTAGAAGGCCAGCATCCCAGAGTCGCCTCTTCACTGTTGACGTTGAGACTGGTGTTTTTCGTGTACTTTTTAATGAAGCTGCCTGTTCATGACTTGTGAGGTGTCTGTTTCTCAAACTAGACACTCTAATGTGCTTGTCCTCTTGCTCAGTTGTGCACCGGGGCCTCCCAATCCTCTTTCTATTCTGGTTAGAGACAGTTTGCGCTGTTCTGTGAAGGGAGTAGTTCACAGCGTTGTACGAGATCTTCAGTTTCTTGGCAATTTCGCATGGAATACCCTTCATTTCTCAGAACAAGAATAGACTGACGAGTTTCAGAAGAAAGTTCTTTGTTTTTTTTGAGCCTGTAATCGAACCCACAAATGCTGATGCTCCAGATACTCAACTAGTCTAAAGAAGGCCAGTTTTATTGCTTCTTTAATCAGCACAACAGTGTTCAGCTGTGATAACATGATTGCAAAAGGGTTTTCTAATGATCAATTAGCCTTTTAAAATGATAAACTTGGATTAGCTAACACAACGTGCCATTGGAACACAGGAGTGATGGTTGCTGATAATGGGCCTCTGTACGCCTATGTAGATATTCCATTAAAAATTAGCCGTTTCCAGCCACAATAGTCATTTACAACATTAACAATGTCTACACTGTATTTCTGATAAATTTGATGATATTTTAATGGACAGGAAAACTTAAAAAAACAAGGACATTTCTAAGTGAACACAAACTTTTGAATGGTAGTGTATGTTGTGTGTGCTCTGCTGTAAGTCTGTACCATCCCTTCAGATGTATGTTGTGTGTGCTCTGCTGTAAGTCTGTACCGTCCCTTCAGATGTATGTGTGTGTGCTCTGCTGTAAGCCTGTACCGTCCCTTCAGATGTATGTTGTGTGTGCTCTGCTGTAAGTCTGTACCATCCCTTCAGATGTATGTTGTGTGTGCTCTGCTGTAAGCCTGTACCATCCCTTCAGATGTATGTTGTGTGTGCTCTGCTGTAAGCCTGTACCATCCCTTCAGATGTATGTTGTGTGTGCTCTGCTGTAAGCCTGTACCATCCCTTTAGATGTATGTTGTGTGTGCTCTGCTGTAAGTCTGTACCGTCCCTTCAGATGTATGTTGTGTGTGCTCTGCTGTAAGCCTGCACCATCCCTTCAGATGTATGTTGTGTGTGCTCTGCTGTAAGCCTGTACCATCCCTTCAGATGTATGTTGTGTGTGCTCTGCTGTAAGCCTGTACTGTCCCTTCAGATGTTTCAACTCTTTGCTTCTATTTTCTTCTGTGTGGATGTTTGATGGGGCTCTGGCTCAGAGGCTGGGACTAGCCTACCCACACTGGGAGGTGTATAGAGTATAGCAGGTCTCCTCCTCCTCAGTCCAAGGCTAAACAACATGAAGAGTTTCCCCAGCAGCACTGACCTTCAGCCAGCTAGCTCACTCATATCTCTGGGGTTCCTCATGCTTTGTCTTTCTTATTGTAACGCACCAGGTGTGAGCACCTGCTCGACTTATTTGAAATTACAAAATAAATCATAGTTTCAGCAAGTTTTCCAAAACTAGAATGTGTGCTGTGAGCATCACAACTTCCTGGTTTGGTGTTATTTGTAGTTATTGACGACTGTTTTCATGCTAGCGCCATTATTTTGGCACAATTTTAAATATATGTATAAAAAAAGCCTTTTATTTGCAGAACATTTTTCTCATATTCAGCATTTTTGAAAAGTAGTTCTTGAAATGGAATACTTTAACATAAAGAGTCAAATACAGTCCATTAGAGTGACAGTTACTGGATCTACAGCCTCTTCTGTCTACTGGACCTCCTCTTCTCTTCTCTTCTCTTCTCTTCTCTTCTCTTCTCTTCTCTTCCTCTCCTTCTCTGTGACTAGAACCACCTATTGCTACCAGTGTCTTCTTGTTCCTGGCTACATGGTGAAGAGTCTAAGGTGCAGTAGAGCAACACAGATAACAGGAGACATAGATAAGTAGTGTTTAAGGTTTGACAGCCTAACCACAGTCTTCCTCTACCTCTCTTCTCTTCTCTTCCTCTTTGACTGGAGCACCACCTTTCATTTTCCTCCTTGACCCCGCCTCCTAAAAGGAACCTACATGGCCAGGAGTCATGTTCAGTACTGTAACCAATCAACAGGAGTCATGTTCAGTACTATAACCAATCAACAGGAGTCATGTTCAGTACTGTAACCAATCAACAGGAGTCATGTTCAGTACTGTAACCAATCAACAGGAGTCATGTTCAGTACTATAACCAATCAACAGGAGTCATGTTCAGTACTGTAACCAATCAACAGGAGTCATGTTCAGTACTGTAACCAATCAACAGGAGTCATGTTCAGTACTGTAACCAATCAACAGGAGTCATGTTCAGTACTATAACCAATCAACAGGAGTCATGTTCAGTACTGTAACCAATCAACAGGTGTCATGTTCAGTACTATAACCAATCAACAGGAGTCATGTTCAGTACTGTAACCAATCAACAGGAGTCATGTTCAGTACTGTAACCAATCAACAGGAGTCATGTTCAGTACTGTAACCAATCAACAAGATTCTTAGCTATATATGTTTCCTGGTTTGAATGCAAAGCCACAGTCACGTAGCCAGTCACGTCCCAGATGTGTTTGAATTGTGTAGCCAACTCCTACCGATCTGAAACCAGGCTAACAGGCCCAGTGGGTTCAACAATGGGTTCAACTGGCTTCTCTGCACACTTTGGCCAGGTTTCTGTTGGATACATGGGAAGTTAAAGACACCTCTAACCCTACACACCTCTACCTGTAGATTCACCTCTGGCTATGTCTAAATTATTCATTTTACAAGGTTGTCTTCCAACAAGGTTGTCAGGTATTGTTGTTTAGAACAGGAAAACAGTTTTCTGTTCTAGTTTGTTTAGAGAGGCAGAAAGTTCCAGTTGCAAGAAAACAATTAATTTATGGTATGTTCAGCTTTTATAACAAACCCACACTGTGGTGTTGTGAACTTGCCGTCTTGGAGGCACTCTTTAATGTCTTCCTTGTCAATATTTTATCTGTGTGTTATCGTCAACCAGGCATTATTTGTATGAAAGTAACTGCAGTCTATCTTGTCTTTTGTCCCTGTCTCAGTCTCAAGTAGCTCTGAGGTGATTTGTGCATGTATCCAATCATCACCAAAGCTCTACTCTGGTTACATTCACACAACCATAGAGACTGATCCCTGAGAGGAAGGTTTTAAAACTCCTCTGATGAATTCACCAAGGTTTACCCAAGTGATTTATGTTGCGTCCCAAACGGCACCCATATGGCTCTGGCGAAAGGTAGTGCACTAGATAGGGAGTAGGGGTGCCATTTGGGACACAACCTTAGTAATTATTGGATGTGTGAGCTTTTCCCCTCTCATTCGATGAGAGCTGTGTTCAACCATCCATAGAGAGGGTTTCTTCATATTACCTGTAGGAAGGAGCTTTACACTACAGTCTGAATACATGTCGTTTACCTGTAGGAAGGAGCTTTACACTACAGTCTGAATACATGTCGTTTACCTGTAGGAAGGAGCTTTACACTACAGTCTGAATACATGTCGTTTACCTGTAGGAAGGAGCTTTACACTACAGTCTGAATACATGTCGTTTACCTGTAGGAAGGAGCTTTACACTACAGTCTGAATACATGTCGTTTACCTGTAGGAAGGAGCTTTACACTACAGTCTGAATACATGTCGTTTACCTGTAGGAAGGAGCTTTACACTACAGTCTGAATACATGTCGTTTACCTGTAGGAAGGAGCTTTACACTACAGTCTGAATACATGTCGTTTACCTGTAGGAAGGTGCTTTACACTACAGTCTTAATTGAAAATAGAACCATCCATGTTTTGCTACATGTGTTGAATGTAACGACCTTGAACAAAGGTGCCTTCTAACTGTCATATTGGAGAACTAGAATGCCAACTCTTAAAAACCCTCTCTTCTACGCATCTGTCCTGCCACTGTTAGCCTACTACCCTTCTAAGATTGCAGAAGAGCACTGGTCCTTTGGTAGTAGTGAGCGTAGCTATGTCTATTCCTACGTACTAGACCGTTATGTTGCTAGGGCCAACTGTGGAGTCCTTGAAGCAGATCCATCTTCACTCATCTTCTCTAGCTCCTTGGAGGGAGTGTGACTGTCCACCACTCCCCCATTACAACACAACACACTCTAATCCAAACGGTGGATTGACACTTCTAAGGCCGTGGGCTGTGTGGTCTCATGGCGGAGAGTTGAATGGAAATTGCCTGTGTCCCAAATGGCACCCTATTCCTTACAAAGTGCACTACTTTTGATCAGAACCCTTTAGGTCCCGGTCAAAAGGCCACACTCTAACCCTCTGCCTTGTGACTGTTAGGTAACCTTTGACCCTGGGCTCACACTAACACCGCTGGGCTGCTGGGGTACATATCAACACACGGCATATTCTCCCTTTCGGAGGGAGAATAAACACACTGGAGAAAAAAGGTTGTGTCGGTAATGGTATGTAATTCTCTATAAAGTGTACTACTTTTCGCCTGAGACTTTTAAGATTTTGTCCATAAGTAGTGCTCTGTGTAGGGAATAGTGTGATATTTCATCTTAGTCCACCTCATTGATATAGGCAGACTCTGTGTGATGTTCTGGTCCTTCAGGTATAATGTATGTATAGATGTGATGTTCTGGTCCTTCAGGTATAATGTGTGTATAGATGTGATGTTCTGGTCCTTCAGGTATAATGTGTGTATAGATGTGATGTTCTGGTCCTTCAGGTATAATGTGTATAGATGTGATGTTCTGGTCCTTCAGGTATAATGTGTGTATAGATGTGATGTTCTGGTCCTTCAGGTATAATGTGTGTATAGATGTGATGTTCTGGTCCTTCAGGTATAATGTGTATAGATGTGATGTTCTGGTCCTTCAGGTATAATGTGTATAGATGTGATGTTCTGGTCCTTCAGGTATAATGTGTGTATAGATGTGATGTTCTGGTCCTTCAGGTATAATGTGTATAGATGTGATGTTCTGGTCCTTCAGGTATAATGTGTGTATAGATGTGATGTTCTGGTCCTTCAGGTATAATGTGTATAGATGTGATGTTCTGGTCCTTCAGGTATAATGTGTGTATAGATGTGATGTTCTGGTCCTTCAGGTATAATGTATGTATAGATGTGATGTTCTGGTCCTTCAGGTATAATGTATGTATAGATGTGATGTTCTGGTCCTTCAGGTATAATGTGTGTATAGATGTGATGTTCTGGTCCTTCAGGTATAATGTATGTATAGATGTGATGTTCTGGTCCTTCAGGTATAATGTGTGTATAGATGTGATGTTCTGGTCCTTCAGGTATAATGTATGTATAGATGTGATGTTCTGGTCCTTCAGGTATAATGTGTGTATAGATGTGATGTTCTGGTCCTTCAGGTATAATGTATGTATAGATGTGATGTTCTGGTCCTTCAGGTATAATGTATGTATAGATGTGATGTTCTGGTCCTTCAGGTATAATGTGTGTATAGATGTGATGTTCTGGTCCTTCAGGTATAATGTATGTATAGATGTGATGTTCTGGTCCTTCAGGTATAATGTGTGTATAGATGTGATGTTATGGTCCTTCAGGTATAATGTATGTATAGATGTGATGTTATGGTCCTTCAGGTATAATGTATGTATAGATGTGATGTTCTGGTCCTTCAGGTATAATGTGTGTATAGATGTGATGTTCTGGTCCATCAGGTATAATGTATGTATAGATGTGATGTTCTGGTCCTTCAGGTATAATGTATGTATAGATGTGATGTTCTGGTCCTTCAGGTATAATGTATGTATAGATGTGATGTTCTGGTCCTTCAGGTATAATGTGTGTATAGATGTGATGTTCTGGTCCATCAGGTATAATGTGTATAGATGTGATGTTCTGGTCCTTCAGGTATAATGTATGTATAGATGTGATGTTCTGGTCCATCAGGTATAATGTATGTATAGATGTGATATTCTGGTCCTTCAGGTATAATGTATGTATAGATGTGATGTTCTGGTCCTTCAGGTATAATGTGTATAGATGTGATGTTCTGGTCCATCAGGTATAATGTGTATGAATGTGATGTTCTGGTCCATCAGGTATAATGTGTATGAATGTGATGTTCTGGTCCATCAGGTATAATGTGTATGAATGTGATGTTCTGGTCCTTCAGGTATAATGTGTATGAATGTGATGTTCTGGTCCTTCAGGTATAATGTATGTATAGATGTGATGTTCTGGTCCTTCAGGTATAATGTGTGTATAGATGTGATGTTCTGGTCCTTCAGGTATAATGTATGTATAGATGTGATGTTCTGGTCCATCAGGTATAATGTGTATAGATGTGATGTTCTGGTCCATCAGGTATAATGTATGCTTAGATGTGATGTTCTGGTCCATCAGGTATAATGTGTGTATAGATGTGATGTTCTGGTCCTTCAGGTATAATGTATGTATAGATGTGATGTTCTGGTCCATCAGGTATAATGTGTATGAATGTGATGTTCTGGTCCATCAGGTATAATGTGTATGAATGTGATGTTCTGGTCCATCAGGTATAATGTGTATGAATGTGATGTTCTGGTCCATCAGGTATAATGTGTATGAATGTGATGTTCTGGTCCATCAGGTATAATGTGTATGAATGTGATGTTCTGGTCCATCAGGTATAATGTGTATGAATGTTGTATAGAAGATCAGTTGACTGTTGGTGTTCCTCATCCAGTCTCTCTCTGTTCAATACTCTCCCTGTAATATCTGACTTTTAACATTGGCATTGACAGCCTTTTACATGGTCCCCTTTGTGTCGCTAGGCATTCTGGGCAGGGTGACAGGAGGAGGAGGAGGAGGAGGAGGAGCAGGCTGTGTGTTTTAATAAGAATTGAAACCAATGGAGAGACAAAGAGGGGAGCTCCTGCCTGCCTCTTCTCCTCCTCTGCTTCTCTCCACCTGCTCTCTTCTCCTCTTCTCCTCTTCTCCTCCTCCTCTGCTTCTCTCCTCCTCCTCTCTTCCCTCTCTTCTCTCTTCTCCTCTTCTCCTCCTCCTCTGCTTCTCTTCTCTCCTTTTCAAGTTGCCTTTTCATTGGTCTCTCTTTTGCCAGACCCTGATATGGGGGATGAGGGGAGAGGGAGAGGGAAGGGGAGGGGTTCGGAAAGGAAAGGGGGTAGGGACGGGGGGAGGAGAGGAGGAGGAGAGGGGTAAGAAGAGGGAGAGGTAGAGGGGAGAGGAGAGGAGAGGGGAGGAGAGGGGTAAGGAGAGGGAGAGGGGAGAGGAGATGGGAGGAGAGGGGTAAGGAGAGGGGAGAGGGAAGAGGAGAGGGGAGAGGAAAGGGGGTAGGGACGGGGGGAGGAGAGGAGGAGGAGAGAGGAGAGGGGAGAGGAAAGGGGGAAGGGGAGGGGAGGGGGCAGAGACCAAAACAACAAGAGCAGCTTTCACAGGGAATGTTTTAGTCTGCAGCCTCAAAAGGACAGCTGCTCCCAAACCTCTTCTAGATATACAGTGAAAACAATTAAGATATGATAAAGGCTCTCTCTCTCTCTCTCTCTCTCTCTCTCTCTCTCTCTCTCTGTCTCTCTCTCTCTCTCTCTCTCTCTCTCTCTCTCTCTCTCTCTGTGTCTATGTCTCTCTCTCTCTCTGTCTCTGTGTCTCTCTCTCTCTCTCTCTCTCTGTCTCTCTCTCTCTCTCTCTCTCTCTGTGTCTATGTCTCTCTCTCTCTCTGTCTCGCTCTCTGTCTCTCTCTCTCTCTCTCTCTGCGTCTATGTCTCTCTCTCTCTCTCTCTCTCTCTCTCTCTCTGTGTCTATGTCTCTCTCTCTCTCTCTTTCTCTCTATCTAAGCATGAGGTATTTTTCCTTTGGAAGACAGAAGCATGGAGGCCCTTATGGACATGCATATCTTAAGTCTGTCTGAGACGTAATGGGACGAGTGCAGGCCTCTATAGCGTGTGTCTGTGTGTGTGCGTGATTTAACACCAACATTCTGTAGAAAATTAGACCATTCTCCTTCCTCTAACATCCACGGTCTCCATGCCAACCAGTTTAGAAGCAATTAGCTCGCTATCAGAACTCTATATTCCTTAATTGGTTCATCAAAGATGATATTAAGTATAGAAGCCACAGCATGGATTCCTTTTTATTTAATTAACTACACTAACAGATACTGTTAAAGGAAACTGACATGAGATAACATCCTTCTCTACTTTGTTTTAATTAGTTATTTATTTTTCATCTGTTTGTCTTTGGCAGAATGATTGGTACTGTATGTATGTTGGGTGGGTGACAGCCCTGGACACGTTGGTTTCTGCCTGTTGTAGCTAGTCCTGTCTTTTTCTATATCATCTAATTAACACATATTAATGATGGGAACATTCTCCTCTTTCTGTAGGTGTAAAGAGACAGCGAAAGAGAGACGCAGAGACACACACACACACAGAGAGAGAGAGAGAGAGAGAGAGAGAGAGAGAGAGAGAGAGAGAGAGAGAGAGAGAGAGAGAGAGAGAGAGAGAGAGAGAGAGAGAGAGAGAGAGAGAGAGGAGAGAGAGAGAGAGAGAGAGAGAGAGAGAGAGAGAGATCATCAAATTTGAGAACTTTGTTTGCAAGGTTTAGTTTAAATAACACCTTTTTGCCGGCCTAATAAAGATATATATTTAAGCTGTGATCGCTGGACATTAAAAACTCCTTGGTCTGCATCTCAAATGGCACCCTATTCAGACATTAAAAGCACCTTGGTCTGTGTCTCAAATGGCACCCTATTCAGACATTAAAAACACCTTGGTCTGTGTCTCAAATGGCACCCTATTCAGACATTAAAAGCACCTTGGTCTGTGTCTCAAATGGCACCCTATTCAGACATTAAAAACACCTTGGTCTGTGTCTCAAATGGCACCCTATTCAGACATTAAAAACACCTTGGTCTGTGTCTCAAATGGCACCCTATTCAGACATTAAAACAGCGCTGGTGGTAAAGAGAAACTGCTATCCAGGGGATGTTGACGATGAATACGTCCACTCAGCGATGAATAAATCACTTTCAAACATGCCGTCAAATAAATCAATGCACTCCTGTGTTAACAATCATCAAAACCATGTTTGAAGTTTGCTTTTAAAAAGGGGAAGGGAAGAGAGCAGTAATACCTGTTCTACCTGCTGGTCTGGAAACACAGTCTCATCTAGTTACTGTTCTACCTGCTGGTCTGGAAACACAGTCTCATCTAGTTACTGTTCTACCTGCTGGTCTGGAAACACAGTCTCATCTAGTTACTGTTCTACCTGCTGGTCTGGAAACACAGTCTCATCTAGTTACTGTTCTACCTGCTGGTCTGGAAACACAGTTTCATCTAGTTACTGTTCTATCTGCTGGTCTGGAAACACAGTCTCATCTAGTTACTGTTCTACCTGCTGGTCTGGAAACACAGTCTCATCTAGTTACTGTTCTACCTGCTGGTCTGGAAACACAGTCTCATCTAGTTACTGTTCTACCTGCTGGTCTGGAAACACAGTCTCATGTAGATACTGTAGCTCCAGATAGAATGTTAGCAGTTTGATCTCAGTCAAAGGGTTTCCCCCGCTCCGCTCTGAACCCCCCTGTAACGAATGCCCCGCGCAGAACGACGGACCCTCCTCCTCTCCAACGATCATCCTCGCCGGCGTTCTAAACCGGCGGCCAGGGGAAGATGGTAGCAACACCCTGATGACCCACACCTGTTCCATATTGGTCATCAGGGTCACTATTTAACCCTGTGTGTTTTGTTTCAACCCTCGCAGGTTATTGTCTATGTGTGTTGCTGTAGTATTAAATGTTTAATGTTCAAATCGTCAAAACTATTCATCTCTTTTTCATCTTTCGCCTCATCACTCACTTTCACCCCTCGCAATATCACACCCGGGTCTGTCCAGGGCTAGTTACTGTTCCCCGCTCCGCTCTGAACCCACCGGGTCTGTCCACCGGGTCTGTCCACCGGGTCTGTCCACCGGGTCTGTCCACCGGGTCTGTCCACCGGGTCTGTCCACCGGGTCTGTCCACCGGGTCTGTCCACCGGGTCTGTCCAGGGCTGAGTACACAATGACGGGACCGGTCTCTAGAAGTGCTGTTTTACTCTGCTTCTCTCTCTTCTCTCTGAGGCAGCTAGAGACATCTTTCTGTGACACACTGTGTGAATGGATAAGGATTCAGATTCAACCATTACCCATAAAACCATGATCCAACGCTAAAGCCCCATCCCCTGACACTTCACCACACCACACCACACCACAGCACCCCTCTCTATTAGTTGAGGACTTGTGAAACTAGACACTCTAATGTACTTGTCCTCTTGCTCAGTTGTGCACCGGGGCCTCCCAATCCTCTTTCTATTCTGGTTAGAGACAGCTTGCGCTGTTCTGTGAAGGGAGTTGTACACAGCGTTGTACGAGATCTTCAGTTTCTTGGCAGTTTATCGCATGGGATAGCCTTCATTTCTCAGAACAAGAATAGACTGACGAGTTTCAGAAGAAAGTTCTGGACAAAAAATGTGCTCGACTAGTTGTGCATTCCGAGATGCCGTTCTGCACACCACTGTTGTACGGTGTAGTTATTTGGCTGTTTGTGCCCCACCTGTTAGCTGGCACGATGCATGCCATTCTACTTCGACCTCTCTCATCAACAAGCAGTTTTGCAGGACTGCCGTCGACTGAATGTTTGTTTGTCACACCATTCTCGGTAAACGGCAGACACTGTCGTGTGTGAAAAGCCCAGGAGGGCGACTGTTTATGAGATACTGTAAACGGCACGCCTGGCACCCACAATCATACCACGCTCAAAGTCGCTTAGGTCACTTGTTTTGCCCATTCTAACATTCAATCGAACAGTAGCTGGATGCCTGTCTGCCTGCTTTATATAGCAAGCCACTCTCCTCTCACTCTCCTCTCACTCTCCTTCACTCTCCTCTCACTCTCCTCTCACTCTCCTTCACTCTCCTCTCACTCTCCTCTCACTCTCATTCACTCTCCTCTCACTCTCCTCTAACTCTCATTCACTCTCCTCTCACTCTACTCTCACTCTCCTTCACTCTCCTCCCACTCTCCTCTCACTCTCCTCTCACTCTCCGCTCACCCTCCTCTCACTCTCCTCTCACTCTAATTCACTCTCCTCTCACTCTCCTCTCACTCTCCTCTCACTCTCATTTACTCTCCTCTCACTCTCCTCTCACTCTCCTTCACTCTCCCCTCACTCTCCTTCACTCTAATCTCACTTTCCTCTCACTCTAATCTCACTTTCCTCTCACTCTCCCTCACTCTCCCCTCACTCTCCTCTCACTCTCCTCTCACTCTCCTTCACTCTCCCCTCACTCTCCTTCACTCTCCCCTCACTCTCCTTCACTCTCCCCTCACTCTCCTCTCACTCTCCTCTCACTCTCCTCTCACTCTCCTTCACTCTCCCTCACTCTCCTCTCACTTTCCTTCACTCTCCCTCACTCTCCTCTCACTCTCCTTCACTCTCCCTCACTCTCCTCTCACTCTCCCTCACTCTCCCTTCACTCTCCTCTCACTCTCCCCTCACTCTCCCCTCACTCTCCTTCACTCTCCTTCACTCTCCTCTCACTCTCCTTCACTCTCCCCTCACTCTCCTTCACTCTCCCCTCACTCTCCCCTCACTCTCCTCTCACTCTCCTTTACTCTCCTTTACTCTCCTTCACTCTCCTTGTCTGGTTGACCCCTGCTGAATTGCCCTGTGAGTTGAGGATGGTCTCCGGAATATTCTCATTATGTCTCTGTAAAGAGTGTCTGTCTCCGGGCAATGTGACAGAAGAATCCTCTCTCCTGCTGCTCTCGGGCTATTCAGCTGCACAGGAGAGGGGGAGAGTGGTAGAGAGAGGGGAGGGGAGGGGACAGAGAGAGGAGAGTTGAGAGAGTGGGGTGGGAGGGAGAGGGGAGAGTAAAGGAGAGAGGGGTGGGGAGGGGACAGAGAGAGGAGAGTTGAGAGAGTGGGGTGGGAGGGAGAGGGGAGAGTAAAGGAGAGAGGGGTGGGGAGGGGACAGAGAGAGGAGAGTGGGGTGTGAGGGAGAGGGGAGGGAAGGAGGAGAGAGAGAGGGCTGTGAATAAAGAGCTGCCAAGAAGTGTCTTGTCATACCTGTCTCTCTTTAATGGTAAAGGGGAGAGGAGAGAGAGAGAGAGAGAGAGAGAGAGAGAGAGAGAGAGAGAGAGAGAGAGAGAGAGAGAGAGAGAGAAAGAGAGAGAGAGAGAGAGAGAGAGAGAGAGAGAGAGAGAGAGAGAGAGAGAGAGAGAGAGAGAAAGAGAGAAAGAGAGAGAGAGAGAGAGAGAATTTGAATTTTGAAAGACGACTTTATTACAAGTTTTCAAACAATCAACATTTACCAATCTTTTTCTACATTAGTAGAAGAGAAAAAAATATTTTTCCATCAATAACAGAGCACAGAGCTTCATTCTTACACCATTTCATTTCAAATGTAATAACATCATCCATGGAACTATAAAAACGAAAATCAATGAGTATTCTGGATTTAACCGTGGCTAAAAACAGAATATTAATATCTTGATCTGCACCCATTTCTATCTTGTTTTTTCTACTCATATAGATTGCCAACTTTGCTTGACCTATAAGAAAATTTAAACACTGACAAATAAACCTATTTCTTCTAACATATTTAAAACCAACAATAAATACGTCTATAGAAAAAGATTCATTGAAACTATAAAATAAATCATATAATAAACTAAACAACCTTTTCAGTCTAAAACAATCCATATAGGCATGAAAAACAGTTTCTCTTTTTAAGCAAAAAGGGCATTCTGTAGTGACATCAGGATTTAAAACTGAAATAAAAGCATTAACTGCTATTGCACCATGTAAAAGTCTCCATTGTATGTCCCCAACTCTTTTACTTAAAGGTGGCTTATACAATGATCTCCATTCTGGCTTATCATCAACACGTAGTTTTAAAACATTACGCCATGGTGTATCAACCCTCTTATCAAGCACTTTTTTATTAAAAACAAGAACACAAGCTTTATAAAAAGATTTACCAGTACTTGAAAAAAAGTTTAAAACTAGGGATTTACCAGAGCTTAAAAACATTCCTGAAACATCATCTAACACAGGAAAAATTAAAAACTCAGATAATACATCTTTATCATTAGGAACATTTTTTTTTTCACTATAGTCTGATAAAAGTTTCAGTTCATCAGAAGTGAGTCTTTGTTTCCATTTTTCTAATAAATGAAAAACAAATCGTCTAGACTTAATTTTTAGACTCAAAGCAACTTCTTCCATGTTCCCAAAGTCTGGTCCTGTCAAGTTAACGAGACTCCCCATTGTACATATTTTGGAAGCCACAAGTGTTTCCGTGAGTCCAGGAAATGTACAGTCATTGTGTGTTAAATCAAAGCGTGCTCCATATATTAACGGTTCTTCAAGGATCCAGTGAAGAGATTCAAAATGTCTTTCTCTTTGCACTTTGAACATGTTCCACACTTTAAAAACATTCCGATAAAAAATAGGCATTCCATTGAGGTTCAGTTTTGACAAGTCCATAAAGAAAAGATTTCTGTCCATTTTCAAATTTCCAAGATTTTGTAGTATTTTACACGCAACTACTTTCCAGCTTGAAATTATTGAACCATCAAGAAGTCTTTGCAAAAACTGTAAACGAAAAGCTGCTGCTCTACTTTGAAGGTGTACCAATCCTTGTCCTCCTTCTTCTTTAGGTAAAAACAATACACTCTGAGGAACCCAATGTAACTTGTCCCAGAAAAAATCTACTAAAATCGCTTGAGTCTCTGCTAAGAGACGCAAAGGAGGATCAATGCAGGTTAATTTATGCCATAAAGAGGAAGCTACTAAATTATTTATAACTAAAGTTCGACCTCTATATGACATATTTGGGATTAACCACTTACATTTTTCAAGTCGACCTTTAACTTTTTCAAGAGTTCCTTCCCAATTTTTTTGCACAGTTGCTTCATCTCCTAAAAAAACCCCCAAATATTTAAAGCCTCCTCTCTTCCATACTAAACCAGGAGGAAGGGAAAAATAACAATTTTTCCAATCCCCTATTAGTATTGCTTCACTTTTCTCCCAATTAGTTTTAGCAGAGGACAGTTTTTTAAAATCATCAAGTACACTCATTAAAACCTGTACATCCCTCTGTTGACTAACAAACACTAAAACATCATCAGCATATGCAGAGACTCTTATACTTTTTACAAAATTAGGCAACTTAAAACCTTGTACATTTTTTCTCAATTGTTGTAACAGAGGTTCTATTGCTAGCGAATATAGCATTCCAGATAGCGGGCATCCCTGCCTCACTCCCCTAAACACTTTAAAAGGAGTGCATAAGCCACCGTTCATTTTGAGTATGCTCTCAACATCACTGTACAAAACTTTAATTTTATCTATAAAACTTTTACTAAAACCAAAAGCTTTTAACGTTTCCCATAAGTATGTGTGTTCAACTCTGTCGAAAGCTTTCTCTTGGTCGAGTGAAATCAGTCCAATGTCACTATTTGATAACTTAGAGACATCAAAAATATCCCTAATAAGGGAAATATTATCAAAAATTGACCTTTTGGGGACACAGTAGGTTTGGTCTGGATGAATCAACTCATTCATAATTATTGATAATCTGTTTGCTAAAATCTTTGAAAGAAGTTTATAGTCACTACACAGAAGTGAAACAGGTCTCCAGTTTTTGATCTCTGTGAGATCTCCTTTTTTGGGAAGGAGGGTCAGGACTGCTCTCCGGCAACTCAAAGGTAGAAGACCTTCGTCCAAACTACCATTGAGTACTTCTAAGAGATCCTCTCCTAAAACTTCCCAAAAACATTTATAGAAGTCTATTGGTATGCCATCAATTCCAGGCACCCTTCCGGATTCCATGCTCTGAACGGCCTGATGCAGTTCTCCCAGGCTAAGCACACCTGAAATCTCTGCATTAGCTTCATCAGACACCTTTGGTAAATCCTCAAAGAAGACACTCTCATTGATATTGTCTGATCCTAGTTCACTTCTGTACAGTTTCTCATAAAAACCAATTGCCCTCCTTCTAATCACTACAGGATTGGACAATAGAATTCCTTCCTCAGATCGCAAAGCATGAATGATTCTTTTTTGCCCATTTTTCCTTTCAAGGTTAAAAAAATACTTTGAAGGTGCATCCATTTGATCAAGACTTATAAATCTTGACCGGACCAAAGCCCCTTGTGTTTTAACCCCTAATAATTCTGCCAATTGATTCTTTTTCTTAGAAAGAATTTTCAAATAGCTTTGTTGTTTTGTTGATTCTGCCAATTCCTGTATCTTAATTATGTCATTCTCTAAGTCTTTCATTGACTGATTTAAAACTTTGGTGCTGTTGTGAGCATACTGCTGACAATACTGTTTAATTTGTACTTTTCCAAAATCCCACCATTTTTGTACTGATCGAAAAGATTCTTTTTTTGTTCTGTAATCAGCCCAAAACAATTTAAAAGTGTGTATAAAATCCTTATTATCTAACAAAGTTAAATTAAAATGCCAGTAAGCACTTTTAGGCTTGACAGAATTCAAAATAAAAGAACATTGCACCATGCAATGATCTGAAAAACCAACAGGAAAAATACAACAATTTTTAAAAATACCAACATGATGCTTAAACACATAAAATCTATCCAGTCTTGCCAGAGATAAAACATTATCACGTGCATGTGCCCAAGTATATTGTCTTTTATCCTCATGATAAAACTTCCATACGTCACTTAACTCATGCCTATTTATTATTTGAATGAGACGTTTTCTTGAAGGCATATGGGGTTCAATATGATTTCTGTCACAATTACTCACTGTACAATTAAAATCTCCTCCTAAAAATAAATAATCATCATTAGAAACATCTTGTAAAACAGAACATAATGTGTCTAAAAACAACATCCTATCAATTGTTGAGTTGGGGACATACACACAAATAAAAACAAAATTATAATTCTCCATTTGTGCTGTCACTTTTAAAAGTCTACCCTTCAAAAACTCTTTAACTTGATATGAACATGGATTAAAGGTTTTTGCAAATAATATTGCTATTCCTCCACTTAACGTGGTGTTGTGGCTGAAAAAAGATAAACCTTCCCATTCCTTCATCCAATCATTAACGTTGTTCACGTCACTATGCGTTTCCTGAATCAAAGTGACATCTATTTTTTTCTGCTTGATAATTTCATACAGCTCAGCTCTTTTTCTATAATTTCTAGCACCATTAACATTCAAGGAGGCAATCCGCACTTCAGCCATACTGAAATAAATAAACAAACAAAAAAAAACAAGCAAAACCAGATTATTCTTAGTCCTCATTTTCATTTAATTCCGTGCCAACTTTGCTCACAATCTTTTTCAACCGATAAACCTCCCTGTCTGAAAGGCACCCAGCTGTTATTAGGCTTTTGGCTTTGTCATGAAACTGCGTTAAGTCATGGAAATATTCTTTTACAATAACACCTCTTTTGTTTTTAGTGGTATTAAGGAAATGTTTTATGTCATCAACATCATAGCTTCTGCTAATACCTTCGATCTGTGACAACACTGTACTTGAGTCAGACATTTCACTTCCACTTTCTGACTCTTTCTGATCGTCAAACACTTCTTTTTTAAAACACTTTGCCTTACTGATCTTTGCGACATTTTCGTTTTTTTGGTATTTTAAACATCCTATTTTCCGCTTCTGTGTCAGACACATCATCTTCCCCCATGTGTTCTACATCACTGTTCAACAGCCCAGTTTCTGCAGCTACAGAAGTATCCCTACCTTCATTCACCGATTCCGTCGAGGTCGATCCAGCTTCCACAGGCCCCTCAACAGATGTTCCTTCCCCAGCAGGTTTATCCACGGTCGGCACTGCTTCAGCCAGACCGACCCCAGACGGTTTAACAGTAGTTTCTTCAGTCGAACCACTATCCTTACTACCTCCCGCTGCATTCTTGTCAGGACATGAACGGATTAAATGGCCCGATTTACCACATCCAAAGCACTTCATTTTGTCAGTAGTAACAAACACTACATATTCAAAATCGTCCACACGGAAATTTAGCGCCAAGTCCAATTCTGCGTCATCTTTAATAATCATGAAAGCAAATCTCCTAAATGAAACGATATGTTTCAATAAAGGAGATTCACACCTGATCATAATCTTCTTGATCGGCGAAACCAACTTTCCATACCGTGACAGCGCTTGTTTCAAAATATCATCACTGAGAAACGGAGGGATATTCGATATTGTGACTTTTTTAGACGGTAACAACAGCGGTAAAACAGGTGTAAGTATTTCGTCAATGATTATACCTCGCGCAACCACCTCGTTTGCTTTTTCCACCGAGTTCAAAAAAATCACGGTCGCGCCATTCATTCTGGATGCGGAGACAATGTTTAGATGGCCAACAATCTCTCCTACACCCAGACAACAAGCCTCTACACTCGCCACGGTTACTATTTTGACTCCGTGACGGCGTGTGAGGACATCAAGCCCACTCCCAGCCTGAGCTGCCATGCTTCCTAAGAAAGCAGGCAGCACAAACAACCCACAAGATAAATACTAAATCAAATAAACAAACTTAGAAGTAAAAAATAAATACAAATAGAATAGAAATATATAAGGAAAAGACCCAAATACACGCGCTCAAAGCTCGAGCTCTCACACACGCTCCACAAACGCCCACGCATGCGCAGAGAGAGAGAGAGAGAGAGAGAGAGAGAGAGAGAGAGAGAGAGATGTGTGCTATTATGTTGGTGTGCAGGATATGTGCTATGATCCCTCAAAGAAGGTAGACATGGCCAGCTCTCTGAACCAACAGCCCTCTGCAGAGCCGGTGGACTAGGTGGGCCAGACACAGTGATCTAACATTGATCCGTCTGTTATAAGACCCAAAAGACAGAGAGACATCTCTCTCTCTCTGCTGTTCATCCATTGAGGAGTGGAATCACATGTTAAAGGCTACTGTTTAATCTTCCATAGCAGAGCACTGTTTTCCCCTGTTAGCCACTTTCTCTATACTAAAAAGACACTTCAGTCATCACCTTCTGCTCACAGAGTGTCTGTGTGAGATTGTGTCCCTATCATATAGACCCACCTGGTCACCAGCCATATCATATAGACCCACCTGGTCACCAGCCCTATCATATAAACCCACCTGGTCAACCGGTCTCTCATATAGACTCACCTGGTCACCAGCCCTATCATATAGCCTCACCTGGTCACCAGCCCTATCATATAGACTCATCTGGTCACCAGCCCTATCATATAGCCTCACCTGGTCACCAGCCCTATCATATAGCCTCACCTGGTCACCAGCCCTATCATATAGCCTCACCTGGTCACCAGCCCTATCATATAGCCTCACCTGGTCACCAGCCCTATCATATAGCCTCACCTGGTCACCAGCCCTATCATATAGCCTCACCTGGTCACCAGCCCTATCATATAGACTCACCTGGTCACCAGCCCTATCATATAGCCTCATCTGGTCACCAGCCCTATCATATAGCCTCACCTGGTCACCAGCCCTATCATATAGCCTCACCTGGTCACCAGCCCTATCATATAGCCTCACCTGGTCACCAGCCCTATCATATAGACTCACCTGGTCACCAGCCCTATCATATAGCCTCACCTGGTCACCAGCCCTATCATATAGCCTCACCTGGTCACCAGCCCTATCATATAGCCTCACCTGGTCACCAGCCCTATCATATAGCCTCACCTGGTCACCAGCCCTATCATATAGACTCACCTGGTCACCAGCCCTATCATATAGCCTCACCTGGTCACCAGCCCTATCATATAGACTCACCTGGTCACCAGCCCTATCATATAGCCTCACCTGGTCACCAGCCCTATCATATAGCCTCACCTGGTCACCAGCCCTATCATATAGCCTCACCTGGTCACCAGCCCTATCATATAGACTCACCTGGTCACCAGCCCTATCATATAGCCTCACCTGGTCACCAGCCCTATCATATAGCCTCACCTGGTCACAAGCCCTATCATATAGCCTCACCTGGTCACCAGCCCTATCATATAGCCTCACCTGGTAAAATACTGATACAGAGAAAACACTTCGAACAGTTTGTCACGTTACAACCTTGTTATAAAATGATACAATATTTTTTCCCCCTCATCAATCTACACACAATACCCCATAATGACAAAGCAAAAAGGTTTTAGAAATGTTTGCAAATTTATTAAAAATAAAAATTCTGAAATACATTTACATAAGTATTCAGACCCTTTACTCAGCACTTTGTTGAAGCACCTTTGGCAGCGATTACAGCCTCAAGTCTTCTTGGGTATGACACTACAAGCTTGGCACACCTGTATTTGGGGAGGTTCTCCCATTCTTCTCTGCAGATCCTCTCAAGCTCTGTCAGGTTGGATGGATAACTATTTTCAGGTCTCTCCAGAGATCAGGTTCAAGTCTGAGATCTGGCTGGGCCACTCAAGGACATTCAAAGACTTGTCCCGAAGCCACTCCTGCATTGTCTTGGCTGTGTGCCTAGAGTCGTTCGTCCCAGTATGAGGTCCTGAGCACTCTGGAGCAAGGATCTCTCTCCATTCATCAAGGATCTCTCTCCATTCATCAAGGATCTCTCTCCATTCATCAAGGATCTCTCTCCATAAAGGCCTGATTGGTGGAGTGCCAAGAGATGGTTGTCCTTCTGTAAGGTTCTCCCATCTCCACAGACGAACTCTAGAGCTCTGTTAGTGACCATTGGGTTCTTGGTCACCTCCCTGACCAAGGCCCTTCTCCCCCGATTGCTCAGTTTGGTCGGGCGGCCAGCTCTAGGAAGAGCTGGTGTTTCCTAACTTCTACCATTTAAGAATGATGGAGGCCACTGTGTTCTTGGGGACCTTCAATTGTCAGGATTTGTGATAGGAACCCAAACGCAGACTGTTATGTGATATTTATTGAAGAATGATAATAGGGAAATGTTGATGAGGATGTGGTTGAATAGGAAGTTGGTTTGGTAAGCTGGTGACTGAGTATCCAGGTAGGTGGCAGATAAGTGGTCCATGTGGCGTGATAGTTTGAATCCGTATCCCAGGTGAGTGGCGGAAGAGGTAAGCAGAGTGCAGCGTGATGATGAGTATTTCCAGGCAGGTATTCCTAAACAGAGTGCAGACGGGGTTACTGAGCAGGGTATAATACGACGAAGCAAAAATTAACAACTGGTACTAATTTAGGAATCAGATGGCTGGTACGCAGGTTACACATACTATTGTGACTTAACGATCCGGCGGGGACTGGATATCAGGTCGTCTCTTAAATAGTGATGACCGCAGATCTGGAACAGGTGCGTAGTGATCAGGAAGAACATGACAGGCTCAGGATGTAGGTAGCCCCGCCCACTCATCTGTAACCAGGCAACTGACCCCGGTACAATGAGACGGACAATAACAAACAAGACAGACAATTAAAACAGACTCAGGGAACAGGGATCGTGACATCAATGCTGCAGACATTTGTTGGTACCCTTCCTCAGAGGCGCAATGGTCTAAGACACTGCATCTCAGTGCAATAGGCGTCACTGCAGTCCCTGGTTCGGATCCAGGCTGCATCACATCTGGTCTTGATTGGGAGTCCAATAGGACGGCGCACAATTGGCCCAGCGTCGTTTGGACAGGGTAGGCAGTCATTGTAAATAAGAATTTGTTCTTAACTGACTTGCCTAGTTAAATAAAGGTTCAATTCAAAAAATTTAAAAAATAATTCACCATATTTGTGCCTTGACACAATCCTGTCTACGGACAATTCCTTCAACCTCATGGTTTGGTTTTTGCTCTGACATGCACTGTCAACTGTAGGACCTTATATAGACGGTTGTGTGCCTTTACAGATCATATCCAATCAATTGAATTTACCACAGATGGACTCCAATCAAGTTCTAGAAACATCTCAAGGATGATCAGTGGAAACAGGATGCAACGGAGCTCAGTATCGAGTAGCAAAGGGTCTGAATACTTATTTAAATAAGGTATTTAGTTTTTTATTTGTAAAACATTTGCAAAAAATTCTTTACCTGTTTGTGCTTTGTCATTATGGTGTATTGTGGGTAGATTGCTGAGGTTTTTATTTAATTTAATACATTTTAGAATAAGGCTGTAGAATAAAACCAGTGCCTCTCACTAAATCATATAGATATGATGATTCTGTCATGAGTGGCTGTCAGGATTTGTGATAGGAACCCAAACGCAGACCGGGCAACGTGAGTATATGGTGATATTTATTGAAGAATGATAATAAGGAAATGTTGATGAGGAGGTGGTTGAATAGGGAGTTGGTTTGGTAAGCTGGTGACTGAGTATCCAGGTAGGTGGCAGATAAGTGGTCCGTGTGGCGTGCTAGTTCGAATCCGTATCCCAGGTGAGTGGAGGTGAGCAGAGCGCAGCGTGATGAAGAATATATCCAGGCAGGATTCCTAAACAGAGTGCAGACGGGGTTACTGAGCAGGGTATAATACGACGAAGCAAAAATTAACAACTGGTACTAATTTAGGAATCAGATGGCTGGTACGCAGATTACACATACTATGTGACTTAACGATCCGGCGGGGACTGGATGTCAGGTCGTCTCTTAAATAGTGATGACCGTAGATCTGGAACAGGTGCGTAGTGATCAGGAAGAACATGACGGGCTCAGGATGTATGTAGCCCCGCCCACTCATCTGTAACCAGGCAACTGACCCCGGTACAATGAGACGGACAATAAACAAACAAGACAGACACAAAAACAGACTCAGGGAATGGGGATCGTGACAGTGGCTCTATAATGAAGATGGTATACAAAGATTTCTAAACTCCTGAAGATGTTGTCAAGCACCAACCACCTGTTTGCTGTTCAGTTGAGATGTGAAAGCTTGTTTCTCAGAACATGCTAACGCTTGACCTTGAGCGCTTTACATAATTGAATGAAAAAACCTTTGTCACACTTAAGACTTTTAATTGAGTGGCACAGAAAGAATAAGAAAATGAGATGCAGCAGCGTTGAGGGGAAAACACTTATCTTACAGTTAATTGAAAAAGTAATTGACAGATCCAAAGCTTTACTCTATAGTATAGAGTTTAGATGGAACATAACAGGGCCTTTTAGACATCTCCTCACCAAGCCTTCTGTCTTTCATTTCCCCACCTCTCCCCTTCACACATAAACAGCCCCCATTCCCCCATCAACAGCCCCCCTTTTCCCTTCAACAACCCCTTCTTTCCCCCATCAACAGTCCCCCTTCTCCCATCATCAGCCCCCATTCCCCCATCCACAGCTCCCCTTCCCCATCAATAGCCCCCCTTCCCCCCTCAATAGCCACCATTCCCCCATCAACAGCCCCTTCTTTTTTCCCCATCCACAACCCCCCTTCCCCATCAACAGACTCCCTTCCCCCATCAATAGCCCCAATTTCCCCATCAACAGCCCCCCTTCCCCCATCAACAGCCCCCCTTCCCCAATCACCTCCCCCCCTTCCTCCATCAACAGCCCCATTCCCCCATCAACAGCCCCCCTTCCCCCATCAACAGCCCCCTTCCCCCATCAACAGCCCCCCTTACCCCATCAACAGAACCCTTCCCCCATCAACAGCCCACCTTCCTCTATCAACAGTCCCCTTCTTTTCCCCCATCAACAGCTCCCCTTCCCCCATCAACAGGACCCTCCCTCAATCAAGAGCCTCCCATTCCCCCATAAAGAGCTCCCATTCCCCAATCAACAGCCCCTTATTTTCCCCATCAACAGCAACCTAGCTTTTTCAGGTGGCGTTCACCAATTAAGTGAAACAAAGGTAAAACGTACTGTAAAGAAGTCAGTTTAAATGCCAGGCTAATACCAATACTACCAACCACAACATACTACCAATACTACCAACCAACCATAACCCCTGTAGATTAATCTGCTCTGCACAGCATCTTTCGGTTGGATCCATCTTTTCTATAGGACCTAATGCCGATTATAACTGTGTGATCTCAGAGAGCAGCGGAGGAATGTGTTTAAAGTGAGAGGGCTATATCTGTCTTGGGAATACTGGGAATGCCACAGGGTTCTGAGCTGGAATACTGAGCCCCATTCCCATACTCCAGGGGCTGCTAGGATCAAGCTGTGCACAGTAATGTGTAGCTTAACAATAAATCTCCTGCTGTACTGTACTGCCAGTGACTGGGACTGGAGGACATCTCTAAACCTTTTACTGCTGTACTGTACTGCCAGTGACTGGGACTGGAGGACATCCTGAGCTGACCTGAGCTGAGCGGGATCTATGTAGTGTTAAATATGATCTATCACCGTTGATTTTCCTATTTTTACATCATGCTCCTCTGCCAACAGTTTCACACGTTCGTTCAATCAATCAATCAATCAATGGATTTCACACATCTTCGAGGCAGGGAAACACTTCCTGAAGGGAAGACCACTGGACGACTCTTTAAAGTGTTCATGCCCTCCATCGCCAAGCCGCTGCTGAAGGGAGAGGTGTCTGGACTAACTCAGGTAAGTGGGTTTGTGTCCTCATGTCAACGACAATTAGAGCTACAGTGGTAGCTATCTCAGACAGGAATGTGGAATTTCTACAGCAAAGTTAACAATGTACCAAACAGCAAATGATTACATTCCATTTAGGAACCATTTTTTTGTTCTGAAAGCCTATCATTAAGTCAGTGTGAAGGCAATAACTATCTGAATTAGTGTTGTCTCGATACCAGTATCGCGATACTTTGAAGCAAATGAAACTAAACATAAGCGCGCTAAATGTCTTGAGGAAAACCGTCTTAATGTTGAACAAAACAGGCTTCCTTATCTTGTCACTCAGAGTCACATTTGTTTATATTGCAAGCTATAACACCCAGTCTTTTACTCAAGTAGGTTTTAAAGGATAATCTGGTATGGTGGTAAAGTGATAATGGGATGGTGACAACACTAATCTGAATAGATAAGACCAGAACACTCCGGAGTGTCTGCCTGACAGGTCCTACCTGTCAGGCAGGTTAATCACTCATAGCCCTTCTGTATGAATACTCTACTAACTTAAAACATAATCTACTCTTTAAGGTTAATTATTTCAGTTATCATTAAATGGAAATGGGATAAAATGGACAGTTTAAAGAGCTATTTCAGAATTGGAAGAAGTTAGTGAAGCCTGTTTTTAATCCATGTAACACACCTCTACAGTATACATTCAGACACCCAGACACTCAGACACCCAGACACCCAGACACTCAGACACTCAGACACCCAGACACTCAGACACTCAGACACCCAGACACCCAGACACTCAGACACTCAGACACCCAGACACCCAGACACTAAGACACTAAGACACTAAGACACTCTGACACTCTCTATGGGTCTACATACTAAGATGTGGTCAGAGCAGAGCAGAGGAGATCCATGTAACACACCTCTACAGTACAAATTCAGACACCCAGACACCCAGACACCCAGACACTCAGACACTCAGACACCCAGACACTCAGACACTCAGACACTCAGACACCCAGACACTCAGACACTCAGACACTCAGACACCCAGACACCCAGACACTCAGACACTCAGACACCCAGACACTCAGACACTCAGACACTCAGACACCCAGACACTCAGACACTCAGACACCCAGACACTCAGACACTCAGACACTCAGACACCCAGACACCCAGACACTCAGACACTCAGACACCCAGACACTCAGACACTCAGACACTCAGACACCCAGACACTCAGACACTCAGACACCCAGACACTCAGACACTCAGACACTCAGACACCCAGACACTCAGACACTCAGACACCCAGACACCCTGGGCCTGAGGTACACACTGGGCCTGAGGTACACACTGGGCCTGAGGTACACATTGGGCCTGAGGTACACACTGGGCCTGAGGTACACACTGGGCCTGAGGTACACACTGGGCCTGAGGTGCACACTGGGCCTGAGGTACACACTGGGCCTGAGGTACACATTGGGCCTGAGGTACACACTGGGCCTGAGGTACACACTGGGCCTGAGGTACACATTGGGCCTGAGGTACACACTGGGTCTGAGGTACACACTGGGCCTGAGGTACACATTGGGCCTGAGGTACACACTGGGCCTGAGGTACACATTGGGCCTGAGGTACACACTGGGCCTGAGGTACACACTGGGCCTGAGGTGCACACTGGGCCTGAGGTACACACTGGGCCTGAGGTACAAAAGATAAACAGGCTGCTCCATAGCTATTCTTTGCAGAAAGGAAACAGACATCACATTAACAGCCTTATGAAGAAGCATACCATTATGGTTGCTCTGGTTAAATGTCCATATAGGTGTGCAATTAGCAACCAAATCTGTCTAAATAATCAAGTGCCATATTAAGTCAAATGACACAAAGTGAATGTCATATAACACACATCAAGTTTGCAGGTATATTTAAGACCAGTGTGAAGTGTAAACCTCTCTCTCTTCAGACATGATGAGATGAGGTTTAATCAGACCTGTGCTGTATTCATAATGAGCTATAGTGCACTATATAGAGAATAGGGTGCCATTTCAGACACATCCAAGTGTTGTTTATAAGGTAGCTTTCTGCAGAGAGAAAAGAGACTTTAAAAACATGATGTCATATCATGGGAGAGAGAGAGCCTGATGGTTTATAGCGTTAGTTGCTTGGTGAACGTGGTGATGGTGATGGCGTGCTGCCAGACTCTCTGACCCCATCCCAAATAGCACCCTGTTCCCTATATCGTGCACTACTTTTGACTAGTGCCCATATGGAATAGAGTGCCATTTGGGACGGAGCCTTTCCTTAATGTTCTGTTCCTGCCTGCCACAGCACTGCCCGGCTACAGATCGGCTGTAAAACCTGATGGAGTGTGAAATTAAAATGTGTATCACATTTCTGAGCATCATTTGATGTCCTGCAGTACAAATGTTCAGGAGCTGCTCCTGTGAAAAATAACACTGAGCTCCCAGATTAACATACGCAAGAAAAATAGTGACAGTTTAGCCAGCCGTATAATTTCTAAATTGCTAATCTCTCTCTCTCTCTCTCTCTCTCTCTCTCTCTCTCTCTCTCTCTCTCTCTCTCTCTCTCTCTCTCTCTCTCTCTCTCTCTCTCTCTCTCTCTCTCTCTCTCTCTCTCTCTCTCTCTCTTCCTCTCTCTCTCTCTCTCTCTCTCTCTCTCTTCCTCTCTCTCTCCCTCTCTTCCTCTCTCTCTCTCTCTCTCTCTCTCTCTTCCTCTGGGCTTTAGGAAGGCCATTAATAATATTGACATAATATCTGTTTTGTTTAAAAGGTGTTTACAGGGGAGTGGGGGCGCAGTAAATGGGATGGTTATATGATAATGCTTCAGCTCAGTGAGTGAACTGGAATCTCACAGTGCAGGTGTTATTAGTGACAGTCAGGTTGGACAGAAATCTCACAGTGTAGGTGTTTTTAGTGACAGTCAGCTTAGACAGGAATCTCACAGTGTAGGTGTTATTAGTGACAGTCAGGTTGGACAGAAATCTCACAGTGTTGGTGTTTTTAGTGACAGTCAGGTTGGACAGGAATTTCACAGTGTAGGTGTTATTAGTGACAGTCAGGTTGGACAGGAATTTCACAGTGTAGGTGTTATTAGTGACAGTCAGGTTGGACAGGAATCTCACAGTGTAGGTGTTTTTAGTGACAGTCAGGTTGGACAGGAATCTCACAGTGTAGGTGTTATTAGTGACAGTCAGGTTGGACAGGAATCTCACAGTGTAGGTGTTTTTAGTGACTGTTGGGTTGGACAGAAATCTCACAGTGTAGATGTTTTTAGTGACAGTCAGGTTGGACAGGAATCTCACAGTGTAGGTGTTTTTAGTGACAGTCAGGTTGGACAGGAATCTCACAGTGTAGGTGTTTTTAGTGACAGTCAGGTTGGACAGGAATCTCACAGTGTAGGTGTTTTTAGTGACAGTCAGGTTGGACAGGAATCTCACAGTGTAGGTGTTTTTAGTGACAGTCAGCTTGGACAGGAATCTCACAGTGTAGGTGTTTTTAGTGACAGTCAGGTTGGACAGGAATCTCACAGTGTAGGTGTTTTTAGTGACAGTCACCTTGGACAGGAATCTCACAGTGTAGGTGTTTTTAGTGACAGTCAGGTTGGACAGGAATCTCACAGTGTAGGTGTTTTTAGTGACAGTCAGCTTGGACAGGAATCTCACAGTGTAGGTGTTTTTAGGGACAGTCAGCTTGGACAGGAATCTCACAGTGTAGGTGTTTTTAGTGACAGTCAGGTTGGACAGGAATCTCACAGTGTAGGTGTTTTTAGTGACAGTCAGGTTGGACAGGAATCTCACAGTGTAGGTGTTTTTAGTGACAGTCAGGTTGGACTGGTGACACAAACAAAGGGAAAGGACTGTGACAGGGATTTATAAAACCTTGGTCAAAACAGATACATTATGAAAATAAACCATCTGACCTGAAGGGGAGGAGAGAACTGGACTGCCCAGGTGTTAGAACTCTCCTCCTGGTTGTTCTTTATGGTCATTATATACTGTTGCTGTGTGTTTCACTAACAGCTGACCATTACCTCAAGGACTAGCAGACACCGTAGCGACAACCGTCCCTATTAGTTAGAGGACTAGCAGATACCGTAGCTACAACCGTCCCTATTAGTTAGAGGACTAGCAGATACCGTAGCTACAACCGTCCCTATTAGTTAGAGGACTAGCAGACACCGTAGCTACAACCGTCCCTATTAGTTAGAGGACTAGCAGATACCGTAGCTACAACTGTCCCTATTAGTTAGAGGACTAGCAGACACCGTAGCTACAACCGTCCCTATTAGTTAGAGGACTAGCAGGCACCGTAGCTACAACCGTCCCTATTAGTTAGAGGACTAGCAGATACCGTAGCTACAACCATCCCTATTAGTTAGAGGACTAGCAGGCACCGTAGCTACAACCGTCCCTATTAGTTAGAGGACTAGCAGACACCGTAGCTACAACCATCCCTATTAGTTAGAGGACTAGCAGATACCGTAGCTACAACCATCCCTATTAGTTAGAGGACTAGCAGACACCGTAGCTACAACCGTCCCTATTAGTTAGAGGACTAGCAGACACCGTAGCTACAACTGTCCCTATTAGTTAGAGGACTAGCAGACACCGTAGCTACAACCGTCCCTATTAGTTAGAGGACTAGCAGACACCGTAGCTACAACCGTCCCTATTAGTTAGAGGACTAGCAGACACCGTAGCTACAACCGTCCCTATTAGTTAGAGGACTAGCAGATACCGTAGCTACAACCGTCCCTATTAGTTAGAGGACTAGCAGACACCGTAGCTACAACCGTCCCTACAACCGTCCCTATTAGTTAGAGGACTAGCAGATACCGTAGCTACAACCGTCCCTATTAGTTAGAGGACTAGCAGATACCGTAGCTACAACCGTCCCTATTAGTTAGAGGACTAGCAGATACCGTAGCTACAACCATCCCTATTAGTTAGAGGACTAGCAGACACCGTAGCTACAACTGTCCCTATTAGTTAGAGGACTAGCAGACACCGTAGCTACAACTGTCCCTATTAGTTAGAGGACTAGCAGACACCGTAGCTACAACCGTCCCTATTAGTTAGAGGACTATAGCAGCTAGCTACAACCATACCTATTAGTTAGAGGACCAGTTAGCTACAACCATACCTATTAGTTAGAGGACCAGCTACTACAACCATACCTATTAGTTAGAGGACCAGCTATCTACAACCATACCTATTAGTTAGAGGACCAGCTATCTACAACCATACCTATTAGTTAGAGGACCAGCTATCTACAACCATACCTATTAGTTAGAGGACCAGTTAGCCACAACCATACCTATTAGTTAGAGGACTATAGCAGCTAGCTACAACCATACCTATTAGTTAGAGGACTATAGCAGCTATCTACAACCATACCTATTAGTTAGAGGACTATAGCAGCTAGCTACAACCATACCTATTAGTTAGAGGACCAGTTAGCTACAACCATACCTATTAGTTAGAGGACCAGTTACCTACAACCATACCTATTAGTTAGATGACCAGTTAGCTACAACCATACCTATTAGTTAGAGGACCAGTTAGCTACAACCATACCTATTAGTTAGAGGACCAGTTAGCCACAACCATACCTATTAGTTAGAGGACTATAGCAGCTAGCTACAACCATACCTATTAGTTAGAGGACCAGTTAGCCACAACCATACCTATTAGTTAGAGGACTATAGCAGCTAGCTACAACCATACCTATTAGTGAGAGGACCAGTTAGCTACAACCATACCTATTAGTTAGAGGACCAGTTAGCTACAACCATACCTATTAGTGAGAGGACCAGTTAGCTACAACCATACCTATTAGTGAGAGGACCAGTTAGCTACAACCATACCTATTAGTTAGAGGACCAGTTAGCCACAACCATACCTATTAGTTAGAGGACTATAGCAGCTAGCTACAACCATACCTATTAGTGAGAGGACCAGTTAGCTACAACCATACCTATTAGTTAGAGGACCAGTTAGCTACAACCATACCTATTAGTGAGAGGACCAGTTAGCTACAACCATACCTATTAGTTAGAGGACCAGTTAGCTACAACCATACCTATTAGTGAGAGGACCAGTTAGCTACAACCATACCTATTAGTGAGAGGACCAGTTATCTACAACCATACCTATTAGTGAGAGGACCAGTTATCTACAACCATACCTATTAGTGAGAGGACCAGTTATCTACAACCATACCTATTAGTATTGTTAGAGGATTATAGCAGCTAGCTACAACCGTCCTGCCAGGCAGTAAACAGCCTCTGACACCTCTTAAGTGAACCTGTTTAACTACAGAAAGGGTTTCTCTGTCTCTGTCCCAAATTACACCCTATTCCCTAAGTAGTGCACTTCTTTTGACCGGAGCCCTATGGTCAAAATACTTTTGTCCCTGGTTAAAGTAGTTCAACGTAGTGCACTATACAGGGTGCCATTTGGGATGTAGCCTCTCTCTCTTCTTTCCTCTTGTCTATGCAAAACCACAGCTGTTTATCACTGGGGGTGACACAATGTGTCAGGGTTTTCACCACAATTACATGTCCTACACAGCGCTAAGCTATTAGCCGCCTATTCCATCACGGATGGAAACCCAATATACACATTCACAACCTCTCTCTACAAACACACACACACACTTTAACCCACGCACACGCACACACACGCACGCACGCACGCACGCACGCACGCACGCACACACACACACACACACACACACACACACACACACACACACACACACACACACAGTGTACAGCACGGATACTCAACTAGATGGAAAAGGTCCAGAACAGCAGAAACTGGATCAGCAGCACGACCAGGTGGATTGGGGATTGGGGACAGCCAGGAGTCACTATAGCAACACCTACCAGTAGCATGCGCTCCAGCAGGTATATTTCACTGGTCACCCACAAAGCCAACACCTCCTTTGGCCGCCATTCCTTCCAGTTCTCTGCTGCCAATGACTGGAACGAATTGCAAAAATCCTTGAAGCTAGAGGTTCCTATCTCCCTCACTAACTTTAAGCATCAGCTGTCAAAGCTGCTTATCGATCACTGCACCTGTATATAGCCCTTCTGTAAATAGCCCATCCTACTACCTCCTCCCCATATTTATTTATTTCTTCAACTTCCGCTCAATTTTGCACTCCAGTATCTCTATTTCCACATCATCATTTGCACATTCCATCATTCCAGTGATTATGCTAATCTGTAATTTATTTCGCCACTATGGACTATTTATCTTCCTAACCTTACTGCATTTTTGCACTACATTTGCACTCTGTATATAGATTTTCTATTGTGTTATTGACTGTACGTTTGTTTATTTCCCATGTGTAACTCTGTGTTGTTTTTTGTCGCACTGCTTTGCTTTGTCTTGGCCAGGTCGCAGTTGCAAATGAGAACTTGTTCTCAACTGACCTACCTGGTTAAATAAAGGTGAAATAAATAAATAAATAAAAATCTGGTCAGGTAGTCCTGAGGCACGGTCCTAGGGCTCAGGTCCTACGGGAGGAGAGAGAGAGAGATGGGAGAATTAGAGAGGGCCACTGACAGCCATTTGTGACGCACACCTGTCTTTCAGTCCTTCTCTCATGTGGGAAGAAGCCAAGCTGTCAGTGGCCCTCTTGACGAGGGAGGAGAGGGCTTCAATTGGACCCCATTTATGCCCTCCTCTCTCTGCTTCTAGACCTATCAGCCATGATGACTAGCAGGTTGGAAGACACACACTTTGTTGGTCTGTCATGCCAGCCCATACAGAGCCATGATTACAGGTCTGACAGAGATACCTCATGGTATTGATTTTGAATGGAGCAGGAGGATATGGGAAAGCTAAGTGGTATGTTGTTGCTGCCTATTTAACCACAAAGATGAAATTGTTGTGGGATGTGCGACTGTAAAGAAGCAATTATTAGTCTCTCCAAGTCTGGTCATTGTCAAGCCCCAGTCTGTCTCTACCTGTCTTTATCTGTCCCTAGACTAACCCTACCCCTGTCTTTACCTGTCTTTATCTGTTCCCAGACTAACCCTAACCCTGTCTCTACCTGTCTTTATCTGTCCCTAGACTAACCCTAACCCTGTCTCTACCTGTCTTTATCTGTCCCTAGACTAACCCTAACCCTGTCTCTACCTGTCTTTATCTGTCCCTACACTAACCATAACCCTATCTTTTTGCCTAAGATCTAAACACACTTTCCCATGACGATGTGTCTGTGTGGGGACTGACTGGAGACTTTCCCATGACATTGTGTCTGTGTGGGGACTGACTGGAGACTTTCCCATGACGATGTGTCTGTGTGGGGACTGACTGGAGACTTTCCCATGACGTTGTGTCTGTGTGGGGACTGACTGGAGACTTTCCCATGACGTTGTGTCTGTGTGGGGACTGACTGGAGACTTTCCCATGACATTGTGTCTGTGTGGGGACTGACTGGAGACTTTCCCATGACATTGTGTCTGTGTGGGGACTGACTGGAGACTTTCCCATGACATTGTGTCTGTGTGGGGACTGACTGGAGACTTTCCCATGACGATGTGTCTGTGTGGGGACTGACTGGAGACTTTCCCATGACGATATGTCTGTGTGGGGACTGACTGGAGACTTTCCCATGACGATGTGTCTGTGTGGGGACTGACTGGAGACTTTCCCATGACGATGTGTCTGTGTGGGGACTGACTGGAGACTTTCCCATGACGTTGTGTCTGTGTGGGGACTGACTGGAGACTTTCCCATGACGTTGTGTCTGTGTGGGGACTGACTGGAGACTTTCCCATGACGTTGTGTCTGTGTGGGGACTGACTGGAGACTTTCCCATGACGATGTGTCTGTGTGGGGACTGACTGGAGACTTTCCCATGACGATGTGTCTGTGTGGGGACTGACTGGAGACTTTCCCATGACGTTGTGTCTGTGTGGGGACTGACTGGAGACTTTCCCATGACGATGTGTCTGTGTGGGGACTGACTGGAGACTTTCCCATGACGATGTGTCTGTGTGGGGACTGACTGGAGACTTTCCCATGACGATGTGTCTGTGTGGGGACTGACTGGAGACTTTCCCATGACGATGTGTCTGTGTGGGGACTGACTGGAGACTTTCCCATGACATTGTGTCTGTGTGGGGACTGACTGGAGACTTTCCCATGACGATGTGTCTGTGTGGGGACTGACTGGAGACTTTCCCATGACGATGTGTCTGTGTGGGGACTGACTGGAGACTTTCCCATGACGATGTGTCTGTGTGGGGACTGACTGGAGACTTTCCCATGACGATGTGTCTGTGTGGGGACTGACTGGAGACTTTCCCATGACGATGTGTCTGTGTGGGGACTGACTGGAGACTTTCCCATGACGTTGTGTCTGTGTGGGGACTGACTGGAGACTTTCCCATGACGATGTGTCTGTGTGGGGACTGACTGGAGAGGCAACAGAGGAGTTACACAGGGAGGTGTCATTGTGGAATAGGTCCTTTAATGCTCCGTGTGTGTGTGTGTGTGTGTGTGTGTGTGTGTCTCTGTGTGTGTGTGTGTGTGTGTGTGTGTGTCTGTGTGTGTGTGTGTGTGTGTGTGTGAGTGTGTGTGTGTCTGTGTGTGTGTGTGTGTGTGTCTGTGTGTGTGTCTGTGTGTGTGTGTCTGTGTGTGTGTGTGTGTGTCTGTGTGTGTGTCTGTGTGTGTGAGTGTGTGTGTTTCTGTGTGTGTGTGTGTGTGTGTGTGTGTGTGTGTGTCTGTGTGTGTGTGTCTGTGTGTGTGTGTGTGTGTGTCTGTGTGTGTGTCTGTGTGTGTGTGTGTGTGTGTGTGTGTGTGTGTGTGTGTGTGTGTGTGTGTGTGTGTGTGTGTGTGTGAGTGTGTGTGTGTGTGTGTGTGTGTGTGTGTGTGTGTGAGTGTGTGTGTGTCTGTGTGTGTGTGTGTGTGTGTGTGTGTGTCTGTGTGTCTGTGTCTGTGTGTGTGTGTGTGTGTGTCTGTGTGTGTGTCTGTGTGTGTGTGTGTGTGTCTGTGTGTGTGTCTGTGTGTGTGTGTGTGTGTGTGTGTGTGTGTGTGTGTGTGTGTGTGTGTGTGTGTGTGTGTGTGTGTGTGTGTGTGTGTGTGTGTGAGTGTGTGTGTGTCTGTGTGTGTGTGTGTGTGTGTGTGTGTGTGTGTCTGTGTGTGTGTGTCTGTGTGTGTGTGTGTGTGTGTCTGTGTGTGTGTCTGTGTGTCTGTGTCTGTGTGTGTGTGTGTGTGTGTGTGTGTGTGTGTGTGTGTGTGTGTGTGTGTGTGTGTGTGTGTGTGTGTGTGTGTGTGTGTGTGTGTGTGTGTGTGTGTGTGTGTGTGTGTGTGTGTGTGTGTGTGTGTGTGTGAGTGTGTGTGTGTGTGTGTGTGAGTGAGTGAATAATTGACTGTTCTTCCACTTACTGCCCTGGCTAGATTATCATCATTCCATCCACAGTAGTCTGTTTTCAGGGACAGAAAGTCATTCTGTTCCATATGAAGCTTTGGTAACAAAACGGATGACACTGTGATAGATTACATCCAATTTGCTAAGTAGAGTGTTGGAGGCTAGTTTGTAAATGACATCGTCGTAGTCAAGGATCGGTAGGATGGTAAGTTTTACGAGGGCATGTTTGGCAGCATGAGTGAAGGAGGCTTTGATGCAAAATAGGAAGCCAATTCTAGATTTAATGTAGGATTGGAGATTGATGTGAGTCTGGAAGGAGAGTTTACAGTCTAACCAGACGCCTCCCTTTTGAAGTTTGTTTACTTCAATACACTTTTCAGTTTGTCGTTATTGTGAATTATTTGATTGTTGCCAGGATCTTTTTATTCTTTATTTAATGAAAATAAGGTTCCAGAAATAACACTCCCAGAGTGCTCCCTCTGTCCTTTAGAGGAATACACATCTCTCCTCTCTCCCTCTGTCCTTTAGAGGAATACACATCTCTCCTCTCTCCCTCTGTCCTTTAGAGGAATACACATCTCTCCTCTCTCCCTCTGTCCTTTAGAGGAATACACATCTCTCCTCTCTCCCTCTGTCCTTTAGAGGAATACACATCTCTCCTCTCTCCCTCTGTCCTTTAGAGGAATACACATCTCTCCTCTCTCCCTCTGTCCTTTAGAGGAATACACATCTCTCCTCTCTCCCTCTGTCCTTTAGAGGAATACACATCTCTCCTCTCTCCCTCTGTCCTTTAGAGGAATACACATCTCTCCTCTCTCCCTCTGTCCTTAGAGGAAAACACATCTCTCCTCTCTCCCTCTGTCCTTTAGAGGAATACACATCTCTCCTCTCTCCCTCTGTCCTTTAGAGGAATACACATCTCTCCTCTCTCCCTCTGTCCTTAGAGGAATACACATCTCTCCTCTCTCCCTCTGTCCTTAGAGGAATACACATCTCTCCTCTCTCCCTCTGTCCTTAGAGGAATACACATCTCTCCTCTCCTCCATCTCTCCTCTCTCCCTCTGTCCTTTAGAGGAATACACATCTCTCCTCTCTCCCTCTGTCCAAAGTGGAGCCAACAAAATACAGTCAATATCAGGAGGGGTATGTTTTGATGGGATTCACGGCAACAAACGACAACCCTCCCCAGGCATTGTGTTTTTTCTGTGGGGAGAAACTAGCTAACAGCTCGATGAAACCGGCGCACCTCCAGAGACATCTCAGCACCAAACATCAGTGTCATGTTGGAAAGCCACCAGAACTTAGTTTGTTGTTTATTATTACAAGTGTTTTTGAGCTAAAATGTTATAAACATCATATATATATATACAGTGGGGAGAACAAGTATTTGATACACTGCCGATTTTGCAGGTTTTCCTACTTAAAAAGCATGTAGAGGTCTGTAATTTTTATCATAGGTACTCTTCAACTGTGAGTGACGGAATCTAAAACAAAAATACAGAAAATCACATTGTATGATTTTTAAGTAATTAATTTGCATTTTATTGCATGACATAAGTATTTGATACATCAGAAAAGCAGAACTTAATATTTGGTACAGAAACCTTTGTTTGCAATTACAGAGATCATACGTTTCCTGTAGTTCTCGACCAGGTTTGCACACACTGCAGCAGGGATTTTGGCCCACTCCTCCATACAGATCCTTCTGGTTTCGGGGCTGTCGCTGGGCAATACGGATTTTCAGCTCCCTCCAAAGATTTTCTACTGGGTTCAGGTCTGGAGACTGGCTAGGCCCTCCAGGACCTTGAGATGCTTCTTACGGAGCCACTCCTTAGTTGCCCTGGCTGTGTGTTTCGGGTCGTTGTCATGCTGGAAGACCCAGCCACGACCCATCTTCAATGCTCTTACTGAGGGAAGGAGGTTGTTGGCCAAGATCTCGCAATACATGGCCCCATCCATCCTCCCCTCAATACGGTGCAGTCGTCCTGTCACCTTTGCAGAAAAGCATCCCCAAAGAATGATGTTTCCACCTCCATGCTTCACGGTTGGGATGGTGTTCTTGGGGTTGTACTCACCCTTCTTCTTCCTCCAAACACGGTGAGTGGAGTTTAGACCAAAAAGCTCTATTTTTGTCTCATCAGACAACATGACCTTCTCCCATTCCTCCTCTGGATCATCCAGATGGTCATTGGCAATCTTCAGACGGGCCTGGACATGCGCTGGCTTGAGCAGGGGGACCTTGCGTGCGCTGCAGGATTTTAATCCATGACGGCGTAGTGTGTTACTAATGGTTTTCTTTGAGACTGTGGTCCCAGCTCTCTTCAGGTCATTGACCAGGTCCTGCCGTGTAGTTCTGGGCTGATCCCTCACCTTCCTCATGATCATTGATGCCCCACGAGGTGAGATCTTGCATGGTGCCCCAGACCGAGGGAGATTGGCCGTCATCTTGAACTTCTTCCATTTTCTAATAATTGCGCCAACAGTTGTTGCTTTCTCACCAAGCTGCTTGCCTATTGTCCTGTAGCCCATCCCAGCCTTGTGCAGGTCTACAATTTTATCCCTGATGTCCTTACACAGCTCTCTGGTCTTGGCCATTGTGGAGAGGTTGGAGTCTGTTTGATTGAGTGTGTGGACAGGTGTCTTTTATACAGGTAACGAGTTCAAACAGGTGTAGTTAATACAGGTAATGAGTGGAGAACAGGAGGGCTTCTTAAAGAAAAACTAACAGGTCTGTGAGTGCCGGAATTCTTACTGGTTGGTAGGTGATCAAATACTTATGTCATGCAATAAAATGCAAATTAATTATTTAAAAATCATACAATGTGATTTTCTGGATTTTTGTTTTAGATTCCGTCTCTCACAGTTGAAGTGTACCTATGATAAAAATTACAGACCTCTACATGCTTTGTAAGTAGGAAAACCTGCAAAATCGGCAGTGTATCAAATACTTGTTCTCCCCACTGTATATACACACTGTATATATATTATTTATATAGGTTTCTTTTATCAAACATGTTTGGGGCCAGTCATGGGGTACTTAAACTGCATGATCGGTAATAATACATTGTTTATTATTGCAAATGTTTATTATTGCAAATGTTTTTCATTTACAATGTTTAATAAATCTCATAATGATGGCACATCACTATATCGTAGTCATAGCTTTTATTTCTATCTCAAATGATTGGGGCCGGTCAGGGGGTACTTGGCTGAGAAAACATTTGATAGGGGGTACGTTATTGAAAAAAGATTGAGAAGCACTGCTTTAGAGGAATGCACATCTCTTCTCTCTTCCCCTCCTCCATCTCTCCCTCTCTTTCATCTCTCCCTCTCCTCCATCTCTCCTCTCTTCTTCTCCTCCATCTCTCTTCTTCTCATCAATCTCTCCTCCATCTCTCCTCCATCTCTCCCGCTCCTCCATCTGTCCTCTCTCCCTCTCCTCCATCTGTCCTCTCTCCCTCTCCTCCATCTCTCCTCTCTCCCTCTCCTCCATCTCTCCTCTCTCCCTCTCCTCCATCTCTCCTTTCTGCTCCTCTCCTGGCCTCCACATACATTCACCTTGATAGAAATTGTTTTCCCCATTGTGCCGACCAAAGGACTCATTACAGTGTGTGCCCCCCCCCCCCCTCACTCTCTCTCAAGGTCTCTTCCCTCTCTCTCCTCTCCTCTCTTCCTGGAACTTTGAAACGCCACCCCATCGGCACGGCTCGCGGGCGGGCGAGTTGCGGCCTCGGAGGTAGCAGCCGAAACACAATAATACGCCTGCATTATGTATGTCAACAACCCGGTTCCTCCCGCCTCACTCCCACCACTGTAGAGCAACCTGGATTTATTCATGGTGGGTGAGGATGCTTTAATCATTCACAGACAGACAGCAAGGCAGAGGTTTGTGTGTGCGTAACACCTGGAACTACTGGGTATTAAGACGCTGAGTGCACTCACACACACACACATATACACACACTCATATACACACACACATACACACACTCATATACACACACACCACCAGGGTGGGATTGCCAGCCCTTTGCAGCATCATACCCCACTCAGAGACCTAGGACCCCTGTGACACACACACACACAGACAGACAGGGAGACAGGGAGACAGACAGACAGACAGGGAGACAGGGAGACAGACAGACAGACATACAGGGAGACAGACAGACAGACATACAGGGAGACAGACAGACAGGAAGACAGGGCTGGACGACCAGAGACTATACCTTACCACACACACGCCATACACGGGGGCGCAGCCAGCTCTGCCTACCAGACCCCTCCTCACCAGCCTCAGGCTCTTAGGGAGGATCCCATCAACACTCTAGTTTATTTAATCGGATTTCATCCTCTCCTCTCATCTGTTTCCTAACAGAAGAACAGTGCAGGTTTACTGTGACATGTTGAGATGGAACCGTTATCGTTACTTTGACCTTACCTTATAAATACATTGGTGTTGATGAGAAACACTAATACGAATAATAGATTAGGTTTGGATGTTGTTGTCAACAGTTTATTGAAAAATAATATAAATTAAACAGTAAGAAAGTGTGTCAGGAAAAAGGACATCTATGATGTTTTAAGTTGTTCATGATCTATCTTTATTCTAAAGCCTAGCACTATTATGTCTGATCACTGATCACTATTATGTCTGATCACTGATCACTATTATGTCTGATCACTGATCACTATTATGTCTGATCACTGATCACTATTATGTCTGATCACTGATCACTGTTATGTCTGATCACTGATCACTATTATGTCTGATCACTGATCACTATTATGTCTGATCACTGATCACTATTATGTCTGATCACTCATCACTATTATGTCTGATCACTGATCACTATTATGTCTGATCACTGATCACTATTATGCCTGATCACTGATCACTATTATGTCTGATCACTCATCACTATTATGTCTGATCACTCATCACTATTATGTCTGATCACTGATCACTATTATGTCTGATCACTGATCACTATTATGTCTGATCACTGATCACTATTATGTCTGATCACTGATCACTATTATGTCTGATCACTGATCACTATTATGTCTGATCACTGATCACTATTATGTCTGATCACTCATCACTATTATGTCTGATCACTCATCACTATTATGTCTGATCACTCATCACTATTATGTCTGATCACTCATCACTCTGATTTACTAGTCTGACTGATACATAGTTGACTATGGGAGTCATCCAGAGTTTACATCATTTTCACCACTGTCTTGGCACTCCACCATCTCAATAATTCCTATTTTTACATATTAGGGTTAGGGGTTAGGGTTTAGGGTAGTCACCTTGCCTCAGTCTGTGGTCTATGGATGGGTTAGGGTTAGGGGTTAGGGGTTAGCGTAGTCACCTTGCCTCAGTCTGTGGTCTATGGATGGGTTAGGGGTAAGGGTTAGGGGTTAGGGTAGTCACCTTGCCTCAGTCTGTGGTCTATGGATGGGTTAGGGTTAGGGGTTAGGGGTTAGGGGTTAGGGTAGTCACCTTGCCTCAGTCTGTGGTCCATGGACGGGTTAGGGTTAGGGGTTAGGGTTAGGGTTAGGGGTTAGGGCTGGGGAAGTCACCTTGCCTCAGTCTGTGGTCCATGGACGGGTTAGGGTTAGGGGTTAGGGCTGGGGAAGTCACCTTGCCTCAGTCTGTAGTCCATGGACGGGTTAGGGTTAGGGGTTAGGGCTGGGGAAGTCACCTTGCCTCAGTCTGTAGTCCATGGACGGGTTAGGGTTAGGGGTTAGGGCTGGGGAAGTCACCTTAAATGTGTGTGATTTGACTGTTTTATGTGCTAATATTGCACTGATTTGACTGTTTTATGTGCTAATATTGCACTGATTTGACTGATTTTGTTTGGTAATATTGTGGTAAGTGATCATCTCTGTGTTTGGCCTGCTGTTGATCTGTTGTTGCCATAGTAAGATGCCAGACAGGCCATAACAAAGCCCAGACATGTTAACAGCCACAGTCAGGCAGTCTGTACATAGACAGTCGTCATGGCTGTGACGTCAGCAGAGCGTCCTTGAACACTTGAACCCTGGTCCGCTGCTCCTTTCCTCTGGCTGGCTGGTCTGAAGCTAAACATGCCGGGACATCATCAGACCCTCAGAGTTATTTGTGTGTGTGTGTGTGAAGGTGTGTACGTGTGTGCCAGACTCTGGGTTAAGCCTGTGTGTGAGTGTTGGCGAGTCAGAGATCAATGAGGCGTCTTGGTCTGAGCTACAGATGAGAGAGAATATCCAAACTCAGGCCACCTCAACTCAGTCTATAGAGAGAGAGAGAGAGAGAGAGAGAGAGGCCACCTCAGCTCAGTCTATAGAGAGAGAGAGAGAGAGAGAGAGAGAGAGAGAGAGGCCACCTCAGCTCAGTCTATAGAGAGAGAGAGAGAGAGAGAGAGAGGCCACCTCAGCTCAGTCTATAGAGAGAGAGAGAGAGAGAGAGAGAGGCCACCTCAGCTCAGTCTATAGAGAGAGAGAGAGAGAGAGAGAGAGAGAGAGAGAGAGAGAGAGAGAGAGAGAGAGAGAGAGAGGCCACCTCAGCTCAGTCTATAGAGAGAGAGAGAGAGAGGCCACCTCAGCTCAGTCTATAGAGAGAGAGAGAGAGAGAGAGAGAGGCCACCTCAGCTCAGTCTATAGAGAGAGAAAGAGAGAGGCCACCTCACCTCAGTCTATAGAGAGAGAGAAGCCACCTCACCTCAGTCTATAGAGAGAGAGAGAGAGAGAGAGAGAGAGAGAGAGAGAGAGAGGCCACCTCACCTCAGTCTATAGAGAGAGAGAGGCCACTTCACCTCAGTCTATAGAGAGAGAGAGAGAGAAAGAGAGGCCACCTCACCTCAGTCTAGAGAGAGAGGCCACCTCACCTCAGTCTATAGAGAGAGAGCGAGAGAGAGGCCACCTCACCTCAGTCTATAGAGAGAGAGAGAGAGAAAGAGAGGCCACCTCACCTCAGTCTAGAGAGAGAGGCCACCTCACCTCAGTCTATAGAGAGAGAGCGAGAGAGAGGCCACCTCACCTCAGTCTATAGAGAGAGAGAGAGGCCACCTCACCTCAGTCTATAGAGAGAGAGAGAGAGAGAGAGAGAGAGAGAGGCCACCTCATCTCAGTCTATAGAGAGAGAGAGAGAGAGAGGCCACCTCATCTCAGTCTATAGAGAGAGAGAGAGAGAGAGAGAGAGAGAGGCCACCTCATCTCAGTCTATAGAGAGAGAGAGAGAGAGAGAGAGGCCACCTCATCTCAGTCTATAGAGAGAGAGAGAGAGAGAGAGAGAGAGAGAGAGAGAGAGAGAGAGAGAGGCCACCTCATCTCAGTCTATAGAGAGAGAGAGAGAGAGGCCACCTCACCTCAGTCTATAGAGAGAGAGAGAGAGAGGCCACCTCAGTCTATAGAGAGAGAGAGTCTTCTGGAGAGCTCCCTGTCTTATCCCTGCTCCAGCCTCATTTGGGGGAGGAAATGGGTCATGTCCTCAGAGTGTTGTCTTCGTCAGAGGGGAGTACCTCCCTCCCAACCTTCCTTCTTTCCTTCCCTTTCTCCTCACCCCTCAGCTCCCTCCCTCAACCCTCAGCGCCCTCTCTCTCTCCCTCTCTCCCTCCCTCCCTCCCTCCCTCCCCCCTTACCCCTCAGCTCCCACCCTCCCCGCTTACCCCTCAGCTCCCACCCTCCCCGCTTACCCCTCAGCTCCCACCCTCCCCGCTTACCCCTCAGCTCCCTTCCTGCCCCTCGCGCCCTACCTCCCTTCTCACCCCTCAGCTCCCCTCCCTCCCACCTCACCCCTCAGACCCCCCCAGCCCCCCCTCAGCTCCCTCACTCACCCCTCAGCTCCCCCACTCCCCCCTCACCCCTCAGCTCCCTCACTCCCCCCTCAGCTCCCTCACTCCCCCCTCACCCCTCAGCTCCCTCACTCCCCCCTCACCCCTCAGCTCCCTCCCTCCCTCCTCACCCCTCACTCACTCCCTCCCTCACCTTTCCCTCCCTCCCCCCTTACCTCTCAGCTCCCTCCCTCTTCCTCCCTCCCTCGGAGCTGGCACTTAGCACCCCGGAGGGCCCCTTTCCCCCATAAGCCTTCACTCCACAGAGACTGCAGTACGGATGGAATTCTTAAATATTATCTCCCAATTCGTTTATTTTAGTTCTCTGCAGATTATTTAATGCAGAGAGAAAAGAGAGAGAGAGGGGTGAAGGATTTAGAGTGAAGTCAGGTCAGTCAGGCGGTATCTGAAGGATTTAGAGTGAAGTCAGGTCAGTCAGGCGGTATCTGAAGGATTTAGAGTGAAGTCAGGTCAGTCAGGCAGTATCTGAAGGATTTAGAGTGAAGTTAGGTCACATTCAGGCGGTATCTGAAGGATTTAGAGTGAAGTCAGGTCAGCCAGGCGGTATCTGAAGGATTTAGAGTGAAGTCAGGTCTGTCAGGCGGTATCTGAAGGATTTAGAGTGAAGTCAGGTCAGTCAGGCGGTATTTTTCTTTAAAAGTGCTTTCCTCACCATCATAAATAAACATGCCCCTTTCAAAAAACGTAGAACTAAGAACAGATATAGCCCTTGGTTCACCCCAGACTGCACTTGACCAACACAAAAACATCCTGTGGCGCACTGCATTAGCATCGAATAGCCCCCGCGATATTCAACTTTTCAGGGAGGTCAGGAACAAATGTACACAGTCAGTTAGAAAAGCAAAGGCCAGCTTTTTCAAACAGAAATTTGCATCCTGTAGTACTAATTCCAAAAGGTTATGGGACACTGTAAAGTCCATGGAGAATAGGAGCATCTCCTCCTAGTTGCCCACTGCATTGAGGCTAGGAAACACTGTCACCACCAATAAATTCACAATAATCGAAAATTTCAATAATAATTTTGCTACGGCTGACCATGCTTTCCACCTGGCTACCCCTACCCCGGCCAACAGCTCTGTACCCCCTGCAGCAACCTGCCCAAGCCCCACCCGCTTCTCCTTCACCCAAATCCAGACAGCTGATGTTCTGAAAGAGCTGCTCAATCTGGACCCCTAGAAATCTGCTGGGCTTGACAATCTGGACCCTCTCTTTCTAAAATTATCCGCCAAAATTGTTGCAACCCCTATTACTAGCCTGTTCAACCTCTCTTTCGTATCGTCTGAGATCCCTAGAGATTGGAAAGCTGCCGCGGTCATCCCCCTCTTCAAAACGGGAGACACTCTAGACCCAAACTGTTATAGACCTATATCCATCCTGCCCTGCCTTTCTAAAGTCTTCTTCGAAAGCCAAGTTAATAAACAGATCACTGACCACTTCGAATCCCACCGTACCTTCTTTGCTATGCAATCTGGTTTCCGAGCTGGTCATGGGTGCACCTCAGCTACGCTCAAGGTACTTAACGATATCATAACCGCCATCGATAGAAGACAGTACTGTGTAGCTGTCTTCATCGACCTGGCCAAGGCTTTCGACTCTGTCAATCACCGCATTCTTATTGGCATACTCAACAGCCTTGGTTTCTCAAGTGACTGCCTTGTCTGGTTCTCCAACTACTTCTCAGACAGAGTTCAGTGTGTCAAATCGGAGGGCCTGTTGTCCGGTCTTCTGGCAGTCTCTATGGGGGTGCCACAGGGTTCAATTCTTGGGCCAACCCTATTCTCTATATACATCAATGATGTTGCTCTCGCTGCTGGTGACTCTCTGATCCATCTTTACGCAGACGACACCATTCTGTATACATCTGGCCCCTCTTTGGACACTGTGTTAACTAACCTTCAAACAAGCTTCAATGCCATACAACACTCCTTCCGTGGCCTCCAACTGCTCTTAAATGCTAGTAAAACTAAATGCATGCTTTTCAATCGAACTCTGTCCGCACCCGCCCACCGGACTATCATCACTACTCTCGACGGGTCTGACTTAGAATACGTGGACACCTACAAATACCTAGGCATCTGGTTAGACTGTAAACTCAACTTCCAGACTCACATTAACCATCTCCAATCCAAAATTAAATCTAGAATCGGCTTCCTATTTCGCAACAAAGCCTCCTTCACTCATGCTGCCAAACATGCCCTTGTAAAACTAACTATCCTACCGATCCTTGACTTCGGCGATGTCATTTACAAAATAGCCTCCAACACTCTACTCAGCAAATTGGATGTAATCTATCACAGTGCCATCCGTTTTGTTACCAAAGCCCTATATACTACCCACCACTGCGACCTGTATTCTCTCGCCGGCTGGCCCTCACTACATATTCGTTGCCAAACCCACTGGCTCCAGGTCATCTATAAGTCTTTATTAGGTAAATCCCCGCCTTATCTCAGCTCGCTGGTCACCATAGCAACACCCACCCGTAGCATGCGCTCCAGCAGGTATATCTCACTGGTCACCCCCAAAGCCAACACCTCCTTTGGCCGCCATTCCTTCCAGTTCGCTGCTGCCAATGACTGGAACGAACTGCAAAAATCCTTGAAGCTAGAGGTTCCTATCTCCCTCACTAACTTTAAGCATCAGCTGTCAAAGCTGCTTATCGATCACTGCACCTGTATATAGCCCTTCTGTAAATAGCCCACCCTACTACCTCATCCCCATATTTATTATTTTAGCTCATTTTACACTCCAGTATCTCTATTTGTACATCTATCACTCCAGTGTTAATTCTAATTTGTAAATCATCTCGCCACTATGGACTATTTTTTTGTCCTACCTTCCTAGCATTTTGCACTACATTTGCACACTGTGTATAGATTCTCTATTGTGTTGACTGTACGTTTGTTTATTCTCATGTGTAACTGCTTTGCTTTGTCTTGGCCAGGTCGCAGTTGTAAACGAGAACTTGTTCTCAACTGGCCTACCTGGTTAAATAAAATAAAATAAACACACACACACACACACACACACACACACACACACACACACACACACACACCTGTATTCAGAACAGGTAGGTCCGCCTGAAACCTGGCAGGTGGCAAATTATTGTGTTGAATTGTAGTTCACCTAAGTAGAGAGTGGACTATACACTGCATGCACAATTATTAGGCAAGTGGATTTGAATGCTTATTGGATTTAATCATTTTCAGGTGATATGTATTTGTGTAATGAGGGAGGGTGTGGCGAAAGTGAATAACACCTTTTATCAAGGTGTTCTTCATTACCTCAGGTAAAACGGGCCAAAAAAGAGATTTAACTGACACTGTCAATTTTTTTAAAAATGCCTTTCAGACGGATGCAACACTCTTGAAATAGCTAAACATTTGAACACATGGAGAAGAAAAGGCGCAAGTTAAACATCAACCTACCAGGAACCATAATCCTCCAGTGCTCCATATTCCAGATCTGCAACCTACCAGGAACCATAATCCTCCAGTGCTCCATATTCCAGATCTGCAACCTACCAGGAACCATAATCCTCCAGTGCTCCATATTCCAGAACTGCAACCTACCTGGAACCATCATCCTCCAGTGCTCCATATTCTAGAACTGCAACCTACCTGGAACCATCATCCTCCAGTGCTCCATATTCCAGAACTGCAACCTACCAGGAGTGTCCAGAAGTACAAGGTGTCAAGTGCTCAGAGACATGGCCAAGGTCAAGAAGGCTGAAACACAACCACCACTGAATAAGATTCACAAGTAGATGAAGCGTCAAGATTGGGCAAAGAAATACCTGAAGACAGATTTTTCAAAGGTTTTATGGACAGATGAAATGAGATGGATGGATGGGCCGTGGCTGGATCAGCAACGGACACAGGCGCCAGCAAGGTGGAGGAGGGGTACTGGTATGGGCTGCTATCATTAAGGATGAGGTAGTTGAGGGAAGACAATGCACCTCTCTGACCAGTGTCTGGGAGGCTGTGCTTGCTGCTTCAGCGAAAGTTGATCGTGAACAGACCAAGAAACTGACAGACCCCATGGATGGAAGGCTCATGTCAGTTATTGAAAAGAAGGGTGGCCATATTGGTCACTGAATATTTCTGAAAGGCCAAAATGTTTATTTCATTGTCATTTTGTGTTACTTATTTGTTACACTTACTCTCAAAATGTTGAATAAACAAGTGAGTTGTGAGAAATTATTTGTGTAATTTAGTTGCCTAATAATTGTAGAAAGACAAAACTCACTTACCCTTTGTTAAACATTCAGGCTCCCAGTTATTTTGGATTGACTGAGAGCATTGTGTTTGTTCAACAATAAAATTAATCCTGAGGAATACTATTTGCATAATAATTGTGCACAAAGTGTAGTAGAGCTAACAACTATTCTCCTGCTGAAACCTTCCCCTGTTCTAACCTGGCCCAGCCAGACTTCCCTGTGCTTCCCTGTTCTAACCTGGCCCAGCCAGACTTCCCTGTGCTTCCCTGTTCTAACCTGGCCCAGCCAGACTTCCCTGTGCTTCCCTGTTCTAACCTGGCCCAGCCAGACTTCCCTGTGCTTCCCTGTTCTAACCTGGCCCAGCCAGACTTCCCTGTGCTTCCCTGTTCTAACCTGGCCCAGCCAGACTTCCCTGTGCTTCCCTGTTCTAACCTGGCCCAGCCAGACTTCCCTGTGCTTCCCTGTTCTAACCTGGCCCAGCCAGACTTCCCTGTGCTTCCCTGTTCTAACCTGGCCCAGCCAGACTTCCCTGTGCTTCCCTGTTCTAACTTGGCCCAGCTAGACTTCCCTGTGCTTCCCTGTTCTAACCTGGCCCAGCCAGACTTCCCTGTGCTCTCTTTACATTAGTTATGTCACAACCGGTGTCTCCTAGCGCTTGGCTTCATATATTCTGATGAGAGATAGCGAGAGAGAGAGAGGGAGAAGTGCTGTGACGTCAGGAGGAGAGAGACCCCCCCCCCCCCCCCAGTATCTTATTATTCACCTCTATATCCCATCATTCTATTATTCACCTCTATATCCCATCATTCTATTATTCACCTCTATATCCCATCATTCTATTATTCACCTCTATATCCCATCATTATCATAACAAGATATACCCCCTCAAGGTTATTCCCCTCTAGCTAAGTATCAGTCATAACAAGATATACCCCCTCTAGCTAAGTGTCAGTCATATTAAGATATACCCTGTATAGCTGTCAGTCATATCAATAATTATCCCATCTAGTAAGGTCTTATTCCTATTCTTTATATTCTTTATGTGACAGTTTTATTTATTTATTTCAATGTTATATAACCAATTGTTCAAAAGCTATGACTATATCTAAATCGATGACTCTGGGCCGAACCAGTATAAAACTAATTATTACTGTTGTGAAACCTTGTTATTCTTGGTTGAGGTTACTTCAGTGCAGCCTGGAAAAATACAATCTCAAATGCAGTGGACTTTTGTGGAAATAATTTATAACATTGCCACTGTGATTCATAACAGTGATTCATTCACTACTCTTGTCCAGAGCCCACTACTTTTGACCGTAGCCGATAGGGAGCTGGTCAGAAGTAGTGCATTATAAAGTGAAAAGGGTGCCATTGGGGCCGTAGTTAAAATGTCTGTGTTGGCCCATTATGAACCGACAGGAGAGCATCTGGGGCTCTGCTGGGTCCTTGTGCCTGACTGGTAAGGTTCAGTGAAGCAGTAATGCTCTGTATTCTTTATAACTGTGGATGTATAGCCTACAATAGGCTGTTTCCATTGTCAATGGGATTAGCACAGAGAGGAAAGAAGAATTACAGTTAGTCCAGTTAGTTGTAATTGTCCCACTTCCAGCAGGTCCAACCATTGTTTAATAGTTGGAATGGAACAATAGATGTGTTGTGGTACGTTTTTAAATCATGAGGTAGTTGCATGTGGAGACACTAAGGGAAACATGACAGGATATACAAGTGTAAGTACAAATAGCCTGGTCTCAGATCTGTTTGTGCTGTCTTGCCAAATCATATGTTCATTAGGAGAGACAGCACAAACAGATCTGGGACCAGGTTATAAGACAGTGCCATTAGATAACCTAATCACATTCTCCCAATGCCTTTTTAATGAATAAAATCCGTAAAATAATGTGCTTGAAAAGTTTCCTAACACTGGTCCTGTTTTTGCTTTCATCATCAAACATCCTAGACATCATCAAACATCCTAGTGATGTCAGCAGGCTAAAATGTCCGAGTAGAGGAGAAGAGAAGAGGCTACACTCCTCATCAAAGTGTTTGTTGAAGTGTATGTGGGTAAAGGCAAGGTAGCCTTCTTCCACATGCTCTCCTTGGTCAACAGTCCTGTTGACTGTAAATAGGGGGACAAAAAGAGCTCTGTAGACTAGAGCCAGACTTTCAATTCAACCTCCCAGGTTGCACCTCTTCTACTCAGGTTCTTTCATTCAAAGCCTTGGTGTTCTGTTAGAACTTTAAGAACATGTTTAAAGTTTATCTTTTTGATTCTTCACTTCCTTTTCAACCTGTGGAAACCAATGTCTATTACAACCATATGTTACCGTTTATATAGACACTACAGTATATACAGTATCTATAAACAAATAATTATACAATTGTAAACAATGTATAAACCATATATAAATACTTTACAATGAAAATTAAAGCTTAACATATTGTTACCTAATTATCTACACCAATGACACATTCACTAAGATACAGTATACAACCTTTGACCCCGGTCACCCTGTGACCCCTTCTCACCTTCCCACCTGTCTTTGAACCCAAGAGCACCAGGCTCTCAGTTAGGAGAAAGCAATCTGATACCTAATTATCCCTAATGCACCCAACCATTAAACAAGCAGAGACATTAAGTATGTGATGGTTAATTGGAATGGGAGAGGGAGAGAGGGAGGGAGCTATGGCAGTCTGTCTTATTTAAGGGGAGTTGATTGTGTGTTAATTGTTTTCAATCTGTAACAGCATCTTTTAATTTTGTTGTTTGTATTTCCTTCAAGCACCAATGGAGTTCCTCAATCTCAGTTATTACATTGAGAGCCAGTGTTTCCATCTAGTTGATCTATATATACTGTATCTATAGAGCTTGGCTGTGCATCATACCATCTAGTTGATCTATATACTGTATCTACAGAGCTTGGCTGTGCATCATACCATCTAGTTGATCTATATACTGTATCTACAGAGCTTGGCTGTGCATCATACCATCTAGTTGATCTATATACTGTATCTATAGAGCTTGGCTGTGCATCATACCATCTAGTTGATCTATATACTGTATCTATAGAGCTTGGCTGTGTATCATACCATCTAGTTGATCTATATACTGTATCTATAGAGCTTGGCTGTGCATCATACCATCTAGTTGATCTATATACTGTATCTATAGAGCTTGGCTGTGCATCATACCATCTAGTTGATCTATATACTGTATCTATAGAGCTTGGCTGTGCATCATACCATCTAGTTGATCTATATACTGTATCTATAGAGCTTGGCTGTGCATCATACCATCTAGTTGATCTATATACTGTATCTATAGAGCTTGGCTGTGCATCATACCAATAGGAGAAGAGATCAGTGAGTTGCTTTAATGTAATACACAACCAATAGGAGAAGAGATCAGTGAGTTGCTTTAATGTAATACAGAACCAATAGGAGAAGAGATCAGTGAGTTGATTTTGAAAACATTTATGACATCTTGTAGCTTTTAATTTTCCTCTTTCATCTTCGTTGTTTTCCCACCTTGGTGGTTTATATGAATTGTTACATGAGCATGTCTTTATAGAGGCAAGGTAATCACACAGCCACGGTCTAAAGCCTCCCATTGAAAAGTAGACAGATGAATACAAGGCTTTACTCTCAATGATAATGTCCCTCAATAAAGCTGCTCACTGCATTCAGCAGGGATTTCTGAAGAGGATAAAAAGAGAATAGACATCTTTTTGATGTTGTTATTCATGTCCAAGACATGGTATTATTCTGTTGTTTTTCATGTCCAAGACATGGTATTATTCTGTTGTTATTCATGTCCAAGACATGGTATTATTCTGTTGTTTTTCATGTCCAAGACATGGTATTATTCTGTTGTTTTTCATGTCCAAGACATGGTATTATTCTGTTGTTTTTCATGTCCAAGACATGGTATTATTCTGTTGTTATTCATGTCCAAGACATGGTATTATTCTGTTGTTTTTCATGTCCAAGACATGGTATTATTCTGTTGTTTTTCATGTCCAAGACATGGTATTATTATGTTGTTTTTCATGTCCAAGACATGGTATTATTCTGTTGTTTTTCATGTCCAAGACATGGTATTATTATGTTGTTTTTCATGTCCAAGACATGGTATTATTCTGTTGTTTTTCATGTCCAAGACATGGTATTATTCTGTTGTTATTCATGTCCAAGACATGGTATTATTCTGTTGTTTTTCATGTCCAAGACATGGTATTATTCTGTTGTTTTTCATGTCCAAGACATGGTATTATTCTGTTGTTTTTCATGTCCAAGACATGGTATTATTCTGTTGTTATTCATGTCCAAGACATGGTATTATTCTGTTGTTTTTCATGTCCAAGACATGGTATTATTCTGTTGTTTTTCATGTCCAAGACATGGTATTATTCTGTTGTTTTTCATGTCCAAGACATGGTATTATTATGTTGTTTTTCATGTCCAAGACATGGTATTATTATGTTGTTTTTCATGTCCAAGACATGGTATATTCTGTTGTTTTTCATGTCCAAGACATGGTATTATTCTGTTGTTTTTCATGTCCAAGACATGGTATTATTCTGTTGTTTTTCATGTCCAAGACATGGTATTATTCTGTTGTTTTTCATGTCCAAGACATGGTATTATTCTGTTGTTATTCATGTCCAAGACATGGTATTATTCTGTTGTTTTTCATGTCCAAGACATGGTATTATTCTGTTGTTATTCATGTCCAAGACATGGTATTATTCTGTTGTTTTTCATGTCCAAGACATGGTATTATTCTGTTGTTTTTCATGTCCAAGACATGGTATTATTCTGTTGTTTTTCATGTCCAAGACATGGTATTATTCTGTTGTTATTCATGTCCAAGACATGGTATTATTCTGTTGTTTTTCATGTCCAAGACATGGTATTATTCTGTTGTTTTTCATGTCCAAGACATGGTATTATTCTGTTGTTTTTCATGTCCAAGACATGGTATTATTATGTTGTTTTTCATGTCCAAGACATGGTATTATTATGTTGTTTTTCATGTCCAAGACATGGTATTATTCTGTTGTTTTTCATGTCCAAGACATGGTATTATTCTGTTGTTTTTCATGTCCAAGACATGGTATTATTCTGTTGTTTTTCATGTCCAAGACATGGTATTATTCTGTTGTTTTTCATGTCCAAGACATGGTATTATTCTGTTGTTATTCATGTCCAAGACATGGTATTATTCTGTTGTTTTTCATGTCCAAGACATGGTATTATTCTGTTGTTATTCATGTCCAAGACATGGTATTATTATGTTGTTTTTCATGTCCAAGACATGGTATTATTCTGTTGTTTTTCATGTCCAAGACATGGTATTATTCTGTTGTTTTTCATGTCCAAGACATGGTATTATTCTGTTGTTTTTCATGTCCAAGACATGGTATTATTCTGTTGTTTTTCATGTCCAAGACATGGTATTATTCTGTTGTTTTTGAGGTGCTTATAGTTGTTTATCGCGCCCGATGCCTTATCTCTTGGCAATGTATGTTCATCCCAGAATTATGCAACCCAGGCCTGAAAGTTGACATTTTTAATGTGTGAAGGGAGATATGAAGCCAGCCAAGCTGCCTGCTGTGCTCCAGACTAGCTACTTATCTTTGATCACGTAATGTGCCATTGATTCCTGGTGAAATGTTGACATGAAATAAGTCAAACGTGTGGCTGACCTTTCTGAATATCTTGGGGCAAGGGGATATAGAAACTGGGAATACCTGCTCAAATTATTCCACCTTGACATTTTAGCACCAGCCACCAGATTAGCATTCCGGACCTAGGACGGAGGGGAACATGTCACATTTTTATTTGCTAGAGGGAATAGTCCAATTAAATGTGGCTTTAAGGCCACACCTGCCACGTTTACTTTCTGTCGGCGATATTTTCATTAATGCTGATGCTTGACCCTTAGTGTGACCTTTTCCTACCTGATTTAGGATCAGCTTCTCTGTCTCTCTGGACTAACTCAGCTGACCTCTGGACTAACTCAGCTGACCTCTGGACTAACTCAGGTGACCTCTGGACTAACTCAGCTGACCTCTGGACTAACTCAGCTGACCTCTGGACTAACTCAGCTGACCTCTGGACTAACTCAGCTGACCTCTGGACTAACTCAGCAGACCTCGGGAATTCAGGTTGGTCTATATTATGTCAATTCTCTCTGTAGCTAGATTAGGGAAGCGTCCCAAATGGCACCATATTCCCTTGAGTAGTACATTACCCTATGTAGAGCCCTATGGGCCCTGTTCAAAAGTTGTGCACTATATAGTATATACTATATACTATCCTGGCTCAACCCTACTCTGTGTTGATGGGGTGAATGTACTATCCTGGCTCAACCCTACTCTGTGTTGATGGGGTGAATGTACTATCCTGGCTCAACCCTACTCTGTGTTGATGGGGTGAATGTACTATCCTGGCTCAACCCTACTCTGTGTTGATGGGGTGAATGTACTATTCTGGCTCAACCCTACTCTGTGTTGATGGGGTGAATGTACTATCCTGGCTCAACCCTACTCTGTGTTGATGGGGTGAATGTACTATTCTGGCTCAACCCTACTCTGTGTTGATGGGGTGAATGTACTATCCTGGCTCAACCCTACTCTGTGTTGATGGGGTGAATGTACTATTCTGGCTCAACCCTACTCTGTGTTGATGGGGTGAATGTACTATCCTGGCTCAACCCTACTCTGTGTTGATGGGGTGAATGTACTATCCTGGCTCAACCCTACTCTGTGTTGATGGGGTGAATGTACTATCCTGGCTCAACCCTACTCTGTGTTGATGGGGTGAATGTACTATCCTGGCTCAACCCTACTCTGTGTTGATGGGGTGAATGTACTATCCTGGCTCAACCCTACTCTGTGTTGATGGGGTGAATGTACTATTCTGGCTCAACCCTACTCTGTGTTGATGGGGTGAATGTACTATCCTGGCTCAACCCTACTCTGTGTTGATGGGGTGAATGTACTATCCTGGCTCAACCCTACTCTGTGTTGATGGGGTGAATGTACTATCCTGGCTCAACCCTACTCTGTGTTGATGGGGTGAATGTACTATCCTGGCTCAACCCTACTCTGTGTTGATGGGGTGAATGTACGGGTGTTTATCAAGCTTAGCCTACATCTCCATCCATAATGATACAACATGATGGACAAATGTAATACTCTTATGCAAGAACGGGTAGATCAAAAGGACTGATGCAATGTTTAACATTTGATGGGTAACAGTTCTGATGTGCATGTGGGATTCGTTCATAATTAGTGTGGTCACAGCACTTTCATCAACGTGTGTGTGTGTGTGTGTGTGTGTGTGTGTGTGTGTGTGTGTGTGTGTGTGTGTGTGTGTGTGTGTGTGTGTGTGTGTGTGTGTGTGTGTTGAGGCTAGGTTCAGAGAGGAGTGCTCAGTGGGTCTTTACCACCTTCTGTCTGTCTGTCTGGTAATATGCATCAGTCGTTCCCTCCTTGGACGTTCCACCTAATGACTCTGCTGTGCCCTGCAGGTTCCTGGCTCCTCATGACTCTGCTGTGCCCTGCAGGTTCCTGGCTCCTCATGACTCTGCTGTGCCCTGCAGGTTCCTGGCTCCTCATGACTCTGCTGTGCCCTGCAGGTTCCTGGCTCCTCATGACTCTGCTGTGCCCTGCAGGTTCATGGCTCCTCATGACTCTGCTGTGCCCTGCAGGTTCCTGGCTCTTAATGACTCTGCTGTGCCCTGCAGGTTCCTGGCCTGCAGGTTCCTGGCTCCTCATGACTCTGCTGTGCCCTGCAGGTTCCTGGCTCCTCATGACTGCTGTGCCCTGCAGGTTCCTGGCTCCTCATGACTCTGCTGTGCCCTGCAGGTTCCTGGCTCCTCATGACTCTGCTGTGCCCTGCAGGTTCCTGGCTCCTCATGACTCTGCTGTGCCCTGCAGGTTCCTGGCTCCTCATGACTCTGCTGTGCCCTGCAGGTTCCTGGCTCCAAACTGCTTTTCCCAGTATGATTCCTTTAGTCTAACTAACGCAGAAATAAATAGTCCGAAGTTTGTGTAAATGGAACTGCTTGCACATGTGTGTGTGTGTGTGTGTGTGTGTAGAGTTTGTATCATGCTGTACACTCTTAGAAGTAAAGGTGCTATCTATAACCTAAAATGGTTATTTGGCTGTCCCCATAGGAGAACACTTTGAAGAACCCTTTTTGGTTCCAGACAGAACCTTTTTTGTTCCAGGCAGAACCTTTTTAAGTTCCATGTACAACCCTTTACACAGAGGGTTCTACATGGAAACCAAAATAGTTCTGCCTGGAACCAAAAAGGGTTCTTCAAAGGGTTCTCCTATAGGGACAGCCGAATAACCCTTTTTTTCTAAGAGTGTATGAATCATTAGTAACATATCGATATTGAAGTAACACAAATCTGTATCTGTTGAAAAAACCTTATTTTTTTCCATTTAACAACTGCCGTTAATTCTTTACCAGATAAATGTCAATAACCCATGATCTCACAATACATTACAAATGCTTGTTGCCAGGAAGATTTTCAAGACAATAGCTTACCAATACAATACAATTGTCATGCTGTCAGCCCAGATTGACTAATTTAAGACCATGGCATTAGGAGATCCCAGGTAAACCAAGCCTCTATCCCTCCTCTAGCCCAGACAATGCTGTTAAACAATGCCCTTCACTGCTTCCTCAAGTAGAGTCCAGAAAGAAATTTGTGATTGTTCCAGTCCATCAGAAAGAACACATTACAAAACAAACACAGACAATAACAATACTTAGACAACAAGGTCCTTTGTCCTGTCTGGTCCTGTCTGGTCCTGTCTGGTCCTGTCTGGTCCAGTCTGGTCCTGTCTGGTAAAAGGAAATAAAACACTAACTGAGAAGAGAAACTAAAACACTTACTAATAAGAGAAAATAAAACAATAAATAATTAGAGGAAATAAAACACCAACTGATAAGAGGAAATAAAACACCATCTGATAAGAGGAAATAAAACACCATTTGATAAGAGGAAATAAAACACCAACTGATAAGAGGAAATAAAACACCAACTGATTAGAGGAAATAAAACACCAACTGATAAGAGGAAATAAAACACCAACTGATTAGAGGAAATAAAACACCAACTGATAAGAGGAAATAAAACACCAACTGATTAGAGGAAATAAAACACCAACTGATTAGAGGAAATAATACACCAACTGATTAGAGGAAATAAAACACCAACTGATGATAGGAAATAAAACACCAACTGATTAGAGGAAATAAAACACCAACTGATTAGAGGAAATAAAACACCAACTGATAAGAGGAAATAAAACACCAACTGATTAGAGGAAATAAAACACCAACTGATTAGAGGAAATAATTAGAGGAAATAAAACACCAACTGATGATAGGAAATAAAACACCAACTGATTAGAGGAAATAATTAGAGGAAATAAAACACCAACTGATTAGAGGAAATAAAACACCAACTGATTAGAGGAAATAATTAGAGGAAATAAAACACCAACTGATTAGAGGAAATAAAACACCAACTGATTAGAGGAAATAAAACACCAACTGATTAGAGGAAATAATTAGAGGAAATAAAACACCAACTGATTAGAGGAAATAATTAGAGGAAATAAAACACCAACTGATTAGAGGAAATAAAACACACACTGATTAGAGGAAATAAAACACCAACTGATAAGAGGAAATAAAACACCAACTGATAAGAGGAAATAATTAGAGGAAATAAAACACCAACTGATAAGAGGAAATAAAACACACACTGATTAGAGGAAATAAAACACCAACTGATAAGAGGAAATAAAACACCAACTGATAAGAGGAAATAATTAGAGGAAATAAAACACCAACTGATGATAGGAAATAAAACACCAACTGATTAGAGGAAATAATTAGAGGAAATAAAACACCAACTGATTAGAGGAAATAATTAGAGGAAATAAAACACCAACTGATGATAGGAAATAAAACACCAACTGATTAGAGGAAATAATTAGAGGAAATAAAACACCAACTGATGATAGGAA
>CM042416.1:4462043-4484543 GCA_023634145.1 Thymallus thymallus | reverse complement strand
TGTGTTTGTGTGTCAGTCTCTCTGCGTGTGTGTCAGTGTGTCTAGAAAGTAAAAAGTGTGTTAGCGTGTGTGAACCCTTCCCATTCTCCTCCACTAGGCCTTCCCATTCTCCTCCACTAGGCCTTCCTATTCTCTTCCACTAGGCCTTCCCATTCTCCTCCACTAGGCCTTCCCATTCTCCTCCACTAGGCCTTCCCATTCTCCTCCACTAGGCCTTCCCATTCTCCTCCACTAGGCCTTCCCATTCTCCTCCACTAGGCCTTCCCATTCTCCTCCACTAGGCCTTCCCATTCTCCTCCACTAGGCCTTCCCATTCTCCACTAGGCCTTCCCATTCTCCTCCACTAGGCCTTCCCAATCTCCTCCACTAGGCCTTCCCATTCTCTTCCACTAGGCCTTCCCATTCTCCTCCACTAGGCCTTCCCATTCTCCTCCACTAGGCCTTCCCATTCTCCTCCACTAGGCCTTCCCATTCTCCTCCACTAGGCCTTCCCATTCTCTTCCACTAGGCCTTCCCATTCTCCTCCACTAGGCCTTCCCATTCTCTTCCACTAGGCCTTCCCATTCTCCTCCTAACACATCTCTCTTTCTATTTCACTGCCTCTTTTAATGAGCTGCTGTTTACTCTCTAGACCTCTACCCACAATACCAGGGTCGCGTCCCAAATTGCATCCTGTTCCCTTTATAGTGCGCTACTTTTGACTAGGGCCCACAGGGAATAGGATGTCATTTGGGATGCAGACCAGGTTATAATTTGTGTCTGCCCACCATCGTGGGTTTTTATCAGATGTTACAGTCATTCTCAACAGCTTCAGCGTTGGCAGGCAGGCAGCGTTGCCGTGGTGACAGATGGAAGTAGGGGGAGGGAATGGGGGAGGAGAGGGAGGCTGCTGTGTTTGTCCATCTTCATAGTAAACAAAACGTAAAACTGCCATATGTTGACCTGCAAGGGAATGTGACATATCCTTGTAAATAATCCGGGTTCTTGTTGGGAGACCATGTGTAGATTTTGTGGCTCGTCTAAAACTGTACTTCTGTGTTATTATAAATATCCTCCTCTACACCACAGCAGTCTGGGAGTTGTGTCCTAAATGGCACCCCATTCCCTATAGGCCCTGGTCAAAAGTAGTGCACTACATTATAGGGTGCCATTAGGGATGGAGTTTTGGTGTGGTGGAGACTGAGACGTTAGCATGATACAGCATAATGAACAGCTATGGATGTCTTCTACACCTCCGTACCGGCAGACATTGGCCTGCTTGCCTGCTTCCCTGCCTGCTTCCCTGCTTCCCTGCCTGCCTGCCTGCCTGCCTGCCTGCCTGCCTGCCTGCCTGCCTGCCTGCCTGCCTGCCTGCCTGCCTGCCTGCCTGCCTGCCTGCCTGCCTGCCTGCCTGCCTGCCTGCCTGCTGAGTAGTAAAATTGACAAAGAGGTAAATGATTTCAGTGGGATGCATTTGTTTGTGTCAGTCTGAATAGGTGGAATTGATTCCCGTTGAGGTGTAGATGGGCTAGCCTGTCCTCTCTCATCAAGCTGTGTGGCAGGAGGTAGGACCAGCCTGTCCTCTCTCATCAAGCTGTGTGGCAGGAGGTAGGACCAGCCTGTCCTCTCTCATCAAGCTGTGTGGCAGGAGGTAGGACCAGCCTGTCCTCTCTCATCAAGCTGTGTGGCAGGAGGTAGGACTAGCCTGTCCCCTCTCATCAAGCTGTGTGGCAGGAGGTAGGACTAGCCTGTCCCCTCTCATCAAGCTGTGTGGCAGGAGGTAGGACTAGCCTGTCCCCTCTCATCAAGCTGTGTGGCAGAAGGTAGGACCAGCCTGTCCCCTCTCATCAAGCTGTGTGGCAGGAGGTAGGACTAGCCTGTCCCCTCTCATCAAGCTGTGTGGCAGGAGGTAGGACCAGCCTGTCCCCTCTCATCAAGCTGTGTGGCAGGAGGTAGGACCAGCCTGTCCCCTCTCATCAAGCTGTGTGGCAGGAGGTAGGACCAGCCTGTCCCCTCTCATCAAGCTGTGTGGCAGGAGGTAGGACTAGCCTGTCCCCTCTCATCAAGCTGTGTGGCAGAAGGTAGGACCAGCCTGTCCCCTCTCATCAAGCTGTGTGGCAGGAGGTAGGACTAGCCTGTCCCCTCTCATCAAGCTGTGTGGCAGGAGGTAGGACTAGCCTGTCCCCTCTCATCAAGCTGTGTGGCAGGAGGTAGGACTAGCCTGTCCCCTCTCATCAAGCTGTGTGGCAGGAGGTAGGACTAGCCTGTCCCCTCTCATCAAGCTGTGTGGCAGGAGGTAGGACCAGCCTGTCCTCTCTCATCAAGCTGTGTGGCAGGAGGTAGGACTAGCCTGTCCCCTCTCATCAAGCTGTGTGGCAGGAGGTAGGACCAGCCTGTCCCCTCTCATCAAGCTGTGTGGCAGGAGGTAGGACCAGCCTGTCCCCTCTCATCAAGCTGTGTGGCAGGAGGTAGGACTAGCCTGTCCCCTCTCATCAAGCTGTGTGGCAGGAGGTAGGACCAGCCTGTCCCCTCTCATCAAGCTGTGTGGCAGGAGGTAGGACTAGCCTGTCCCCTCTCATCAAGCTGTGTGGCAGGAGGTAGGACTAGCCTGTCCCCTCTCATCAAGCTGTGTGGCAGGAGGTAGGACTAGCCTGTCCCCTCTCATCAAGCTGTGTGGCAGGAGGTAGGACTAGCCTGTCCTCTCTCATCAAGCTGTGTGGCAGGAGGTAGGACCAGCCTGTCCCCTCTCATCAAGCTGTGTGGCAGGAGGTAGGACCAGCCTGTCCTCTCTCATCAAGCTGTGTGGCAGGAGGTAGAACTAGCCTTTCCTCTCTCATCAAGCTGTGTGGCAGGAGGTAGGACCAGCCTGTCCTCTCTCATCAAGCTGTGTGGCAGGAGGTAGAACTAGCCTGTCCTCTCTCATCAAGCTGTGTGGCAGGAGGTAGGACTAGCCTGTCCTCTCTCATCAAGCTGTGTGGCAGGAGGTAGGACCAGCCTGTCCTCTCTCATAAAGCTGTGTGGCAGGAGGTAGGACTAGCCTGTCCCCTCTCATCAAGCTGGGGTGCTGAGTGGCATGGTGGCAGGAGGTAGGACTAGCTCTCTCATCAGTGTTTCCATGTGTCTATGTACAGGGCCTCGCAAGGGGATGCCAGGGGATGTGGGACCCATCTGCTGCTCCTCAGATTTTCCACTAAGTAGTCATGTGGACCATGTGGGCACAACAAAGCTCAATACACTGGTGAACCCAATCCCACTCTGACACACAGACATACAGTACATCTCCAGAGGGCTGGGACCCAATCCCACTCTGACACACAGACATACAGGACATCTCCAGAGGGCTGGGACCCAATCCCACTCTGACACACAGACATACAGTACATCTCCAGAGGGCTGGGACCCAATCCCACTCTGACACACAGACATACAGGACATCTCCAGAGGGCTGGGACCCAATCCCACTCTGACACACAGACATACAGTACATCTCCAGAGGGCTGGGACCCAATCCCACTCTGACACACAGACATACAGTACATCTCCAGAGGGCTGGGACCCAATCCCACTCTGACACACAGACATACAGGACATCTCCAGAGGGCTGGGACCCAATCCCACTCTGACACACAGACATACAGTACATCTCCAGAGGGCTGGGACCCAATCCCACTCTGACACACAGACATACAGTACATCTCCAGAGGGCTGGGACCCAATCCCACTCTGACACACAGACATACAGTACATCTCCAGAGGGCTGGGACCCAATCCCACTCTGACACACAGACATACAGTACATCTCCAGAGGGCTGGGACCCAATCCCACTCTGACACACAGACATACAGTACATCTCCAGAGGGCTGGGACCCAATCCCACTCTGACACACAGACATACAGGACATCTCCAGAGGGCTGGGACCCAATCCCACTCTGACACACAGACATACAGTACATCTCCAGAGGGCTGGGACCCAATCCCACTCTGACACACAGACATAGTGTGAAAACAGAGACCCCGACGGAGGTTATTTGGATGAAAGTTCCTCTAAAACTTGCCACGTAATTTCCGTTTTGAGCGTATCATTTGTCTCTGGTTGTTACTTCTTGGCTACCTGCCAAGTTTTATGTTTTTTTTCCTTTTTATAACCGTTTAAATCAATTTTAATTTAAAACATTTTCCCACGTCTTAGTTCTTTTTATTTTCTCTGTCTACTTTTTTGTATTATAATTTATTTAATTTTTTCATTCAACTTTTTTACCCCGGACGCTTTATCTGGACATGGTTCTACAGGACTTCCACCAGCCAAAGCTAAGTAGTAACATTATTAACACTATGTCATCTGACGTTAACTGCAGTCACTGTAATTATAACATACAGGAAAACTATCGCCTTATGGCGAGGATAGCCTCGCTGCAAGCCCAGCTTCAGACGCAATCGTTAGGCAAGGGCAATATAAGTGTAGGAAAGGATGAAACAGCGTCTGTGCCTCCAGTAAGTACAGATACTAGTATAAATCCCCTCCACAGTCCCCACCAGTAAGTACAGTTACTAGTATAAATCCCCTCCACAGTCCCCACCAGTAAGTACAGATACTAGTATAAATCCCCTCCACAGTCCCCACCAGTAAGTACAGTTACTAGTATAAATCCCCTCCACAGTCCCCACCAGTAAGTACAGTTACTAGTATAAATCCCCTCCACAGTCCCCACCAGTAAGTACAGTTACTAGTATAAATCCCCTCCACAGTCCCCGCAGCCGGACAATTTTCTCAGGGCTTCTGGAAAGAAATGCAGTCGGCATGCTCAACCGGTGTCGCTCATTCAGCCGACAGAAACTTTCAACCCGTTCTCCCCATTAAGCAACGAGTCAGAGCCAGAGACTTCTCAGGTCTCTCCTCCACCTGTTACGGGGTCTGAACCACCGAAGCCTCCCACCATTAGCTCTGACAAATTGAAAACCCTAGTCATTGGCAACTCCATTACCCGCAATATTAGTCTTAAGAATCATCCAGGATTATACACTGTTTACCAGGGGGCAGGGCTACCGACGTAAAGGCTAATCTAAAGATGGTGGTGGCTAAAAATAAATGTGGCGAGTGTAGAGAGTATAGAGATATTGTTATCCACGTCGGCACCAACGATGTTAGGATGAAACAGTCAGAGATCACCAAGCGCAACATAGCTTCAGTGTGTAAATTATCTAGAAAGATGTGTCGGCATCGAGTAATAGTCTCTGGCCCCCTCCCAGTTAGGGGGAGTGATGAGCTCTACAGCAGAGTCTCACAACTCAATCGCTGGTTGAAAACTGTTTTCTGCCCCTCCCAAAGGATAGAATTTGTAGACAATTGGCCCTCTTTCTGGGACTCACCCTCGAACAGGACCAAGCCTGGCCTGCTGAGGAGTGACGGACTCCATCCTAGCTGGAGGGGTGCTCTCATTTTATCTATGAACATAGACGAGGCTCTAACTCCTCTAGCTCCACTATGAGATAGGGTGCAGGCCAGGCAGCAGGCTGTTAGCCAGCCTGCCAGTTTAGTGGAGTCTGCCACTAGCATAGTCAGTGTAGTCAGCTCAGTTACCCCCATTGAGACCGTGTCTGTGCCTTGATCTAGGTTGCGCAAACCTAAACATGGCGGTGTTCGCCTTAGTAATCTCACTGGAATAAAGACCTTCTCCATTCCTGTCATTATTGAAAGAGGTTGTGATATCTCACTTCTTAAAATAGGGTTACTTAATGTTAGGTCCCTCACTTCCAAGGCAGTTATAGTCAATGAACTAATCACTGATCATAATCTTGATGTGATTGGCCTTACTGAAACATGGCTTAAGCCTGATGAATTAACTGTGTTAAATGAGGCCTCTCCTCCTGGTTACACTAGTGACCATGTCCCCCGTGCATCCCGCAGAGGCGGAGGTGTTGCTAACATTTTACGATAGCAAATTTCAATTTACCCCCCAAAAAAGGACAGCGTTTTCATCTTTTGACTCCATCCACCTATCCAAGGACGTCGGAGTACAAAAATCAGTTAACAATCAAACTGAGGATCTAAATTTAACCTTGAGTAATACCCTAGATGTAGTCGCACCCCTAAAAACAAAAAACATTTGCCAAAAGAAACTAACTCCCTGGTACACAGAAAATACCCGAGCTCTGAAGCAAGCTTGCAGAAAACTGGAACGGAAATGGCGTTCCACCAAACTGGAAGTCTTCCTACTAGCTTGGAAAGAAAGTACAGTGCAATATCGAAGAGTCCTCACTGCTGCTCGATCATCCTATTTTTCCAACCTAATTGAGGAGAATAGATAGATAGATAGATAGATAGATAGATAGATAGATAGATAGATAGATAGATAGATAGATAGATAGATAGATAGATAGATAGATAGATAGATAGATAGATAGATAGATAGATAGATAGATAGATAGATAGATAGATAGATAGATAGATAGATAGATAGATAGATAGATAGATAGATAGATAGATAGATAGATAGATAGATAGATAGATAGATAGATAGATAGATAGATAGATAGATAGATAGGTACTTTATTGATCCCCCGGGGGGGAAATTTCATTATCAAGCAGCTACAACAAAAACACAGGGCAGGTGCAAAATGCCACAACGAAAGTACACAAAAGACAGATACACGGTACATGATACATAGAGCGGCAGTATGAAAAAGTATAGAAATACAGGATATCTGGAGTGCAAAAAAAAAAAAAAAAAAGCTATAAAAGGACATTGCGTAGTATGAGTGGTTGGCTGAATATGTACACTATACATTGGTGGATGTTGGATGGTTAACTATACTATACAGGTTGATGGCAGAGAAATACTTCAGTAGCTAATGCGTATGATATGAGCGAGGGTAATAATAGTTTACTTAATAGACAGAATGGGTAAATGAACAGGTAAGTGAAAAATTTTGCATGGTTAAATTAGCTGTACAGTTAGGTATACAGTTATATTTACAGATAAGTGAATACTTGCATGTTTACACAAACTGTACAGGTAAATGACAGGAAGAGATACTTTAATAGCTAAATGTGTGTATGATATCATTGGGGTAATAATAGTAATTCCCTTAAAATACAGTCCTTAGTGCGCAGGGTTTAATTACAGACAACTGCACTTATTGCACATTTGATATACTAAAAGCAATGAGAAAAGGTGCAACTGGCAGGATACTAATATGCATTCCTGAGTGAATGCCTAGGTCCAATAATTACTTACAATATTGCATGTGATATAATATAACAACTGTACATGGGTATGTATATACAGACCTGTATGAATAAGTAGGTCCTGAGTGGATGAGTGCTGACGGAACAGAGTTACTCACGGATGGATGCATAATTGTTAAACTAGGTCCTAGCACCCCAACAGTTCCAGATCTATGTTGCCGACGGCACGGCACCCCGGTGAGGCATTATATAGTCTCATAGCCGCCGGCAGGAAGGACCTCCTGTGGCGCTCTCTGGCACACCGTGGTGGGATCAGTCTGTGACTGAAAGAGCTCCTCTGCGTCATAACCATAGCGTGCAGAGTGTAGAGAGTATAGAGATATTGTTATCCACGTCGGCACCAACGATGTTAGGATGAAACAGTCAGAGATCACCAAGCGCAACATAGCTTCAGTGTGTAAATTATCTAGAAAGATGTGTCGGCATCGAGTAATAGTCTCTGGCCCCCTCCCAGTTAGGGGGAGTGATGAGCTCTACAGCAGAGTCTCACAACTCAATCGCTGGTTGAAAACTGTTTTCTGCCCCTCCCAAAGGATAGAATTTGTAGACAATTGGCCCTCTTTCTGGGACTCACCCTCGAACAGGACCAAGCCTGGCCTGCTGAGGAGTGACGGACTCCATCCTAGCTGGAGGGGTGCTCTCATTTTATCTATGAACATAGACGAGGCTCTAACTCCTCTAGCTCCACTATGAGATAGGGTGCAGGCCAGGCAGCAGGCTGTTAGCCAGCCTGCCAGTTTAGTGGAGTCTGCCACTAGCATAGTCAGTGTAGTCAGCTCAGTTACCCCCATTGAGACCGTGTCTGTGCCTTGATCTAGGTTGCGCAAACCTAAACATGGCGGTGTTCGCCTTAGTAATCTCACTGGAATAAAGACCTTCTCCATTCCTGTCATTATTGAAAGAGGTTGTGATATCTCACTTCTTAAAATAGGGTTACTTAATGTTAGGTCCCTCACTTCCAAGGCAGTTATAGTCAATGAACTAATCACTGATCATAATCTTGATGTGATTGGCCTTACTGAAACATGGCTTAAGCCTGATGAATTAACTGTGTTAAATGAGGCCTCTCCTCCTGGTTACACTAGTGACCATGTCCCCCGTGCATCCCGCAGAGGCGGAGGTGTTGCTAACATTTTACGATAGCAAATTTCAATTTACCCCCCAAAAAAGGACAGCGTTTTCATCTTTTGACTCCATCCACCTATCCAAGGACGTCGGAGTACAAAAATCAGTTAACAATCAAACTGAGGATCTAAATTTAACCTTGAGTAATACCCTAGATGTAGTCGCACCCCTAAAAACAAAAAACATTTGCCAAAAGAAACTAACTCCCTGGTACACAGAAAATACCCGAGCTCTGAAGCAAGCTTGCAGAAAACTGGAACGGAAATGGCGCTCCACCAAACTGGAAGTCTTCCTACTAGCTTGGAAAGAAAGTACAGTGCAATATCGAAGAGTCCTCACTGCTGCTCGATCATCCTATTTTTCCAACCTAATTGAGGAGAATAGATAGATAGATAGATAGATAGATAGATAGATAGATAGATAGATAGATAGATAGATAGATAGATAGATAGATAGATAGATAGATAGATAGATAGATAGATAGATAGATAGATAGATAGATAGATAGATAGATAGATAGATAGATAGATAGATAGATAGATAGATAGATAGATAGATAGATAGATAGATAGATAGATAGATAGATAGATAGATAGATAGATAGATAGATAGATAGATAGATAGATAGGTACTTTATTGATCCCCCGGGGGGGAAATTTCATTATCAAGCAGCTACAACAAAAACACAGGGCAGGTGCAAAATGCCACAACGAAAGTACACAAAAGACAGATACACGGTACATGATACATAGAGCGGCAGTATGAAAAAGTATAGAAATACAGGATATCTGGAGTGCAAAAAAAAAAAAAAAAAAGCTATAAAAGGACATTGCGTAGTATGAGTGGTTGGCTGAATATGTACACTATACATTGGTGGATGTTGGATGGTTAACTATACTATACAGGTTGATGGCAGAGAAATACTTCAGTAGCTAATGCGTATGATATGAGCGAGGGTAATAATAGTTTACTTAATAGACAGAATGGGTAAATGAACAGGTAAGTGAAAAATTTTGCATGGTTAAATTAGCTGTACAGTTAGGTATACAGTTATATTTACAGATAAGTGAATACTTGCATGTTTACACAAACTGTACAGGTAAATGACAGGAAGAGATACTTTAATAGCTAAATGTGTGTATGATATCATTGGGGTAATAATAGTAATTCCCTTAAAATACAGTCCTTAGTGCGCAGGGTTTAATTACAGACAACTGCACTTATTGCACATTTGATATACTAAAAGCAATGAGAAAAGGTGCAACTGGCAGGATACTAATATGCATTCCTGAGTGAATGCCTAGGTCCAATAATTACTTACAATATTGCATGTGATATAATATAACAACTGTACATGGGTATGTATATACAGACCTGTATGAATAAGTAGGTCCTGAGTGGATGAGTGCTGACGGAACAGAGTTACTCACGGATGGATGCATAATTGTTAAACTAGGTCCTAGCACCCCAACAGTTCCAGATCTATGTTGCCGACGGCACGGCACCCCGGTGAGGCATTATATAGTCTCATAGCCGCCGGCAGGAAGGACCTCCTGTGGCGCTCTCTGGCACACCGTGGTGGGATCAGTCTGTGACTGAAAGAGCTCCTCTGCGTCATAACCATAGCGTGCAGAGTGTAGAGAGTATAGAGATATTGTTATCCACGTCGGCACCAACGATGTTAGGATGAAACAGTCAGAGATCACCAAGCGCAACATAGCTTCAGTGTGTAAATTATCTAGAAAGATGTGTCGGCATCGAGTAATAGTCTCTGGCCCCCTCCCAGTTAGGGGGAGTGATGAGCTCTACAGCAGAGTCTCACAACTCAATCGCTGGTTGAAAACTGTTTTCTGCCCCTCCCAAAGGATAGAATTTGTAGACAATTGGCCCTCTTTCTGGGACTCACCCTCGAACAGGACCAAGCCTGGCCTGCTGAGGAGTGACGGACTCCATCCTAGCTGGAGGGGTGCTCTCATTTTATCTATGAACATAGACGAGGCTCTAACTCCTCTAGCTCCACTATGAGATAGGGTGCAGGCCAGGCAGCAGGCTGTTAGCCAGCCTGCCAGTTTAGTGGAGTCTGCCACTAGCATAGTCAGTGTAGTCAGCTCAGTTACCCCCATTGAGACCGTGTCTGTGCCTTGATCTAGGTTGCGCAAACCTAAACATGGCGGTGTTCGCCTTAGTAATCTCACTGGAATAAAGACCTTCTCCATTCCTGTCATTATTGAAAGAGGTTGTGATATCTCACTTCTTAAAATAGGGTTACTTAATGTTAGGTCCCTCACTTCCAAGGCAGTTATAGTCAATGAACTAATCACTGATCATAATCTTGATGTGATTGGCCTTACTGAAACATGGCTTAAGCCTGATGAATTAACTGTGTTAAATGAGGCCTCTCCTCCTGGTTACACTAGTGACCATGTCCCCCGTGCATCCCGCAGAGGCGGAGGTGTTGCTAACATTTTACGATAGCAAATTTCAATTTACCCCCCAAAAAAGGACAGCGTTTTCATCTTTTGACTCCATCCACCTATCCAAGGACGTCGGAGTACAAAAATCAGTTAACAATCAAACTGAGGATCTAAATTTAACCTTGAGTAATACCCTAGATGTAGTCGCACCCCTAAAAACAAAAAACATTTGCCAAAAGAAACTAACTCCCTGGTACACAGAAAATACCCGAGCTCTGAAGCAAGCTTGCAGAAAACTGGAACGGAAATGGCGCTCCACCAAACTGGAAGTCTTCCTACTAGCTTGGAAAGAAAGTACAGTGCAATATCGAAGAGTCCTCACTGCTGCTCGATCATCCTATTTTTCCAACCTAATTGAGGAGAATAGATAGATAGATAGATAGATAGATAGATAGATAGATAGATAGATAGATAGATAGATAGATAGATAGATAGATAGATAGATAGATAGATAGATAGATAGATAGATAGATAGATAGATAGATAGATAGATAGATAGATAGATAGATAGATAGATAGATAGATAGATAGATAGATAGATAGATAGATAGATAGATAGATAGATAGATAGATAGATAGGTACTTTATTGATCCCCCGGGGGGGAAATTTCATTATCAAGCAGCTACAACAAAAACACAGGGCAGGTGCAAAATGCCACAACGAAAGTACACAAAAGACAGATACACGGTACATGATACATAGAGCGGCAGTATGAAAAAGTATAGAAATACAGGATATCTGGAGTGCAAAAAAAAAAAAAAAAAAGCTATAAAAGGACATTGCGTAGTATGAGTGGTTGGCTGAATATGTACACTATACATTGGTGGATGTTGGATGGTTAACTATACTATACAGGTTGATGGCAGAGAAATACTTCAGTAGCTAATGCGTATGATATGAGCGAGGGTAATAATAGTTTACTTAATAGACAGAATGGGTAAATGAACAGGTAAGTGAAAAATTTTGCATGGTTAAATTAGCTGTACAGTTAGGTATACAGTTATATTTACAGATAAGTGAATACTTGCATGTTTACACAAACTGTACAGGTAAATGACAGGAAGAGATACTTTAATAGCTAAATGTGTGTATGATATCATTGGGGTAATAATAGTAATTCCCTTAAAATACAGTCCTTAGTGCGCAGGGTTTAATTACAGACAACTGCACTTATTGCACATTTGATATACTAAAAGCAATGAGAAAAGGTGCAACTGGCAGGATACTAATATGCATTCCTGAGTGAATGCCTAGGTCCAATAATTACTTACAATATTGCATGTGATATAATATAACAACTGTACATGGGTATGTATATACAGACCTGTATGAATAAGTAGGTCCTGAGTGGATGAGTGCTGACGGAACAGAGTTACTCACGGATGGATGCATAATTGTTAAACTAGGTCCTAGCACCCCAACAGTTCCAGATCTATGTTGCCGACGGCACGGCACCCCGGTGAGGCATTATATAGTCTCATAGCCGCCGGCAGGAAGGACCTCCTGTGGCGCTCTCTGGCACACCGTGGTGGGATCAGTCTGTGACTGAAAGAGCTCCTCTGCGTCATAACCATAGCGTGCAGAGGGTGGGTGACGTTGTCCATGATGGCCAGCAGTTTGGCCAGGATCCGTCTCTCCGCCACCTCCTCTAGAGTGTCAAGGCTCATCCCCAGGACAGAGCTAGCCTTCCTGATCAGCTTATTTACCCGAGAAGCATCACCGGCTTTGATGTTTGCTCCCCAGCACACCACTGCAAAAAAGATGGCACTGGCCACCACAGACTGGTAGAAGGTATGCAGTAGTTTACTGCACACGTTGAAGGACCTGAGCCTCCTCAGAAAGTAGAGTCGGCTCTGGCCCTTTTTGTACAGGGCCCCGGTGTTACCAGCCCATTCCAGTCTGTTGTCCATATGGACCCCCAAGAACAATCCTACATTTCTATTTGATACTGTTGCAAAGCTAACTAAAAAGCAGCATTCCCCAAGAGAGGATGCCTTTCACTTCAGCAGCGATGAATTCATGAACTTCTTCAACGAAAAGATCATTATCATTAGAAAGCAAATGACAGACTCCTTTTTGAATCTGTGTATTTCCCCAAAGCTCAGCTGTCCTGAGTCTGCACAGAACTGCTAGGACCTCGGATCAATGGAGACACTCAAGTTTCTAATCCTATATCTCTTGACACATTCATGAAAATTGTTATGGCCTCTAAACCTTCAACCTGCATACTGGACCCTATTCCAACTAAACTACTGAAAGAGCTACTTCCTGTGCTCGGCCCTCCTATGCTGAACATAATAAATGGCTCCCTCTCCACCGGATGTGTACCAAACTCACTAAAAGTGGCAGTAATAAAGCCACTCTTGAAAAAGCCAAGCCTTGACACAGAAAATGTAAAAAACTATCGGCCTATATCGAATCTCCCATTTCTCTCAAAAATCTTAGAAAAGCTATTGCGCAGCAACTCACTGCCTTCCTGAAGACAAATAATGCATACGAAACACTTCAGTCTGGTTTTAGACCCCATCATAGCACTGAGACTGCACTTGTGAAAGTGGTAAATTACCTTTTAATGGCGTCAGACCAAGGCTCTGCATCTGTTCTCGTGCTCTTAGACCTTAGTGCCGCTTTTGACACCATCGACCATCATATTCTTTTGGAGAGATTGGAAACCTTAATTGGTCTACACGGACAAGTTCTTGCCTGGTTTAGATCTTATCTGTCGGAGAGATATCAGTTTGTCTCCGTGGATGTTTTGTCCTCTGACAAATCAATTGTAAGTTTCGGTGTTCCACAAGGTTCAGTTTTAGGGCCATGTTTTCCCTATATATTTTACCTCTTGGTGATGTCATTCGGAAACATAATGTTAACTTCCATTGCTATGTGGACGACACACAGCTGTACATTTCGATGAAACATGGTGATGCACCAAAATTGCCTGCCCTGGAAGCCTATGTTTCAGACATAAGGAAGTGGATGGCGGCAAATGTTTTACTTTTAAATTCTGACAAAACAGAGATGCTAGTTCTAGGTCCCAAGAAACAAAGAGATCTGCTTTTGGATCTGACAATTCATCTTGATGGTTGTACAGTCGTCTCCCAAAAAACTGTGAAGTTCCTCTGCGTTACTCTGGACCCTGATCTCTCTTTTAATGAACATATCAAGAATATTTAAAGGATAGCTTTTTTCAGTTTTCGTAACATTGCAAAAATCGGACATTTTTTGTCCAAAAATGATGCGGAAAAGCTAATCCATGCTTTTGTCACTTCTAGATCTACTCTCCGGCTACCCGGATAAAACACTAAATAAACTTCAATTAGTGCTAAACACGGCTTCTAGAATCCTGACTAGAACCAAACGATTTGATCATATTACTCCCGTGCTAGGCTCTCTACACTGGCTTCCTGTTAAGGCCAGGGCTGATTTCAAGGTTTTACTGCTAACCTACAAAGCATTACATGGGCTTGCTCCTACTTATCTCTCAGATTTGGTCCTGCCGTACATACCTACACGTACGCTCCGGTCACAAGACGCAGGCCTCCTTATTGTCCCTAGAATCTCTAACCAAACAGGTGGAGGTAGGGCTTTCTCCTATAGAGCTCAATTTTTATGGAATGGTCTGCCTATCCATGTGAGAGACGCAGACTCCGTCTCAACCTTTAAGTCTTTACTGAAGACTCACCTCTTCAGTATGTCCTATGATTGAGTGTAGTCTGGCCCAGGGGTGCAAGGGTGAACGGCAAGGCTCTGGAGCGACGAACCACGCTTGCTGTCTCTGCCTGGCCGGTTCCCGTCTCTCCATTGGGATTCTCTGCCTCTGACCCTATTACGGGGGCTGAGTCACTGGCTTACTGGTGCTTTCCATGCCATCCCTAGGAGGAGTGCGTCACTTCCTGTCCGGTTTGCCGCCCCCTCTGGCTTGTGCAGTGGTGGGGATCTTTCATGGACTATACTCAGCCTTGTCTCAGGGTAGTAAGTTGGTGGTTGTTGATATCCCTCTATTGGTGTAGGGCTGTGCTTGGCAAGAGTGGGTGAGGTTATATCCTGCCTGGTTTGGCCCTGTCCGGGGGTATTGTCTGGGTATTGTCTGAGGGGGCCACAGTGTCTCCTGACCCCCCCGTCTCAGCCTCCAGTATCTATTCTGCAATAGTCTATGTGCCGGGGGGCTAGGGTCAGTTTGTTAAATCTGATGTTATTATCTGGTGTCTTGTGTGAATTTAAGTATGCTCCCTCTAATGCTCTCTCTCTCTCACTCTACCTCCTCTCCCGGAGGACCTGAGCCTACCCGGAGGACCATGCTTCAGGACCACCTGCCCTGATGACTCCTAGCTGTCCCCAGTCCACCTGGTCGTGCTGCTGCACCGGTTTCAACTCTTCTGCCTGCGGTTATGGAACCCTGACCTGTTCATTGGACGTGCCACCTTGTCCCAGACCTGCTGTTTTCATCTTGCTCTCGCTCTACCTCACCTGCGCTCTATTGCACTGAAAAACCAAGTGACATTCACTCCTGATGTATTTACCTGTTGCAACCTCCACAACTACTATTATTATTATTTGACCCTGCTGGTCATCTATGAACATTTGACCATCTTGGAGAAAGAACTGGCCTTAATGGCCATGAATTGTTATAATCTCCACCCGGCACAGCCAGAAGAGGACTGGCCACACCTCAGAGCCTGGTTCCTCTCTAGGTTTCTTCCTAGGTTTTGCCTTTCTAGGGAGTTTTTCTGTATAGCACTTTGTGACATCGGCTGATGTAAAAAGCGCTTTATAAATAATAATAATAATAATACTTTTTTTTTTACCTTTATTTAACCAGGTAGGTCAGTTGAGAACTAGTTCTCATTTATAACTGCGACCTGGCCAAGACAAAGCAAAGCAGTGCGACAAAAAAAACAACACAGAGTTACACAGTAAACAAACATAGTCAAAAACATTTTGCACTGCAAAATGTAGTGCAAAATGCAGTAAGGTTAGGAGGTAGGACAATAAATAGACCATAGTGGTGATATAAATTACAGATTAGCATTAACACTGGAATGAAGGATGTGCAAATGATGATGTGCAAATAGAGATACTGGAGTGCAAAATTGAGCGGAAGTTAAAAAATAAATATGGGGATGAGGTAGTAGGATGGGCTATTTACAGAAGGGTTATATACAGGATGAGGTAGTAGGATGGACTATTTACAGAAGGGCTGTATACAGGTACAGTGATCGATAAGCAGCTTTGACAGCTGATGCTTAAAGTTAGTGAGGGAGAACCTCTAGTCATTGGCAGCAGAGAACTGGAAGGAATGGCGGCCAAAGGAGGTCATTCGTTCCAGTCATTGGCAGCAGAGAACTGGAAGGAATGGCGGCCAAAGGAGGTGTTGGCTTTGGGGGTGACCAGTGAGATATACCTGCTGGAGCGCATGCTACGGGTGGGTGTTGCTATGGTGACCAGTGAGCTGAGATAGGGCGGGGATTTACCTAATAAAGACTTATAGATGACCTGGAGCCAGTGGGTTTGGCGACGAATATATAATGAAGGCCAGCCAACGAGAGCATACAGGTCGCAGTGGTGGGTAGTATATGGGGCTTTGGTAACAAAACGGATGGCACTGTGATAGATTACATCCAATTTGCTGAGCAGAGTGTTGGAGGCTAATTTGTAAATGACATCGCCGAAATCAAGGATCGGTAGGATCTAGTTTTACAAGGGCATGTTTGGCAGCATGAGTGAAGGAGGCTTTGTTGCGAAATAGGAAGCCGATTCTGGATATAATTTTGGATTGGAGATGCTCAATGTGAGTCTGGAAGTTGAGTTTACAGTCTAACCAGACACCTAGGTATTTGTAGGAGTCAACGTATTCTAAGTCGGACCTGTCGAGAGTAGTGATGATAGTCCGGTGGGCGGGTGCGGGCAGCGTTCGATAGAAAAGCATGCATTTAGTTTTACTAGCATTTAAGATTTGATGACATACAGGACATCTCCAGAGGGCTGGGACCCAATCCCACTCTGACACACAGACATACAGGACATCTCCAGTGGGAACAATCTTGTCACAATAACCTAGGACGAGAGGTGAATATCTATATGCTCAATGCATTCATATTTATTCTATAGAGCTTTGGGTTGCTATGTTTGGGTTATACACTGAACACTGAACACCTGCTCTTTTCATGTCAGACTGACCAGGTGAATCCAGGTGAAAGATATGATCCGTTATTGATGTCACTTGTTAAATCCACTTCAACCAGTGTAGATGAAGGGGAGGAGACGGGTTAAAGAAGGATGTTTAAGCCTTGAGACAATTGAGACATGGATTGTGTATGTGTTCCATTCAGAGGTGAATGGGCAAGACAAAATATTGAAGTGCCTTTGAACGGGGTATGGTTGTAGATGCCAGACGCACCGGTTTGTGTCAAGAACTGCAAAGCTTCTGAGTTTTTCACGCTCAACTGTTTCCCATGTGTATCAAGAATGGTCCACCAGCCAAAGGACATCAAGCCAACTTGACACAACTGTGGGAAGCGTTGGAGTCAACATGGGCCAACATCCCTGTGGAACACATTCATCACCTTGTAGAGTCCATGCCCAGATGAAATGAGTCTGTTCTGAGGGAAAACATACACTCAATGCATGTTTCACAGTCAATGATGGCAGCTGTGTAAATCACGTTGCATAAAGGCGTCTGCTAAATGACCATATTATTATTGATGTGCCTTGTAGATGTTGTTTTGGATGGCATGTCCATAAACAGGCAGAAGCATTTGACAGATGTTCTCATTTAATTTCATGTGATGCAGTCTCACACTGTGCACCAGGTATTCCTGCAGTGGAAATGGATTTGACACGTTCTAAAGTAGCTAGAATATGACTAAACCCTCTATTCCATTCAAGTATTTCAGTCATATTTTCTGTATGAATAGAAGTCAACTTCATGCCTGTCTTTATTGCTGTGGGGCTCTAATAGAGGCTTTTTAATCTGGTCTTTCCGAACTGTTACTGGCATTTGCTCTTTTAAGTGACACGTTGGTCTTTGTTGGCATTTGTCTGTGTGTGTGCATGTGTTTGTGTGTGTCTGTGTGTGTCTGCATGCGCATGCGTGTGTGTATATGTGTGTGTATGCGTGTGTCCCTCTAGCTGACGTTGGGCCTGATAAATGGGCCTTCATCTTCGCATAATGATCTTTGTCATTTCTAGGATATTGAATCATCCTTTTCTCTAGCATAAGATGGAGTCCAACTGGCCTTGACAAGATTATGTTCTGTTCTGTATCCTCTAGCATAAGATGGAGTCCAATTGGCCTTGTCAAGACTCTGTTCTGTTCTGTGTACACTAGCATAAGATGGAGTCCAACTGCCTTGACAAGACTCTGTTCTGTTCTTTGTCCCCTAGCATAAGATGGAGTCCAACTGCCTTGACAAGACTCTGTTCTGTGTCCCCTAGCATAAGATGGAGTCCAACTGCCTTGACAAGACTCTGTTCTGTACCCTCTAGCATAAGATGGAGTCCAACTGGCCTTGTCAAGACTCTGTTCTGTTCTGTGTCCCCTAGCATAAAATGGAGTCCAACTGCCTTGACAAGACTCTGTTCTGTTCTGTGTCCCCTAGCATAAGATGGAGTCCAACTGCCTTGACAAGACTCTGTTCTGTTCTTTGTCCCCTAGCATAAGATGGAGTCCAACTGCCTTGACAAGACTCTGTTCTGTGTCCCCTAGCATAAGATGGAGTCCAACTGCCTTGACAAGACTCTGTTCTGTACCCTCTAGCATAAGATGGAGTCCAACTGGCCTTGTCAAGACTCTGTTCTGTTCTGTGTCCCATAGCATAAAATGGAGTCCAACTGCCTTGACAAGACTCTGTTCTGTTCTGTGTCCCCTAGCATAAGATGGAGTCCAACTGCCTTGACAAGACTCTGTTCTGTTCTGTGTCCCCTAGCATAAGATGGAGTCCAACTGCCTTGACGAGGCTCTGTTCTGTATCCTCTGGCATAAGATGGAGTCCAACTGCCTTGACAAGACTCTGTTCTGTGCTGTGTCCCCTAGCATAAGATGGAGTCCAACTGCCTTGACAATTCTCTGTTCTGTTCTGTATCCCCTAGCATAAGATGGAGTCCAACTGCCTTGACGAGGCTCTGTTCTGTATCCTCTAGCATAAGATGGAGTCCAACTGCCTTGACAAGACTCTGTTCTGTTCTGTGTCCCCTAGCATAAGATGGAGTCCAACTGCCTTGACGAGGCTCTGTTCTGTATCCTCTGGCATAAGATGGAGTCCAACTGCCTTGACAAGACTCTGTTCTGTTCTGTGTCCCCTAGCATAAGATGGAGTCCAACTGCCTTGACGAGGCTCTGTTCTGTATCCTCTGGCATAAGATGGAGTCCAACTGCCTTGACAAGACTCTGTTCTGTTCTGTGTCCCCTAGCATAAGATGGAGTCCAACTGCCTTGACGAGGCTCTGTTCTGTATCCTCTAGCATAAGATGGAGTCCAACTGCCTTGACAAGACTCTGTTCTGTTCTGTGTCCCCTAGCATAAGATGGAGTCCAACTGCCTTGACGAGGCTCTGTTCTGTATCCTCTGGCATAAGATGGAGTCCAACTGCCTTGACAAGACTCTGTTCTGTTCTGTGTCCCCTAGCATAAGATGGAGTCCAACTGCCTTGACAAGACTCTGTTCTGTGCTGTGTCCCCTAGGTGGATAAATCACTTGATTCAATCCGTAGAGCTGATGATCCACGCTACAGCACCACAGAAATGTAAAGGTAATGATCCTTAGTCAGTATGCATACTTACATACTACCTCTTGGCTGAGCTCTAGTCTACCCAGGCGATCTCATCTCTCTCTCTGGGCTGAGCTCTAGTCTATCCAGGTGATCTCATCTCTCTATCTGGGCTGAGCTCTAGTCTATCCAGGTGATCTCATCTCTCTCTCTCTCTCTGGGCTGAATCTAGTCTATCCAGGGGATCTCATCTCTCTATCTGGGCTGAGCTCTAGTCTATCCAGGTGATCTCATCTCTCTCTCTCTCTCTGGGCTGAACTCTAGTCTATCCAGGGGATCTCATCTCTCTATCTGGGCTGAGCTCTAGTCTATCCAGGTGATCTCATCTCTCTCTCTGGGCTGAGCTCTAGTCTATCCAGGGGATCTCATCTCTCTATCTGGGCTGAGCTCTAGTCTATCCAGGTGATCTCATCTCTCTCTTTGGGCTGAGCTCTAGTCTATCCAGGGGATCTCAGATCTAAATGTTCACACACGTCATTCACTAGTTTCCTCCTCTTTCTGGAACAACTGGATGGAGGCTGAGTTCGACTGGAGTCAAACGTTCCCTCTCACTATCTGTCTGTCAGGCTGTCAGGACTTCTGACTGCTTTAGATAGATAGATAGATAGATAGATAGGTACTTTATTGATCCCCCGGGGGGGAAATTTCATTATCAAGCAGCTACAACAAAAACACAGGGCAGGTGCAAAATGCCACAACGAAAGTACACAAAAGACAGATACACGGTACATGATACATAGAGCGGCAGTATGAAAAAGTATAGAAATACAGGATATCTGGAGTGCAAAAAAAAAGCTATAAAAGGACATTGCGTAGTATGAGTGGTTGGCTGAATATGTACACTATACATTGGTGGATGTTGGATGGTTAACTATACTATACAGGTTGATGGCAGAGAAATACTTCAGTAGCTAATGCGTATGATATGAGCGAGGGAATAATAGTTTACTTAATATACAGAATGGGTAAATGAACAGGTAAGTGAAACTTTTGCATGGTTAAATAAGCTGTACAGTTAGGTATACCGTTATATTTACAGATAAGTGAATACTTGCATGTTTACACAAACTGTACAGGTAAATGACAGGAAGAGATACTTTAATAGCTAAATGTGTGTATGATATCATTGGGGTAATAATAGTAATTCCCTTAAAATACAGTCCTTAGTGCGCAGGGTTTAATTACAGACAACTGCACTTATTGCACATTTGATATACTAAAAGCAATGAGAAAAGGTGCAACTGGCAGGATACTAATATGCATTCCTGAGTGAATGCCTAGGTCCAATAATTACTTACAATATTGCATGTGATATAATAAACAACTGTACATGGGTATGTATATACAGACCTGTATGAATAAGTAGGTCCTGAGTGGATGAGTGCTGACGGAACAGAGTTACTCACGGATGGATGCATAATTGTTAAACTAGGTCCTAGCACCCCAACAGTTCCAGATCTATGTTGCCGACGGCACGGCACCCCGGTGAGGCATTATATAGTCTCATAGCCGCCGGCAGGAAGGACCTCCTGTGGCGCTCTCTGGCACACCGTGGTGGGATCAGTCTGTGACTGAAAGAGCTCCTCTGCGTCATAACCATAGCGTGCAGAGGGTGGGTGACGTTGTCCATGATGGCCAGCAGTTTGGCCAGGATCCGTCTCTCCGCCACCTCCTCTAGAGTGTCAAGGCTCATCCCCAGGACAGAGCTAGCCTTCCTGATCAGCTTATTTACCCGAGAAGCATCACCGGCTTTGATGTTTGCTCCCCAGCACACCACTGCAAAAAAGATGGCACTGGCCACCACAGACTGGTAGAAGGTATGCAGTAGTTTACTGCACACGTTGAAGGACCTGAGCCTCCTCAGAAAGTAGAGTCGGCTCTGGCCCTTTTTGTACAGGGCCCCGGTGTTACCAGCCCATTCCAGTCTGTTGTCCATATGGACCCCCAAGAACTTGTATGACTCAACCATTTCCACATCCATCCCCTTTATAGGGACTGCAGTCAGTTGTGCCTTGGTTCTCCTGAAGTCCACCACCATCTCCTTAGTTTTGCTGATGTTGAGCTGAAGGTGGTTCTGCTCACACCACAACACAAAGTCACTGATTGTGCTCCTGTACTCCTCCTCCTGCCCACCCCTGATGCACCCTACAATAGCAGAGTCATCCGAGAACTTCTGTAGGTGGCATGTTTCAGAGTTATATCTGAAGTCTGAGGTGTAGAGGGTGAACAGGAAGGGGGACAGGACCGTACCCTGGGGGGCCCCTGTGTTGCTAACTGCCCGTTCTGACACACAGCTCTGTAGTCGCACAAATTGTGGCCTACCGGTCAGGTAGTCCGTGACCCAGGAGACTAAGGGTGCTTCCACTTCCATCCTCCTCATCTTCTCACCCAGTAGCAGGGGCTGAATGGTATTGAAGGCACTGGAGAAGTCAAAAAACATTACCCTCACAGTGCAACCTGCGTTGTCCAGGTGAGAGTAGGCCCTCTGCAGAAGGTAGATGATTGCATCATCCACCCCGATGTTGCGCTGGTATGCAAACTGCAGGGGGTCCATTGATGAACACACCAGGGGTCTGAGGTGAGCGAGGACTAACCTTTCCAGGGTCTTCATGATGTGGGATGTTAGCGCTACAGGTCTGAAGTCATTCAGGACAGTGGGGTGTGCCTTCTTGGGCACTGGGACGAGGCAGGATGTTTTCCACAGCACAGGGGCCCTTTCTAGGCTCAGGCTAAGGTTGAAAAGACGCTGGAGTATTCCACACAGTTGGTCAGCACAGACCCTCAGCACCCTTGGGCTGATGCCATCGGGGCCCGCCGCTTTCCACTGGTGTAGTCTCTCCAGCTCTCTCTTCACTTGGTTGGTGGTGAAAGCCAGCCCAGGTAGGGAGGTGGGGGGAAGGGGGGTGTT
>CM042416.1:4439543-4454543 GCA_023634145.1 Thymallus thymallus | reverse complement strand
GTGGTGTGAGCAGAACCACCTTCAGCTCAACATCAGCAAAACAAAGGAGATTGTGGTGGACTTCAGGAGAACCAAGGCCCAACTGACTGTAGTCCCTATACAGGGGATGGATGTGGAAATGGTTGGGTCATGTGGACAACAGGCTGGAATGGGCTGGTAACACAGGAGCTCTGTACAAAAAGGGCCAGAGCCGACTCTACTTTCTGAGGAGGCTCAGGTCCTTCAACGTGTGCAGTAAACTACTGCATACTTTCTACCAGTCTGCCAGTGCCATCTTTTTTGCAGTGGTGTGCTGGGGCGCCAACATAAAGGTTGGTGATGCTTCTCGGGTAAATAAGCTGATCAGGAAGGCTAGCTCTGTTCTGGGGATTAACCTTGACACTCTAGAGGAGGTGGTGGAGAGAAGGATCCTGGCCAAACTTCTGGCCATCATGGACAACGTCACCCACCCTCTGCATGCCATGGTTATGACGCAGAGGAGCACCTTCAGTCACAGACTGATCCCACCACGGTGTGCCAGAGAGCGCTACAGGAGGTCCTTCCTGCCAGCGGCTATTAGACTATTTAATGCCTCACCGGGGTGCCGTGCCGTCGGCAACACAGACCTGGAACTGTTGGGGTGTTAGGACCTAGTTTAACAATTAGGCATCCATCCATCCGTGAGTAACTCGATGGTCTGACTCATTCATTCACTCATGACTTATTCATTCAGCACTCATTCATTCAGGACTGTATGTACATATTCATGTACAGTTGTTATATCATATCAATATTGTGCAATATTGTAATTAATTCTTGGACTGAACTTACGTAGTCATTCACTCAGGAATGCATATTAGTATCCTGTCAGTTGTATCCACTGCCTCTGGATGTGCGTTTTCCTGTTTGCTTATGGCCTTATACAGCTCTTTCTTTGAGTGTGGTCAACGTTGTGAACAGAGTACTCCATGATGGTGGTGGGGTTGTGGTATGTGCAGGTATAAACTACGGACAACAAACACAGTTGCATTTTATCGATAGTAATTTGAATGCACAGAGATACCGTGATGAGATGCTGAGGCCCGTTGTCGTGCCATTCATCCGCCGCCATCACCTCATGTTTCAGCATGATAATGCACGGCTCCATGTCACAAGGATCTGTACACAATTCCTGGAAGCTGAAAATGTCCCAGTTCTTCCATGGCCTGCATCCTCACCAGACATGTCACCCATTGTAACGTATCTGTGACCTACAGATGCATATCAGCCCAGTCATGTGAAATCCATAGTTTAGGCCAGAATGAATTTTCCTCATTTTAATTTACTGTTTGAACTGTAACTCAGTAAAATCTTTGAAATTGTTGCATGTTGCGTTTCTATTTTTGTTCAGTAAAGTTTCACTTTCTGCGTCTGCTGAGAGGGAGGCGGTGAGTGGCAAAAAATATGTGAAGGCAGGAACTTAAGCTAGCAGGGGTTGTGAAGGCATACTGCTGCTCTGAAGTTAAGAGCAGGCAGGAAGTTAAGCTAGCAGGGGTTGTGAAGGCAGGAAGCTGCTGTGAGGCTAAAAACCAACCACAGCTACAGGAGAGGAGCCTATAGTGTGTGTGTGTGTGTGTGTGTGTGTGTGTGTGTGTGTGTGTGTGTGTGTGTGTGTGTGTGTGTGTGTGTGTGTGTGTGTGTGTGTGTGTGTGTGTGTGTGTGTGTGTGTGTGTGTGTGTGTGTGTGTGTGTGTGTCAGCTACTCCCTCTACGCCCAGTTGAAATCAACTAAAACACAGCTGCCTGCATGGAGAAATGACAGCTTTTTCTCAAAAATGCACTTCCTCCCACCTTTCTCTCTCGCTCGCTCTCTCTCTACCTCTCTCTCTCTCTCTCTACCCCCCCCCTCTCTCTCTCTACCCCCCCCTCTCTCTCTCTACCCCCCCTCTCTATCTCTCTACCCCCCCTCTCTATCTCTCTACCCCCCCCTCTCTCTCTACCCACCCTCTCTCTCTCGCTCTCGCTCTCTATCTCTTTCTCTCTTTCTTTTTTTTCTCTCTCTCTCTCTCTCTATATATATATATATATATCTCTCCATCTGTGATGTTGTGGTCACTGCAGAAGATCGAGCCCCAGGTAGTAACAGAATTGTCAAGAACTGACAGAGGGTGGCGTTACATATCTCTACAAGAAAATTAAGTGTTTTCCCACAGCCGCGCTCCATGTTAAACATGTGATCAATTCTTTCACAGTTGTCCATTTCCATCTAATGAGTTTTAATGAGGAAAAAGTCCAAATAACAGGGTATAACATAGTCCTGCTTTCTGCTGTGGCCTTTCTCAAGACAACTCAATGCAACAGGACAGCTGCTGAACAATGCTGTAGGGACTTGTCTTGAGAAAGACCTTGACATTAAAACAGTTTCATTTATAACTTCACTGTCATTTGGTAATTTCTCTTTCTTTGTTCATATTATAAAAGCTTTAATGATACAGTAAATATGTAACGGCTGTCAGATACCTGAGGAAAGGTAAATGTTGTGCCATGACTCCATTTGTTGAACCCTGAAAAGTGCTGAACCTTAAAATAACAGAATTCAGTCCCATCTAGTGAATTGATGTTTTGAAAGGACAGGTTATATACCATTCCATCCATGCAACACTCCACAGTTCACAGAGTTGGGCACATTTGAAAAATACAACAGATTTCCTGGTTATTGGTAGACTGTTTTAAGCCATTATAGCCCCAAATGGCACCCTATTCCCTACATAGTGTACTACTTTGGCTAGGGCCCTGGGGTTCTGAGGCATTGGGTCTGAGTGAATCTGAAGAAGAGAAGGAAACAGACTGAGACTTCATGATGAAGTGAACCTTTCATCAAAGAAACCATTCTCCCTCCTCTCTCCATGTCGCTTTCTCCATCTCTCATTTCATTCCAGCAATCCCTCTCTCTATCCTTCTCCCTCCCTCTCTCTCTCCCAGTCTGCAGCCAGTCTGATAAATTGTACAAGGTGTATGATTATCCTCTGCGTTCGGCACCATTTCCAGGTCAGTATGTAACGGTTGATGCCTGATGGAGGTTGATGGTGTACAATCTTATCAAGAGAAGGAGGCTAGCTTGAAATTCTAAGCATGTCCCAGCGCTTCAGTCGCTTATTATACATGCTGATGGCTTAAACGCTTTATCATAGAGCCAACATGATAAAGGACGATCTTTGCTGCTTTGCTAGCCGGCGTGGCTGCACTTCAGTCTATCGGCCCCAGGCACAATCACAATCTCCTCTCACTTTTATACTGTTGGAATACAACCAATACCATCTGCGTATTTTAATGTGGCCTATTGTACTGTAACATAGGACTAAAGTATGGAGCGAAATACATTTTATTAGTGGTGCCAATTCCCCTTTGGAAGAGTGTGAGAGAGCCAGATACTTTAGTATGTATACATCTCTGTATAGGGCTCTGCATAAACCTACTTTCAATTAAGTCATACAGGATGCATCATAAACCTACTTAGGATGAAGTCACATGTACATGGATTAAGTCATGTAGGATACATCACCAGAATAAGGCACGTGTCCTTTGTGCCACTGACCAACTGACTCAGTAAGATACTTAACATGGAACTTCATATGTTTTCTAGTGGAGGATAAGGAATTCCTTCTAGAAAGTGTGTTCTACTTAACCTCCTCTCCCTGTGTAGGGTCTACATACTGTAACCACCTCCTCTAACTGTGTAGGGTCTACATACTGTAACCACCTCCTCTCACTGTGTAGAGTCTACATACTGTAACCACCTCCTCTCACTGTGTAGGGTCTACATACTGTAACCACCTCCTCTAACTGTGTAGGGTCTACATACTGTAACCACCTCCTCTCACTGTGTAGAGTCTACATACTGTAACCACCTCCTCTCACTGTGTAGGGTCTACATACTGTAACCACCTCCTCTCACTGTGTAGGGTCTACATACTGTAACCACCTCCTCTCACTGTGTAGGGTCTACATACTGTAACCACCTCCTCTCACTGTGTAGGGTCTACATACTGTAACCACCTCCTCTCACTGTGTAGGGTCTACATACTGTAACCACCTCCTCTCACTGTGTAGGGTCTACATACTATAACCATCTCATTTAACCTCCTCTCACTGAGTATAAGGTCCTTACTCTCTGACTGACTGTCCGTCCGTCCGTCCGTCCGTCTGTCTGTCTGTCTGAACGACTGCTTTAGACCCAGCCAATGTTCATAGATAGATAGATAGATAGATAGATAGATAGATAGATAGATAGATAGATAGATAGATAGATAGATAGATAGATAGATAGATAGATAGATAGATAGATAGATAGATAGATAGATAGATAGATAGATAGATAGATAGATAGATAGATAGATAGATAGATAGATAGATAGATAGATAGATAGATAGATAGATAGATAGATAGATAGATAGATAGATAGATAGATAGATAGATAGATAGATAGATAGATAGATAGATAGATAGATAGATAGATAGATAGATAGATAGATAGATAGATAGATCAGGGGATCATGTAATCAGGGAGCTTGCAGCCATCCTACAGTCAGATTGGAGGGCTTATTTTGTGATATTGGTTTGGCTGGGTAAATGCCGAGGCTTTACAGAGATGGTGCAGTTGCATAGCAACTGTTGGAACGTAATTTTCAGCTAGGAGGGTTTGATTTTAGGGGGCTGGAAACGGGTTTTAATGGAAGTCTGGATGGATGGAAAGAGATATTTATGGTTTCATGCCAAAAAATATGGGTTGAGTAGAAAACCTGTTTTTAAAGAATTTAACAGGCAAGTCAACATTTGTCCAGGTAAAGTGGATTCTGCTTTGCCACGCATATATACTGCCATAGTATAGTGAATTATATACTGCCATAGTATAGTGAATTATATACTGCCATAGTATAGTGAATTATATACTGCCATAGTAGAGTGAATTATATACTGCCATAGTATAGTGAATTATATACTGCCATAGTATAGTGAATTATATACTGCCACAGTATAGTGAATTATATACTGCCATAGTAGAGTGAATTATATACTGCCATAGTATAGTGAATTATATACTGCCATAGTATAGTGAATTATAAACAGCCATAGTATAGTGAATTATATACTGCCATAGTAGAGTGAATTATATACTGCCATAGTAGAGTGAATTATATACTGCCATAGTATAGTGAATTATAAACAGCCATAGTATAGTGAATTATATACTGCCATAGTAGAGTGAATTATATACAGCCATAGTATAGTGAATTATGTACAGCCATAGTATAGTGAATTAAATACAGCCATAGTATAGTGAAATATATACTGCCACAGTATAGTGAATTATATACAGCCATAGTATAGTGAATTATATACAGCCATAGTATAGTGAATTATATACATCCATAGTATAGTGAATTATAAACAGCTATAGTATAGTGAATTATATACAGCCATAGTATAGTGAAATATATACAGCCACAGTATAGTGAATTATATAAAGCCATAGTATAGTGAATTATATACTGCCATAGTATAGTGAATTATAAACAGCCATAGTATAGTGAATTATATACTGCCATAGTAGAGTGAATTATATACTGCCATAGTAGAGTGAATTATATACTGCCATAGTATAGTGAATTATAAACAGCCATAGTATAGTGAATTATATACTGCCATAGTAGTGTGAATTATATACTGCCATAGTATAGTGAATTATATACAGCTATAGTATAGTGAATTATATACAGCTATAGTATAGTGAAATATATACAGCCACAGTATAGTGAATTATATACATCCATAGTATAGTGAATTATATACAGCCATAGTATAGTGAATTATATACATCCATAGTATAGTGAATTATAAACAGCCATAGTATAGTGAATTATATACAGCCACAGTATAGTGAATTATATAAAGCCATAGTATAGTGAATTATATACTGCCATAGTATAGTGAATTATAAACAGCCATAGTATAGTGAATTATATACTGCCATAGTAGAGTGAATTATATACTGCCATAGTAGAGTGAATTATATACTGCCATAGTATAGTGAATTATAAACAGCCATAGTATAGTGAATTATAAACAGCCATAGTATAGTGAATTATATACTGCCATAGTATAGTGAATTATATACAGCCATAGTATAGTGAATTATAAACAGCCATAGTATAGTGAATTATATACTGCCATAGTATAGTGAATTATATACAGCTATAGTATAGTGAATTATATACAGCTATAGTATAGTGAAATATATACAGCCACAGTATAGTGAATTATATACAGCCATAGTATAGTGAATTATATACAGCCATAGTATAGTGAATTATATACATCCATAGTATAGTGAATTATAAACAGCCATAGTATAGTGAATTATATACAGCCATAGTATAGTGAAATATATACAGCCACAGTATAGTGAATTATATAAAGCCATAGTATAGTGAATTATAAAAAGCCATAGTTTAGTGAATTATATACAGCCATAGTATAGTAAATTATATACAGCCATAGTATAGTGAATTATATACAGCCATAGTATAGTGAATTATATACAGCCATAGTATAGTGAATTATAAACAGCCATAGTATAGTGAATTATATACAGCCATAGTATAGTGAAATATATACAGCCACAGTATAGTGAATTATATAAAGCCATAGTATAGTGAATTATAAAAAGCCATAGTTTAGTGAATTATATACAGCCATAGTATAGTAAATTATATACAGCCATAGTATAGTGAATTATATACAGCCATAGTATAGTGAATTATATAAAGCCATAGTATAGTGAATTATATAAACAAAAAGTATAGTGAATTATATAAAGCCATAGTATATTGAATTATATGAAGCCATTGTAAAATGAATTATATACAGCCATAGTATAGTGAATTATATACAGCCATAGTATAGTGAATTATATACAGCCATAGTATAGTGAATTATATACATCCATAGTATAGTGAATTATAAACAGCCATAGTATAGTGAATTATATAAACAAAAAGTATAGTGAATTATATAAAGCCATAGTATATTGAATTATATGAAGCCATTGTATAGTGAATTATATACAGCCATAGTATAGTGAATTATATACAGCCATAGTATAGTGAATTATATACAGCCATATTATAGTGAATTATATACAGTCATTGTAGAGTGAATTATATACATTCATAGTATAGTGAATTATATACAGCCATAGTATAGTAAATTATATACAGCCATAGTATATTCAATTATATGAAGCCATTGTATAGTGAATTATATACAGCCATAGTATAGTGAATTATATACAGCCATAGTATAGTGAATTATATACAGCCATAGTATAGTGAATTATATAAAGCCATATTATAGTGAATTATATAAACAAAAAGTATAGTGAATTATATAAAGCCATATTATAGTGAATTATATAAACAAAACGTATAGTGAATTATATAAAGCCATAGTATATTAAATTATATGAAGCCATTGTATAGTGAATTATATACAGCCATAGTATAGTGAATTATATACAGCCATAGTATAGTGAATTGGTATGATTTTTAAATAATTAATTTGCATTTTATTGCATGACATAAGTATTTGATCACCTACCAACCAGTAAGAATTCCGGCTCTCACAGACCTGTTAGTTTTTCTTTAAGAAGCCCTCCTGTTCTCCACTCATTACCTGTATTAACTGCACCTGTTTGAACTCGTTACCTGTATAAAAGACACCTGTCTACACACTCAATCAAACAGACTCCAACCTCTCCACAATGGCCAAGACCAGAGAGCTGTGTAAGGACATCAGGGATAAAATTGTAGACCTGCACAAGGCTGGGATGGGCTACAGGACAATAGGCAAGCAGCTTGGTGAGAAGGCAACAACTGTTGGCGCAATTATTAGAAAATGGAAGAAGTTCAAGATGACGGTCAATCTCCCTCGGTCTGGGGCACCATGTAAGATCTCACCTCGTGGGGCATCAATGATCATGAGGAAGGTGAGGGATCAGCCCAGAACTACACGGCAGGACCTGGTCAATGACCTGAAGAGAGCTGGGACCACAGTCTCAAAGAAAACCATTAGTAACACACTACGCCGTCATGAATTAAAATCCTGCAGCGCAGGTCCCCCTGCTCAAGCCAGCGCATGTCCAGGCCCGTCTGAAGTTTGCCAATGACCATCTGGATGATCCAGAGGAGGAATGGGAGAAGGTCATGTGGTCTGATGAGACAAAAATAGAGCTTTTTGGTCTAAACTCCACTCGCCGTGTTTGGAGGAAGAAGAAGGATGAGTACAACCCCAAGAACACCATCCCAACCGTGAAGCATGGAGGTGGAAACATCATTCTTTGGGGATGCTTTTCTGCAAAGGGGACAGGACGACTGCACCGTATTGAGGGGAGGATGGATGGGGCCATGTATCGCGAGATCTTGGCCAACAACCTCCTTCCCTCAGTAAGAGCATTGAAGATGGGTCGTGGCTGGGTCTTCCAGCATGACAACGACCCGAAACACACAGCCAGGGCAACTAAGGAGTGGCTGCGTAAGAAGCATCTCAAGGTCCTGGAGTGGCCTAGCCAGTCTCCAGACCTGAACCCAATAGAAAATCTTTGGAGGGAGCTGAAAGTCTGTATTGCCCAGCGACAGCCCCGAAACCTGAAGGATCTGTATGGAGGAGTGGGCCAAAATCCCTGCTGCAGTGTGTGCAAACCTGGTCAAGAACTACAGGAAGCGTATTATCTCTGTAATTGCAAACAAAGGTTTCTGTACCAAATATTAAGTTCTGCTTTTCTGATGTATCAAATACTTATGTCATGCAATAAAATGCAAATTAATTACTTAAAAATCATACAATGTGATTTTCTGGATTTTCCGTCACTCACAGTTGAAGAGTACCTATGATAAAAATTACAGACTTCTACAGGCTTTGTAAGTGGGAAAACCTGCAAAATCGGCAGTGTATCAAATACTTGTTCTCCCCACTATATATGATCCCTAATTAGAGACAATGCAGTGCAGCTGCCTCTAATTAGGGATCCAACCCAAAACCCACACAGAATTAGAAAAGAAAGACACTGTCAGACTCTGACCATAGCTACATAGAGAAGCAAATAGGCTTCTCTATGGCCAGAGCCTGACACCTACGTCCTACGACGTATCCAATCAGAATGAGTTTTTCCCCATTAAAGGACTTTATTACAGACATAAATACTCCTCAGCATACCTTCACCCCCTTAGATAATCCTGCAGGTGAAGAAGCCAGATGCCAAATTCTCTACAACGACGTTGGAGGTGAAATTCCAAACTGACTTGTTGGAAAGATGGCATACTATGATGGTACCACGTTGAAAGTCACTGAGCAGCAATGTTCCAACATCTAGTGGGAAGCCTACCCAGAAGAGTGGATGCTGTTATAGCAGCAAAGGGGGGACCAACTCCATATTAATGCCCATGATTTTGGAATGAGATGTTCGATGAGCAGGCGTTCACAGACTTTTGATCATGTAGTGTACAGTCGTATGCAAAATTTCCATTTATAAATAATTGGGTGTTTGGATCAGCAATTTCATTTTGATCTATCACAAAACTGATGGACACAGTAATATTTCAGTAGTGAAATTAGGTTTATTGGATTAACAGAAAATGTGCAATATGCATCAAAACGAAATTAGACAGGTGCATAAATTTGGGCACCCCAACAGAAAAATCACATCAATATTTAGTAGAGCCTCCTTTTGCTAAAATAACAGGCTGTAGACGCTTCCTATAGCCTCTACTGAGTGTCTGGATTCTGGATTAAGGTATTTTGGACCATTCGTCCTTACAAAACATCTCCAGTTCAGTTAGGTTTGATGGTTGCCGAGCATGGACAGCCCACTTCAAATCATCCCACAGATTCTCAATGATATTCAGGTCTGGGGACTGGGATGGCCATTCCAGAACATTGTACTTGTTCCTCTGCATAAATGCCAGGGTAGATTTTGAGCAGTGTTTTGGGTCGTTGTCTTGTTGAAATATCCAGCCCCGGCGTAACTTCAACTTTGTGACTGATTCTTCAACATTAGTCCCAAGAATCTGCTGATATTGAGTGGAATCCATGCGACCCTCAACTTTAACAAGATTACCAGTACCGGCACTGGCCACACTGCCCCACAGCATGATGGAACCCCCACCAACTTTGACTGTGGGTAGCAAGTGTTTTTCTTGGAACGCTGTGTTCTTTTGCCGCCATGCATAACGCCCCTTGTTATGACCAAATAACTCAATCTTTGTTTCATCAGTCCAAAGCACCTTATTCCAAAATTAAGCTGGCTTCCAAATGTGCGTTTGTGGCATGTGTGCAGAAAAGGCTTCTTCCGCATCACTCTCCCGTACAGCTTCTCCTTGTGCAAAGTGCGCTGAATTGTTGAACGATGCACAGTGACACCATCTGCAGCAAGATGATGTTGTAGGTCTTTGGAGGTGGTCTGTGGGCTGTTTTTGACCGTTCTCACCATCCTTCGCCTTTGCCTCTCCGATATTTTACTTGGCCTGCCACTTTTGGCCTTAACAAGAACTGTGCCTGTGGTCTTCCATTTCCTCACTATGTTCCTCACAGTGGACACTGACAGCTTACATCTCTGCGATAGCTTTTTGTAGCCTTCCCCTAAACCATAATGTTGAACATTCTTTGTTTTCAGGTCATTTGAGAGTTGTTTTGAGGCCCCCATGTAGCCACTCTTCAGAGGAGAGTCAAAGAGAACAACAACTTGCAATTGGCCACCTTAAATACCTTTTCTCATTATTGGATGCACTTGTCTATGAAGTTCAAGGCTTAATGAGCTCACCAAACCAATTGTGTGTTCCAATTAATCAGTGCTAAGTAGTTACAGGTATTCAAATCAACAGAATGACAAGGGTGCCCAAATTGTTGCATAGCCTATTTTTCACATCTGATTTAATTTCATACAACTTAATATTGCTACACTAAAAATCTTTGTCTGGACAATACCCCAGTACTGAGCTTTTATTAGAAAATGAATGGCATGCCACTGTGATCATTTTCTGTGATGACAGAGTAAATTATTATGCAGCCTCAGAGGGGTGCCCAAACTTTTGCATACGACTGTATATGTTGAAGAGGGTGGGTCTCAAGCTGCATCCCTTTCTCACCCCAAGACCCTGAGGAAAGATACACTACCATTCAAAAGTTTGGTGTCACTTAGAAATGTCCTTGTTTTTGAAAGAAAAGCACAATTTAACATCAAATTGATTAGAAATACAGTGTAGACATTGTTAATGTTGTAAATTACTATTGTGGCTGGAAACAGCTGATTTTTTATGGAATATCTACAAAGGCGTACAGAGGCCCATTATCAGCAACCATCACTCCTGTGCTCCAATGGCACGTTGTGTTAGCTAATCCAAGTTGATACTTTTTTAAAGGCTAATTGATCATTAGAAAACCCTTTTGCAATCATGTTATCACAGCTGAACACTGTTGTGCTGATTAAAGAAGCAATAAAACTGGCCTTCTTTAGACTAGTTGAGTATCTGGAGCATCAGCATTTGTGAGTTCGATTACAGGCTCAAAATGGCCAGAAACATATAACTTTCTTCTGAAACTCGTCAGTCTATTCTTGTCCCTGGTTCGAATCCAGGCTGCATCACATCCGGCCGTGATTGGGAGTCCCATAGGGCGGCGCACAATTGGCCCAGCGTCGTCCAGGTTTGGCCGGGGTAGGCCGTCATTGTAAGTAAGAATTTGTTCTTAACTGACTAGCCTAGTTAAATAAAGGTTCAATTAAAAAAATATATATATATAATTAATAATAATAATAATAAAATAAAAAAGAACAACCTTTCAAGTTACAAAACACATGTTCCTATACATATTCAGTTATTACTAAGTATTACACCCAATCATGGTCCCTATCTCTTCCTCTCCCTGATCCCTGTCTCTCCCTGATCGCTGTATCCCTGTCTCTCCCTGATCCCTGTATCCCTGTCTCTCCCTGATCCCTGTCTCTCCCTGATCCCTGTATCCCTGTCTCTCCCTGATCCCTGTCTCTCCCTGATCCCTGTATCCCTGTCTCTCCCTGATCCCTGTATCCCTGTCTCTCCCTGATCCCTGTCTCTCCCTGATCCCTGTCTCTCCCTGATCCCTGTATCCCTGTCTCTCTCTGATCCCTGTATCCCTGTCGCTCCCTGATCCCTGTATCCCTGTCGCTCCCTGATCCCTGTATTCCTGTCGCTCCCTGATCCCTGTATCCCTGTCTCTCCCTGATCCCTGTATCTCCATCTCACTGAACCTGTCTCTCCCTGATCCCTTTCTCTCCCTGATTCCTGTCTCTGTATCTCCCTCTCCCTGATCCCTGTATCCCTCTCCCTGATCCCTTTCTCTCCCTGATCCCTGTATCTCCATCTCACTGTACCTGTCTCTCCTTTCAAGTTACAAAACACATGTTCCTATACATATTCATTATTACTAAGTATTGCACCCAATCATGATCCCTATCTCTTCCTCTCCCTGATCCCTGTATCCCTGTCTCTCCCTGATCCCTGTATCTCCATCTCACTGAACCTGTCTCTCCCTGATCCCTTTCTCTCCCTGATTCCTGTCTCTGTATCTCCCTCTCCCTGATCCCTGTATCTCCCTCTCCCTGATCCCTGTATCTCCCTCTCCCTGATCCCTGTCTCTCCCTGATCCCTGTATCTCCCTCTCCCTGATCCCTGTCTCTCCCTCTCCCTGATCCCTGTATCTCCCTGATCCCTGTCTTTCTCCCTGTCTGTCTACAATATAAGTCGTTTTCATAATGATACCATCTGGGACAGCAGGATGTCAGGATGTATGGCTGGTTATATAGAGACACCTGAAGGTGTGTACATGCTTGTGTGTAGAATGTTCTGTGTACGTGCCTGTGTCTTTCTGAGCGTGTGTGTGTGTGTGTGTGTGTGTGTGTGTGTGTCTGTACTGGATGTGTGTATTTGTATTTGTATTTATTATGGATCCCCATTAGTTCCTGCCAAGGCAGCAGCTACTCTTCCTGGGGTTTATTATGGATCCCATTAGTTCCTGTCAAGGCAGCAGGTACTCTTCCTGGGGTTTATTATGGATACCATTAGTTCCTGTCAAGGCAGAAGCTACTCTTCCTGGGGTTTATTATGGATCCCCATTAGTTCCTGCCAAGACAGCAGCTACTCTTCCTGGGGTTTATTATGGATACCCATTAGTTCCTGTCAAGGCAGCAGCTACTCTTCCTGTGGTTTATTATGGATCCTCATTAGTTCCTGCCAAGGCAGCAGCTACTCTTCCTGGGGTTTATTATGGATCCCCATTAGTTCCTGTCAAGGCAGCAGCTACTCTTCCTGGGGTTTATTATGGATACCCATTAGTTCCTGTCAAGACAGCAGCTACTCTTCCTGGGGTTTATTATGGATCCCCATTAGTTCCTGTCAAGACAGCAGCTACTCTTCCTGGGGTTTATTATGGATCCCCATTAGTTCCTGTCAAGGCAGCAGCTACTCTTCCTGGGGTTTATTATGGATACCCATTAGTTCCTGTCAAGACAGCAGCTACTCTTCCTGGGGTTTATTATGGATCCCCATTAGTTCCTGTCAAGACAGCAGCTACTCTTCCTGGGGTTTATTATGGATCCCCATTAGTTCCTGTCAAGGCAGCAGCTACTCTTCCTGGGGTTTATTATGGATCCCCATTAGTTCCTGTCAAGACAGCAGCTACTCTTCCTGGGGTTTATTATGGATCCCCATTAGTTCCTGTCAAGACAGCAGCTACTCTTCCTGGGGTTTATTATGGATCCTCATTAGTTCCTGTCAAGACAGCAGCTACTCTTCCTGGGGTTTATTATGGACACCCATTAGTTCCTGTCAAGACAGCAGCTACTCTTCCTGGGGTTTATTATGGATCCCCATTAGTTCCTGCCAAGGCAGCAGCTACTACTCTTCCTGGGGTCCAGCAAAATACTTTCACAATGTGTGTGTGTGTGTGTGTGTGTGTGTGTGTGTGTGTGTGTGTGTGTGTGTGTGTGTGTGTGTGTGTGTGTGTGTGTGTGTGTGTGTCCATGCCTGAGTCAGCATGTTCATGTTGATGTTCACATTGTTTGCAGCCCAAGGGCATTTGTGTCAACCTGTTGTTATAATCTCTGCTGATGAGGACCTGTCACGTAACAGGACAGGACAGGACAGGACAGGACAGGACAGGACACCTGGTGTATGTGTGTGTTTATCAAGAAGCAGAAGCCATTAAGCAGGCAGGGAGAATGATGATTCACACACAAACATATATACACACACACAGACAGAAGGATATTATTGCTCAATTTACTACATTGTGTAACATGAGTCATATAAGATACTCAAGATGTTTCACTTTAGGCTGTTGTTGTAATATACTCTACTGTTGTGGCTGTGTTCCTTGTTGTAATATACTCTACTGTTGTGGCTGTGTTCCGTGTTGTACTCTACTGTTGTGGCTGTGTTCCTTGTTGTAATATACTCTACTGTTGTGGCTGTATTCCTTGTTGTACTCTACTGTTGTGGCTGTATTCCTTGTTGTACTCTACTGTTGTGGCTGTGTTCCTTGTTGTAATATACTCTACTGTTGTGGCTGTATTCCTTGTTGTACTCTACTGTTGTGGCTTTATTCCTTGTTGTACTCTACTCTACTGTTGTGGCTGTATTCCGTGTTGTACTCTACTGTTGTGGCTGTATTCCTTGTTGTACTCTACTGTTGTGGCTGTGTTCCTTGTTGTAATATACTCTACTGTTGTGGCTGTATTCCTTGTTGTACTCTACTGTTGTGGCTGTATTCCTTGTTGTACTCTACTGTTGTGGCTGTATTCCTTGTTGTACTCTACTCTACTGTTGTGGCTGTATTCCGTGTTGTACTCTACTGTTGTGACTGTATTCCTTGTTGTACTCTACTCTACTGTTGTGGCTGTATTCCGTGTTGTACTCTACTGTTGTGGCTGTATTCCTTGTTGTACTCTACTGTTGT
>CM042416.1:4362043-4437043 GCA_023634145.1 Thymallus thymallus | reverse complement strand
AAAAAAAAGTGTTAGGTGAAAAAAATTGATACAAATATTGCAAGTTGACATAGATAAATAAGGAATATTTGCATGGTTAACTATACTATACAGGTCGATGGCAGAGAAATACTTAAATAGCTAAATGTGCGTATGATATAAGTGAGGGTAATAATAGTTTACTTAATATACAGTCTGGTTAAATGAACAGGTAAGTGAATATTTTGCATGGTTAAATTAAATGTACAGATAAATATACAGTTACATTTACAGGTAAGTGAATATTTGCATGGTTACATAAACTGTACAGGTAAATGACAGGAAGAGATACTTAAATAGCTAAATGTGTGTATGATATAATTTAGGGTAATAATAATAATTCCCTTAAAATACAGTCCTTAGTGTAGGGTTTTATTACAGATAAATGCATGTATTGCACATTTGATATACTAAAAGCAATGAAAAAAAAGAGGATACAACTGACAGGATACTAATATGCATTCCTGAGTGAATGACCACGTAAGTTCAGTCCAATAATTACTTACAATATTGCACGTGATATGATAACAACTGTAAATGAATATGTATATACAGACCTGAATGAATAAATAAGTCCTGAGTGAATGAGTGATTACAGACCAGAGTTTTTCACAAATGGATGCCTAATTGTTAAACTGTAGCGCTCTCTGGCACACCATGTTGGGATCAGTCTGTGACTGAAGGTGCTCCTCTGCATCATAACCATGGCATGCAGAGGGTGGGTGACATTGTCCATGATGGCCAGCAGTTTGGTCAGGATCCGTCTCTCCACCACCTCCTCTAGAGTGTCAAGGCTAATCTCCAGAACAGAGCTAGCCTTCCTGATCAGTTTATTTATCCGAGAATCATCACCAGCCTTTATGTTGGCGCCCCAGCACACCACTGCAAAAAATACCAGAGACTGGTAGAAAGTATGCAGTAGTTTACTGCACACGTTGAAGGACCTGAGCCTCCTCAGACAGTAGAGTCGGCTCCGGCCATTTTTGTACAGAGCCCCGGTGTTATCATCCCATTCCAGCCTGTTGTCCATATGGACTCCCAGGAACTTGTATGACCCAACCATTTCCACATCCATCCCCTGAATAGGGACTGCAGTAAGTTGGGCCTTGGTTCTCCTGAAGTCCACCACCATCTCCTTTGTTTTGCTGATGTTGAGCTGAAGGTGGTTCTGCTCACACCACAACACAAAGTCATTAATTGTGCTCCTGTACTCCTCCTCCTGCCCACCCCTGATGCACCCTACAATAGTGGAATCATCCGAGAACATCTGTAGGTGCCATGTTCCAGAGTTAATTTCTGAAATCCGAAGTGTAGAGGGTGAACAGGAAGGGGGACAGGACCGCTCCCTGGGGGCCCCTGTGTTGCTCACTGCCCGTTCTGACACACAGCTCTGTATCCGCACAAATTGTGGCCTACCGGTCAGGTAGTCCGTAACCCAGGAGACTAAGGGTGCTTCCACTTTCATCCTCTTCATCTTCTCACCCAGTAGCAGGGGCTGAATGGTGTTGAAGGCACTGGAGAAGTAAAAAAACATAACCCTCACAGTGCAACCTGCGTTGTCCAGGTGAGAGTAGGCCCTCTGCATCATCCACCCCGATGTTGCGCTGGTATGCGAACTGCAGGGGGTCCAGTGATGTACACACCAGGGGTCTGAGGTGAGCGAGGACTAACCTTTCCAGGGTCTTCATGATGTGGGATGTTAGCGCTACAGGTCTGAAGTAATTTAGGACAGTGGGGTGCGCCTTCTTGGGCACTGGGACGAGGCAGGATGTTTTCCACAGCACAGGGACCCTTTCCAGGCTCAGGCTAAGGTTGAAGCGTCGCTGTAGTATTTCACACAATTGGTCAGCACAGACCCTAAGCACCCTTGGGCTGATGCCATCAGGGCCCGCCGCCTTCCACTGATGTAGTCTCTCCAGCTCTCTCTTCACTTGGTTGGTGGTGAAAGCCTGCCCAGGTGGGGAGGTGGGGGGAAGGGGGGTGTTGAGGATCAGTCCAGAGGTGGGGGGAAGGGAGGTGTTGCAGATCAGTCCAGAGGGAGCGAGGGCGGAGGTGGGGAGGGATTCACTGATTGTCTCAACAGAGGTGTTGTGAGCAAAGTGGGGGTGGGACAGCCGTGAGGGTGTGTTGCCTGGTTCGATTCCAGGCTGTATCACAATCCGGCCGTGATTGGGAGTCCCATAGGGTGATGCACAATTGTCCCAGCGTCATCCGGGTTTGTCCAGGGTAGGCCGTCATTGTAAATAAGAATGTGTTTTTAACTGACTTGCCTAGTTAAATAAAGGTAAAATTTATAAAAATAAATAAGGTATTTAAAAGTTATATTATTCAAGAAGTATGTAAATCATTCATTTATAAGTCCAAAAATGGATGAAGCTACTAAGGATTTTAGCTTTAAGCCAGCCGGTATTGAGGTAGCTAGTATGTACACCCCAGACTTGACTTTACTAGACCAACACAAAAACATCCTGTGGCGCACTGCATTAGCATCGAATAGCCCCCGAGATATGCAGCTATTCAGGGAAGTCAGGAACAAGTACACACAGTCAGTTAGAAAAGCAAAGGCCAGCTTTTTCAAACAGAAATTTGCTTCCTGTAGTACTAACTCCAAAAAGTTCTGGGACACTGTAAAGTCCATGGAGAATAAGAGCATCTCCTCCCAGTTGCCCACTGCATTGAGGCTCGGAAACACTGTCACCACCGATAAATCAATAAAATGTCAATAAGCATTTTGCTACGGCTGGCCATGCTTTCCACCTGGCTACCCCTACCCCGGCCAACAGCTCTGTACCCCCGGCAGCTACTTGCCCAAGCCCCCCCCCCCGCTTCTCCTTCACCCAAATCCAGACGGCTGATGTTCTGAAAGAGCTGCTAAATCTGGACCCCTACAAATCTGCTAGGCTAGACAATCTGGACCCTCTCTTTCTGAAATTATCAGCCAAAATTGTTGCAACACCTATCACTAGCCTGTTCAACCTCTCTTTCGTATCGTCTGAGATCCCTAGAGATTGGAAAGCTGCCGCGGTCATCCCCCTCTTCAAAGGGGGAGACACTCTAGACCCAAACTGTTATAGACCTATATCCATCCTGCCCTGCCTTTCTAAAGTCTTCGAAAGCCAAGTTAACCAACAGATAACTGACCACTTCGAATCCCACCGTACCTTCTCTGCTATGCAATCTGGTTTCCGAGCTGGTCATGGATGCACCTCAGCTACGCTCAAGGTACTGAACGATATCATAACCGCCATCGATAAAAGACAGTACTGTGCAGCCGTCTTCATCAACCTGGCCAAGGCTTTCGACTCTGTCAATCATCGTATTCTTATTGGCAGACTCAACAGCCTTGGTTTCTCAAGTGACTGCCTTGCCTGGTTCTCCAACTACTTCGCAGACAGAGTTCAGTCTGTCAAATCGGAGGGCCTATTGTCCGATCCTCTGGCAGTTTCTATGGGGGTGCCACAGGGTTCAATTCTTGGGCCAACCCTATTCTCTATATACATCAACGATGTCGCTCTCGCTGCTGGTGACTCTCTGTTCCATCTCTACGCAGACGACACGATTCTGTATACATCTGGCCCCTCTTTGGACACTGTGTTTACTAACCTTCAAACAAGCTTCAATGCCATACAACACTCCTTCCGTGGCCTCCAACTGCTCTTAAATGCTAGTAAAACTAAATGCATGCTTTTCTATCGAACATTGCCCGCACCCGCCCACCGGACTATCATCACTACTCTCGACGGGTCCGACATAGAATACGTGGACTCCTACAAATACCTAGGCGTCTGGTTAGACTGTAAACTCAACTTCCAGACTCACATCAACCATCTCCAATCTAAAATTAAATCCAGAATTGGCTTCCTATTTCGCAAACAAAGCCTCATTCACTCATGCTGCCAAACATGCCCTTGTAAAACTGACTATCCTACCGATCCTTGATTTCGGCGATGTCATTTACAAATTAGCCTCCAACACTCTGCTCAGCAAACTGGATGTAAACTATCACAGTGCCATCCGTTTTGTTACCAAAGCCCCATATACTATCCACCACTGCGACCTGTATGCTCTCGTTGGCTGGCCTTCATTATATATTCGTCGCCAAACCCACTGGCTCCAGGTCATCTATAAGTCTTTATTAGGTAAATCCCCGCCCTATCTCAGCTCACTGGTCACCATAGCAACACCCACCCGTAGCATGTGCTCCAGCAGGTATATCTCACTGGTCACCCCCAAAGCCAACAACTCCTTTGGCCGCCATTCCTTCCAGTTCTCTGCTGCCAATGACTGTAACGAATTGCAAAAATCATTGAAGCTAGAGGTTCCTATCTCCCTCACTAACTTTAAGCATCAGCTGTCAAAGCTGCTTATCGATTACTGCACCTGTATACAGCCCTTCTGTAAATAGCCCACCCTACTACCTCATCCCCATATTTATTTTTATTATTTTCGCTAATCTTGCACTCCAGAATCTCTATTTGCACATCATAATTTGCACATCCTTCATTCCAGTGTTAATGCTAATCTGTAATTTATATCACCACTATGGTCTATTTATTGTCCTACCTCCTAACCTTACTGCATTTTGCACTACATTTGCACTCTGTATATAGATTTTCTATTGTGTTTTTGACTATATTTGTTTACTGTGTAACTCTGTGTTGTTGTTTTTGTCGCACTGCTTTGCTTTGTCTTGGCCAGGTCGCAGTTGCAAATGAGAACTTGTTCTCAACTGACCTACCTGGTAAAATAAAGGTGAAATAAAAAATAAAAAATAAAATAAAATACATTCAGTACAATGAAATGAACCTCTGCTGGGCCTGTATTTATCAAGCATCTCAGAGTAGGAGTGCTGATCTAGGATCCATAATATTCAGATTAATTATGATCTAAAAAGCTAAACTGATCCTAGATCAGCACTCCTACTCTGAGGTGCTTGAGAGACATGTAAACAAGCTATCCATTATGGAGAGGTAAACAAGCTATCCATTATGGAGAGGTAAACAAGCTATCCATTATGGAGAAGATAATATGAGGGGTAGGTGAAGATAAAATGAAGGGTAGGTGGAGATAATGAGTTGTAGGTGAAGATAATATGAGAGTTAGGTGAAGATAATATGAGACGTAGGTGAAGATAATATGAGAGGTACATGGAGATAATATGAGAGGTAGGTGGAGATAATATGAGAGGTTGGTGGAGATAATATCGGAGGAAGGTGGAGATAATCTGAGAGTTAGGTGGAGATAATATGAATGGTAGGTGGAGATAATATGAATGGTAGGTGAAGATAATATGAGGTTTAGGTGAAGATTATATAAGAGGTAGGTGGAGATATCATGAAAGGTAGGTGGAGATAATATGAGGGGTAGGTGGAGATATCATTAGGGGTAGGTGAAGACAATTTGAGAGGTTGTTGGAGATAATATGAGAGGTAGTTGGAGATAATATGAGGGGTAGGTGGAGATAATATGAGGTAGGTGGAGATAGAATGAGAGGTAGGTAAAGATAATATAAGAAGTAGGTAAAGATAATATGAGCGTTAAATGAAGATAATATGAGAGTTAGGTGGAGATAATATGAGAGGTAGGTAAGACAAATGTGAGGTAGGTGGAGATGATATGAGAGGTAGATGGAGATAATATGAGGGGTAGATGGAGATAATATGAGGGGTAGATGGAGATAATATGAGAGGTAGGTAAGAAAAATGTGAGGTAGGTGGAGATGATATGAGAGGTAGGTAAAGATTATATGAGGGGTAGATGGAGATAATATGAGGGGTAGATGGAGATAATATGAGGGGTAGGTGGAGATTATATGATTGGTAGGTGAACATAATATGAGGTAGGTGGAGATAATATGAGGGCTAGGTAAAGGTAATATTTTGGGTTGGTGGGGATAATATGAAGGGTTGGTGGAGATAATATGAGGGGTAGATGGAGATAATATGAGGGGTAGATGGAGATTATATGAGGGGTAGGTGGAGATTATATGATTGGTAGGTGAACATAATATGAGGTAGGTGGAGATAATATGAGGGGTAGGTGGAGATAATATGAGGGGTAGGTGGAGATAATATGAGGGGTAGGTGGAGATAATATGAGGGGTAGGTGGAGATAATATGAGGGGTAGGTGGAGATAATATGAGGGGTAGGTGGAGATAATATGAGGGGTAGGTGAAGATAATATGAGGGGTAGGTGGAGATAATATGAGGGGTAGGTGGAGATAATATGAGGGGTAGGTGAAGATAATATGAGGGGTAGGTGGAGATAATATGAGGGGTAGGTGAAGATAATATGAGGGATAGGTGGAGATAATATGAGGGGTAGGTGGAGATAATATGAGGGGTAGGTGAAGATAATATGAGGGGTAGGTGGAGATAATATCAGGGTTAGGTGGAGATAATATGAGAGGTGGGTGGAGATAATATGAGGGGAATGTGGAGATATCTTATGATTAAGAAGATATTTTGAGAACATTAATTATTGAATCTCCCAAAGCCTTGTTTTCCCTGACAGTTGGCGCCAATCCCTCACTACATTACTCATCATTTTTATTCCTTCAATTACAAAGTCTTGACTCCTCACTCTGTCTGTCTCTCTCTCTCTCTCTCTCTCTCACTTTATCTCTCTCTCTCTTTCTCTCTCTCTCACTCTCTCTCTCTCTCTCTCTCTCACTCTCTCTCTCTCTCTCTCTCACTCTCACTCTCACTCTCACTCTCTCTCTCTCTCTCTCTCTCTCTCACTTTATCTCTCTCTCTCTCTCTCTCTCACTTTATCTCTCTCTCTCTCACTTTATCTCTCTCTCTCTCTCTCTCTCTCTCTCTCACTCTCTCTCTCTCTCTCACTCTCTCTCTGTTTGAAATTGTCAGCAAGTGAAAGGCGGTGGTTCTCTATGGATGTCAACCTTCAGCTTTACAGGCCAGCCTGTGAGAGAGGGGGAGTAAAAGAGAGAGAGATAGAGAGTGCTAGAGAAAATAACACTAACAAGACACATGAGAGAGAGAGAGCCTGAGTGTGCATGTCTCCAGCCACCAAGCCTGCCTTCCTCTGGCACAAACCCAGAAACAGGAGGAGGAGGAGAGAGACAGTGGGAGGAGAGGAGGAGGAGAGAGACAGTGGGAGGAGAGGAGGAGGAGAGAGACAGTGCTCTTTTAGCTCTTTCATCAGAGTTATACAGCAAGTAACTGCATGCTTTTCATGAACAGTAAACATAGCAGCGGCTCAGCCTATAGCAGCGGCTCAGCCTATAGCAGCGGCTCAGCCTATAGCAGCGGCTCAGCCTATAGCAGCGGCTCAGCCTATAGCAGCGGCTCAGCCTATAGCAGCGGCTCAGCCTATAGCAGCGGCTCAGCCTATAGCAGCGGATCAGCCTAGCTCAGGGAGGCTGATAGAGGCTGATGGAGATAACATGGTGGTGCTAGTCCTTCTCTTCCCTCCTCCCCAGTGACGGCGAGATTAGACCAGCGATCACTGCAGACCAGCTAAGAAATGCAGTTAGAGGAAGAGTGATTGATAACTGCTAGAAGAGAAGGATAGAGGGAGGAAGAGAGAGAGAGAGAGAGAGAGAGAGAGAGAGAGAGAGAGAGAGAGAGAGAGAGAGATGACTGAAAAGCTGCAGAATGAATGTCTTGCTGCTCGGTGCTGCAATCCCCAGGACTCTCCACACGATGGCTGGCTGGCTGGCTGCTAGATGGTTGTGAATGCCAAGTCTCTCTCTCTCTCCTGCTCTCTCTCTCTCTCTCTCTCTCTCTCTCTCTGACTCTCTTTCTCTCTCTCTATCTCTCTCTGACTCTCTCTCTCTCTCTCTCTCTCTCTCTCTCTCTCTCCAAGCCTGTCTGCTCTGCCTCTCTATCCCCCCAGACATGACTGGGATTGATTTAGGTCAGCAAGTCTCCACTCATTTGCTCATCTGATAAGGGCAGTGATGGTGATTGTTGCAGGGACTTGCCAGATGGGTGGTAGCAACAGTGCCGTGGTAGTGTAGCCAGAGCCGAAGTGAGAGGATGGGATGCCAGGACGCCAGGCCCGAGTTGCTTGGCACCTGAACGGCGAAAGAGGAGGAGAGATGAAGACAGGAGGAGCAGAAGAGTAGAGTTATTTTATCTACAAACAGACAGGTACAGACTCTGTGCCATCCAGCCACAGGGATCGTCTGTTAGTAGGACAGAGTGTGATTGCTTTAAGGCACCATGGATGTGGCATCGCCCTCTCTTCCGTCAAAACACTGTGGCACATTCTCTCTCTTCCAACCCAGAACATAGATCCACGTTTTAAAATGTTTTCTTTCCTCTCACTCTTTCTCTCTCTGGTCCGTATATAATCCTCCTTGCAGTCACACTGGGTATGTCCTCCCAGGAACACTGGGTATGTCCTCCCAGGAACACTGGGTATGTCCTCCCAGGAACACTGGGTATGTCCTCCCAGGAACATGAAGGGAAGACGACAGTAAAGTAACATTAGTCGCAGAAAAAAAGAGGATTCACTTTGGCTTTTTCTCCGCAAAATTATTTTCCAGCAGTGTCTCTTCGTCTCTTCCTCCCAGCGTCTGTCTGGCTTGGCGCTCTGCGACTGGGAAACTGTAGCTGGTAGCAGACAGAGCTCTCCCTCTCTGCCAGTTGCAAACTGTGGAAGGCAGGCAGGCAGGCAGCGGCAGCTTCGTGACACAGCAATCAGCTGACATGGTGCTACCCCTCAATGTCCTGGGCAAGCTGTGGCTGGGGTGCTGGACGGACAGATAGAAGCCTGGAGGAGCTTAGACCCAGACTTCACCTCCCAGACCAGAGCAGATGATCGACACACACACACACCGCATTCAGACTGCCACGCTCGGCCACACTGCTGATCAGACTAGATGCCACACACACACACTTGCACGCATGCGCACAAACACACACACCACCGCTGACCTGACCACACCGCTCCAGACAGCATCGACTCCAGTAGCGACAGGATGGAGGGAGGGAGAGGACTGTGCTCTGTCTGACTTGGCCCTACCCTCTCTCTCTTTCTCTCCCTCTCTCATTTTCTCTCCCTCTCTCTCTTTCTCCTCCCAAATCCTCTTCCCTTTTCTCTTCATCCCTCACCACTGTTCATCTCACCACAGAGACATGTTTCATCCCTCACCACTGTTCATATCACCACAGAGACATGTTTCATCCCTCACCACTGTTCATATCACCACAGAGACATGTTTCATCCCTCACCACTGTTCATATCACCACAGAGACATGTTTCATCCCTCACCACTGTTCATATCACCACAGAGACATGTTTCATCCCTCACCACTGTTCATATCACCACAGAGACATTTTTTTGCAACAGTTGAACTATAATAGTTCAGGATTATGGAGTGCTACTGTTTTACTAAGGTTTTAGTGGTCCTTTTTATCACTGAGGCACTTTTTATTTTACTCAGCGCCGAACGTTCACACAAATCCTCAATATTTACAACCCGAGCTCACCTCCTGGATTTAGCACAATCAGCGCTATTGCACCCCAGGGAAAAGTTTGATATTCCGGACGAGTTGAAAAGGCAACGGCGTGGATGCAGGGCAGGTCGGAAGTGTAAAGAAAAGCTGAGTAAGTACAAGCTGGCTATACCGTCTATCATTATGGGCAACGTGAGATCGCTACATAACAAGGTGGATGAGCTTGAGGGGCTGATCCATGGACAAAGAGACTACCAGGAAGCTAGCCTATTGTGCTTTACAGAAACATGGCTAAATGATAACATCCCTATAGAGAACGTAACTATCGGTGGTTTCCAGACCATCAGAGCGGACAGGGATAGCGTTTCTTCTGGTAAGAGTAAGGGAGGGGGGCTGGCTTTATTAGTCAACAACAGATGGTGTAATCCGAGAAATATTACTGTTAAGGAACAGTTTTGTAGCCCGGACATTGAACTGTTAGCCGTTAGCCTGAGACCCTACTATTTGCCGAGGGAATTCACGGCGGCCATTGCTGTTATTGTTTACATCCCGCCTCCCGCTGACGCAAACACAGGGTGTGACGTCATCCACTCTTCTATCGCGAGGTTACAGACAGCGCATCCCAGTGCCTTCTTTGCGATTTCGGGGGATTTTAACCATGCATCTCTCTCTTCAACGCTGCCACGTTCAAACAGTTCGTGAAGTGCCCAACCAGGAATAATAAAACTCTGGACTTGTTATATGCTAATATGAAGGATGCATACAACTCCACTGCACTCCCTCCCCTCGGTAGATCGGATCACAACCTTGTCCCCCTAACCGCACTCTACAGGGCTATGGTCCAACAGCAGCCTGCGACCACTAGGACCATTAGGAGATGGTCCCCGGAGGCAAATGAGGCCCTACAGGACTGCTTTGAAACAACAGACTGGGATGTGCTCTGTGAGGCTCATGGGGAGGCAATTGATGGACTTTTTGTGTAGACAACACTGTACCCACCAAGAAGGTACGCTGTTTTCCTAATAATAAACCCTGGGTTACTACTAACCTGAAGACCCTGCTGAATGAGAAGAAGAGGGCTTTCAAGGAGGCTGAAGTTGCGGATTGCTGAGGGGAAGAGAGGGTATAAGGAGAAGATGGAGGACAAGCTGAGGCAGAGCCAGGTGAGAGAGGTGTGGAACGGTATGAGAAATATCACTGGCTTCAAAAAGTCAAACAGCGGGCAGACGGAGGGGACCCAGGACAGAGCCAATGAGCTGAACCAATTTTTTAACAGGTTCGATACTGGCCCTGTCCACCTCCCCTCCAGCTCCCCAGGCCACACACCCTCACGGCTGTCCCACCACAACTTTGCTCACAACACCTCTGCTGAGACAATCAGCAACCCCCTCCCCACCTCCGCCCCCGCTCCCTCTGGACTGATCCTCAACACCACCTTCCCTCCACCTCCCCACCAGGGCTGGCTTTCACCACCTGCTCTCTAGTCCATAACACCTACTCTCTAGTCCATAACACCTGCTCTCTAGTCCATAACACCTGCTCTCTAGTCTATAACACCTGCTCTCTAGTCTATAACACCTGCTCTAGTATATAACACCAGCTCTAGTCTATAACACCTGCTCTAGTCTATAACACCTGCTCTCTAGTCCATAAAACCTGCTCTCTAGTCTAAAACACCTGCTCTAGTCTATAACACCAGCTCTAGTCTATAACACCTGCTCTAGTCTATGACACCTGCTCTCTAGTCCATAAAACCTGCTCTAGTCTATAACACCTGCTCTCTAGTCTATAACACCTGCTCTCTAGTCTATAACACCTGCTCTCTAGTCTATAACACCTGCTCTAGTTTATAACACCTGCTCTCTAGTCTATAACACCTGCTCTAGTCTATAACATCTGCTCTAGTCTATAACACCTGCTCTCTAGTCTATAACACCTGCTCTAGTCCATAACACCTGCTCTCTAGTCTATAAAACCTGCTCTAGTCTATAATACCTGCTCTAGTCTATAACACCTGCTCTCTAGTCTATAACACCTGCTCTAGTCCATAACACCTGCTCTCTAGTCTATAACACCTGCTCTCTAGTCTATAACACCTGCTCTAGTCTATAACACCTGCTCTAGTTTATAACACCTGCTCTAGTCTATAACACCTGCTCTCTAGTCCATAAAACCTGCTCTCTAGTCTATAACACCTGCTCTAGTCTATAACACCAGCTCTAGTCTATAACACCTGCTCTAGTCTATAACACCTGCTCTCTAGTCCATAAAACCTGCTCTAGTCTATAACACCTGCTCTCTAGTCTATAACACCTGCTCTCTAGTCTATAACACCTGCTCTCTAGTCTATAACACCTGCTCTAGTTTATAACACCTGCTCTCTAGTCTATAACACCTGCTCTCTAGTCTATAACACCTGCTCTCTATTCTATAACACCTGCTCTCTAGTCTATAACACCTGCTCTCTAGTCTATAACACCTGCTCTAGTCTATAACACCTGCTCTAGTCTATGTGGTCGCCTGTTAAGCAGCTCCCGTTGTTCGTGCATTAATTGTTGTTTTAGTTCGTTTCTTTCGTCTATTTTCGTCTTTTTTCTTTAGTTTTATTTTTTATTTTGCTACAGTCGAACTATAACAGTTCAGGATTATGGATTTTATGGATTTTATCGCAGCTGAACGTCGACAGGAGTCTTCAACTGTTATTGTTTACAACAGAGCCCAGCTCCTGGATTTAGCCCACGCAGCGCTGCTGCTCCCCAGGGAAAAGTTTGATATTCCGGACGAATTGAAAAGACGACGCCGTGGATGCAGGGCGGGATTGAAATGTAAGGCAAAGCGGAGGAGGTTCAAGTACAGGCCGGCTATACCATCTATTATTATGGGCAATGTGAGGGCTCTACATAACAAGATGGATGAGTTGGCGGGACTTGTTCGTGGACAAAGGATTTATCGGGAAACGAGCCTAATGTGTTTTACTGAGACTTGGCTGAACGATAACATCCCCATACAGAACGTCACTATCGACGGTTTCCAGACCATCAGAGCAGACAGGGATCGCGTCTCTTCCGGTAAGAGGAAGGGTGGTGGGCTGGCTTTATTAGTTAACAACAGATGGTGTCATCCGAACCATATTACTCTTAAGGAAAAGTTTTGTAGCCCGGACATTGAACTTTTAGCCGTTAGCCTGAGACCCTACTATTTGCCGAGGGAATTCACGGCGGCCATTGCTGTTATTGTTTACATCCCGCCCTCTGCTGACGCAAACATAGCGTGTGACGTCATCCACTCTGTTATCGCTAGGTTACAGACAGCACATCCCAGTGCTTTCTTTGCCATTTCGGGGGATTTTAACCATGCATCTCTCTCTTCAACGCTGCCCACGTTCAAACAGTTCGTGAAGTGCCCAACCAGGAATAATAAAACTCTGGACTTGTTATATGCTAATGTGAAGGATGCATACAACTCCACTGCACTCCCTCCCCTCGGTAGATCGGATCACAACCTTGTCCACCTCACCCCACTCTACAGGCCTATGGTCCAACAGCAGCCTGCAACCACAAGGACTATTAGGAGATGGTCCCCTGAGGCGAATGAGGCCCTACAGGACTGCTTTGAAACAACAGACTGGGATGTGCTCTGTGAGGCTCATGGGGAGGACATCGATGGACTCACTGACTGCATAACAGACTATATTAATTTTTGTGTAGACAACACTGTACCCACCAGGAAGGTACGCTGTTTCCCAAACAATAAACCCTGGGTCACCAGCGACCTGAAGGCCCTGCTGAATGAGAAGAAGAGGGCCTTCAAGGAGAAGGACAAGGACAAATTGAAATGCGTCCAGAGGGAGCTGATGTTGCGGATTGCTGAGGGGAAGAGAGTGTATAAGGAGAAGATGGAGGACAAGCTGAGGCAGAGCCAGGTGAGAGAGGTGTGGAAGGGTATGAGAAATATCACTGGCTTCAAAAAGTCAAACAGTGGGCAGACGGAGGGGACCCAGGACAGAGCCAATGAGCTGAACCAATTTTTTAACAGGTTCGATACTGGCCCTGTCCACCTCCCCTCCAGCTCCCCAGACCACACACCCTCACGGCTATCCCACCCCCACTTTGCTCACAGCACCTCTGCTGAGACAATCAGTGACCCCACCTCCGCCCCTGCCCCCCCTGGACTGATCCTCAACACCCCCCTTCCCCCCACCTCCCCACCTGGGCTGGCTTTCACCACCAACCAAGTGAAGAGAGAGCTGGAGAGACTACACCAGTGGAAAGCGGCGGGCCCTGATGGCATCAGCCCAAGGGTGCTGAGGGTCTGTGCTGACCAACTGTGTGGAATACTCCAGCATCTTTTCAACCTTAGCCTGAGCCTAGAAAGGGTCCCTGTGCTGTGGAAAACATCCTGCCTCGTCCCAGTGCCCAAGAAGGCACACCCCACTGTCCTGAATGACTTCAGACCTGTAGCGCTAACATCCCACATCATGAAGACCCTGGAAAGGTTAGTCCTCGCTCACCTCAGACCCCTGGTGTGTTCATCAATGGACCCCCTGCAGTTTGCATACCAGCGCAACATCGGGGTGGATGATGCAATCATCTACCTTCTGCAGAGGGCCTACTCTCACCTGGACAACGCAGGTTGCACTGTGAGGGTAATGTTTTTTGACTTCTCCAGTGCCTTCAATACCATTCAGCCCCTGCTACTGGGTGAGAAGATGAGGAGGATGAAAGTGGAAGCACCCTTAGTCTCCTGGGTCACGGACTACCTGACCGGTAGGCCACAATTTGTGCGACTACAGAGCTGTGTGTCAGAACGGGCAGTTAGCAACACAGGGGCCCCCCAGGGTACGGTCCTGTCCCCCTTCCTGTTCACCCTCTACACCTCAGATTTCAGATATAACTCTGAAAAATGCCACCTACAGAAGTTCTCGGATGACTCTGCTATTGTAGGGTGCATCAGGGGTGGGCAGGAGGAGGAGTACAGGAGCACAATCAGTGACTTTGTGTTGTGGTGTGAGCAGAACCACCTTCAGCTCAACATCAGCAAAACTAAGGAGATGGTGGTGGACTTCAGGAGAACCAAGGCACAACTGACTGCAGTCCCTATACAGGGGATGGATGTGGAAATGGTTGAGTCATACAAGTTCCTGGGTGTCCATATGGACAACAGGCTGGAATGGGCTGGTAACACCGGGGCCCTGTACAAAAAGGGCCAGAGCCGACTCTACTTTCTGAGGAGGCTCAGGTCCTTCAACGTGTGCAGTAAACTACTGCATACCTTCTACCAGTCTGTGGTGGCCAGTGCCATCTTTTTTGCAGTGGTGTGCTGGGGAGCAAACATCAAAGCCGGTGATGCTTCTCGGGTAAATAAGCTGATCAGGAAGGCTAGCTCTGTCCTGGGGATGAGCCTTGACACTCTAGAGGAGGTGGCGGAGAGACGGATCCTGGCCAAACTGCTGGCCATCATGGACAACGTCACCCACCCTCTGCACGCTATGGTTATGACGCAGAGGAGCACTTTCAGTCACAGACTGATCCCACCACGGTGTGCCAGAGAGCGCTACAGGAGGTCCTTCCTGCCGGCGGCTATGAGACTATATAATGCCTCACCGGGGTGCCGTGCCGTCGGCAACATAGATCTGGAACTGTTGGGGTGCTAGGACCTAGTTTAACAATTATGCATCCATCCGTGAGTAACTCTGGTCCGTCAGCACTCATCCACTCAGGACCTATTTATTCATACAGGTATGTATATACATACTCATGTACAGTTGTTATATTATATCACATGCAATATTGTAAGTAATTATTGGACGTAGGCATTCACTCAGGAATGCATATTAGTATCCTGCCAGTTGCACCTTTTCTCATTGCTTTTAGTATATCGAATGTGCAATAAGTGCAGTTGTCTGTAATTAAACCCTGCGCACTAAGGACTGTATTTTAAGGGAATTACTATTATTACCCCAAATTATATCATACACACATTTAGCTATTAAAGTATCTCTTCCTGTCATTTACCTGTACAGTTTGTGTAAACATGCAAGTATTCACTTATCTGTAAATATAACTGTATACCTAACTGTACAGCTAATTTAACCATGCAAAATGTTCACTTACCTGTTCATTTACCCAGTCTGTCTATTAAGTAAACTATTATTACCCTCGCTCATATCATACGCATTTTTAGCTACTGAAGTATTTCTCTGCCATCGACCTGTATAGTATAGTTAACCATCCACCATCCACCAATGTATAGTGTACATATTCAGCCAACCACTCATACTATGCAATGTCCTTTTATAGCTTTTTTTGCACTCCAGATATCTTGTATTTCTATAGTTTTTCATACTGCCGCTCTATGTATCATGTACCGTGTATCTGTCTTTTGTGTACTTTCGTTGTGGCATTTTGCACCTGCCCTGTGTTTTTGTTGTAGCTGCTTGACAATGAAATTTCCCCCCCGGGGGATCAATAAAGTATCTATCTATCTATCTATCTATCTATCTATCTATCTATCTATCTATCTATCTATCTATCTATCTATCTATCTATCTATCTATCTATCTATCTATCTATCTATCTATCTATCTATCTATCTATCTATCTATCTATCTATCTATCTATCTATCTATCTATCTATCTATCTATCTATCTATCTATCTATCTATCTATCTATCTATCTATCTATCTATCTATCTAAAACCTGCTCTAGTCTATAACACCGGCTATCTAGTCTATAACACCTGCTCTCTAGTCTATAACACCTGCTCTCTAGTCTATAACACCTGCTCTCTAGTCTATAACACCTGCTCTCTAGTCTACAACACCTGGTCTCTAGTCTATAACACCTGCTCTAGTCTATAACACCTGCTCTCTAGTCTATAACACCTGCTCTCTAGTCTATAACACCTGCTCTCTAGTCTATAACACCTGCTCTCTAGTCTATAACACCTGTTCTCTAGTCTATAACACCTGCACTCTAGTCTACAACACCTGCTCTCTAGTCTATAACACCTGCTCTCTAGTCTATAACACCTGCTCTAGTCTATAACACCTGCTGTAGTTTATAACACCTGCTCTCTAGTCCATAAAACCTGCTCTAGTCTATAACACCTGCTCTCTAGTCTATAACACCTGCTCTCTAGTCTATAACACCTGCTCTAGTCTATAACACCTGCTCTCTAGTCTATAACACCTGCTCTAGTCTATAACACCTGCTCTAGTCTATAACACCTGGTCTCTAGTCTATAACACCTGCTCTCTAGTCTATAACACCTGCTCTCTAGTCTATAACACCTGCTCTCTAGTCTATAACACCTGCTCTCTAGTCTATAACACCTGCTCTAGTTTATAACACCTGCTCTCTAGTCTATAACACCTGCTCTCTAGTCTATAACACCTGCTCTCTAGTCTATAACACCTGCTCTCTAGTCTATAACACCTGCTCTCTAGTCTATAACACCTGCTCTAGTTTATAACACCTGCTCTCTAGTTTATAACACCTGCTCTCTAGTTTATAACACCTGCTCTCTAGTTTATAACACCTGCTCTCTAGTCTATAACACCTGCTCTAGTTTATAACACCTGCTCTCTAGTCTATAACACCTGCTCTCTAGTCTATAACACCTGCTCTCTAGTCTATAACACCTGCTCTAGTTTATAACACCTGCTCTCTAGTCTATAACACCTGCTCTCTAGTCTATAACACCTGCTCTCTAGTCTATAACACCTGCTCTCTAGTCTATAACACCTGCTCTCTAGTCTATAACACCTGCTCTCTAGTCTATAACACCTGCTCTAGTTTATAACACCTGCTCTCTAGTCTATAACACCTGCTCTCTAGTCTATAACACCTGCTCTAGTTTATAACACCTGCTCTCTAGTTTATAACACCTGCTCTCTAGTTTATAACACCTGCTCTCTAGTCTATAACACCTGCTCTAGTTTATAACACCTGCTCTCTAGTCTATAACACCTGCTCTCTAGTCTATAACACCTGCTCTAGTCTATAACACCTGCTCTAGTTTATAACACCTGCTCTCTAGTTTATAACACCTGCTCTCTAGTTTATAACACCTGCTCTCTAGTCTATAACACCTGCTCTCTAGTCTATAACACCTGCTCTCTAGTCTATAACACCTGCTCTCTAGTCTATAACACCTGCTCTCTAGTCTATAACACCTGCTCTAGTTTATAACACCTGCTCTCTAGTTTATAACACCTGCTCTCTAGTTTATAACACCTGCTCTCTAGTCTATAACACCTGCTCTCTAGTCTATAACACCTGCTCTCTAGTCTATAACACCTGCTCTAGTCTATAACACCTGCTCTAGTTTATAACACCTGCTCTAGTTTATAACACCTGCTCTCTAGTTTATAACACCTGCTCTCTAGTCTATAACACCTGCTCTAGTTTATAACACCTGCTCTCTAGTTTATAACACCTGCTCTCTAGTTTATAACACCTGCTCTCTAGTCTATAACACCTGCTCTAGTTTATAACACCTGCTCTCTAGTCTATAACACCTGCTCTCTAGTCTATAACACCTGCTCTAGTCTATAACACCTGCTCTAGTTTATAACACCTGCTCTCTAGTTTATAACACCTGCTCTCTAGTTTATAACACCTGCTCTCTAGTCTATAACACCTGCTCTCTAGTCTATAACACCTGCTCTCTAGTCTATAACACCTGCTCTCTAGTCTATAACACCTGCTCTCTAGTCTATAACACCTGCTCTAGTTTATAACACCTGCTCTCTAGTTTATAACACCTGCTCTCTAGTTTATAACACCTGCTCTCTAGTCTATAACACCTGCTCTCTAGTCTATAACACCTGCTCTCTAGTCTATAACACCTGCTCTAGTCTATAACACCTGCTCTAGTTTATAACACCTGCTCTCTAGTTTATAACACCTGCTCTCTAGTTTATAACACCTGCTCTCTAGTCTATAACACCTGCTCTCTAGTCTATAACACCTGCTCTCTAGTCTATAACACCTGCTCTCTAGTCTATAACACCTGCTCTCTAGTCTATAACACCTGCTCTCTAGTCTATAACACCTGCTCTCTAGTCTATAACACCTGATCTAGTCTATAACACCTGATCTAGTCTATAACACCTGCTCTAGTTTATAACACCTGCTCTCTAGTTTATAACACCTGCTCTCTAGTTTATAACACCTGCTCTCTAGTCTATAACACCTGCTCTCTAGTCTATAACACCTGCTCTCTAGTCTATAACACCTGCTCTCTAGTCTATAACACCTGCTCTCTAGTCTATAACACCTGATCTAGTCTATAACACCTGATCTAGTCTATAACACCTGCTCTAGTTTATAACACCTGCTCTCTAGTCTATAACACCTTCTCTCTAGTCTATAACACCTGCTCTCTAGTCTATAACACCTGCTCTCTCTGTAGCTAGTACAGCAAACCATGCTCCAGCTAGCAGCTTAGTGCAGTGTTTCCCAAATCATTGAGTACACCCAACATCACACATTTTTTATGTTGCTCCAAACAAACTCACCTGATTCAACTCATCGAAGGCTTGATGATTAGTTGACAAGTTGAATTAGGTATGCTTGTCCGGGGCTACAACCAAAATGTGTTATGTTGGGGTTACTGGAGGACCGGAGTTGGGCAACTCTGGCCTAGTGCAAGCTTGTTTGAATGGCCATACGGTACCTAGTTTGCCAGCTTGTTGATGTTGTACCGCATCAAAGTTATGGGACTGTTCTCAGAAATGAGCAGGTATGTGACTCTGACAGCTGGCACTGTGCCTCACTACTTTGGAACATTTGGTCAACGTGATGACATCACTGAGAGTAGTCAGCTTTCCTTTAGAACTCGGCGCACCAATCACAGCAGATCAGATATCATGAAAACTAATTTGTGCATTAGCTACTTTGGTTTCATATGGATTGATTTGAGACTGCTTCAGCCAGCAAGCAGACACTAGCACGTTGGCTAGTTAATTTTCATGCAAATTTTGAATTTCATAAATACTGATTCTACCACCACAAAACACATTATCTAGATGTAGAATTAGGTAATGAAGACTTAACCATGAAAAAACGTCAATATTAGCTACAGGTTTATGATTTTTGGTAAGATTAACTCTTGACTCTTTTGAGGATGAAAGGGGGTTCCGTGGACAATGTCACCTTGGTAACATGTTAGAATGTTAAGACAGCATATTGTACCCTGTTTACGAGTTATCAGACAGCTCCGTGCAGACGGCCGTCACACTAGCTGACGTAAGACAATGACCTGCTCTTTAGTCTACAACACTATGTGATACCTTTTACACTGTGTGTGATGACTCATAAAGAGCACGGATATAAATGATGTCATCCCTGAAGAGCACAGATATAAATGATGGCATCCCTGAGGAGCACAGATATAAATGATGTCATCCCTGAAGAGCACGGATATAAATAATGTCATCCCTGAAGAGCTCGGAGAGAAAAGATGACATCCCTGAAGAGCACGGAGATGAATGATGTCATCCCTGAAGAGCACAGAGATGAATGATGTCATCCCTGAAGAGCACGGAGAGAAAATATATCATCCCTGAAGAGCACGGAAATGACCAGAACCAGAATAGACTCCAGTATGAGCTAGTCCTCTGGGGCTCTAAATTACATTGAGTACTTTCAGAATGGTCTTGTTTTATTGCATATTCTGTCATTAAGTTTAATGTCAAAGTGATCATGGTTATATTTATCATATAGGGTGGGAATAAGACTGGTGTCAGAGCAATAAAAAGTAAGAGAACTAACAGATGTATGATGGAGAGAAGAGAGACAGAGAGAGAAGAGAGAGAGAGAGAGCAGGCTGACTAACCACATTAATTTACTCTGGCTTAATGCCTTCTTTATTGTTCAATCTCAACTGTATTTGATGTAATTATAATGTAATAATGTTTCTCATATATGTAGTCTTTGTACCTCCTGTCTTTGTACCTCCTGTCTTTGTACCTCCTGTCTTTGTACCTCCTGTGTTTGTACCTCCTGTGTTTGTACCTCCTGTGTTTGCACCTCCTGTGTTTGTACCTCCTGTCTTTGTACCTCCTGTCTTTGTACCTCCTGTGTTTGTACCTCCAGTGCCACATATGAAACACGCTAAAACTCATATCTTACACAATACTTGTGACAATGTACACTACAGCATCAAGAAAGCACCTGATGAACATTTGAGAAAGTGTTAAAATCGCACGACACCCAACCCTCCTTTACAATCACAAACACTTGTTCAAGTCTCTAGTCTTTCTTTCTCAACGCTCTCTCCTGTCTGACAGCTGTGAGAACAGACTGCTGTTAACCTGTAATTGGTGTGGCAGCAGTTTGTCAGCTCAATGGATAAATTGGATCCAATGTACTTTTGTCTTTCACATATACAGTACATGGAGGAATTCTCTAGTGTCATTGCAATTCCTCATGCTGGAAGATTGGCGACGCCTGAAAGCTGTTCACCTAACACCAATCGTTGAAAGAAAAATGTGGACGTTTTCAACCTCTGTGTACACAATGAGAACATGTGGAGTCAATTAATTTGAGATATATAAGTGATATAAAAAGGCCATCTCAAGTGACTTCTACAGTAAAGTCAAAAGTAGAATAACCAACTTGGTATTTTATTCTCAAGTTCTTTAATATTTAAAAGTGAAAAGCACCTCACTCCACATTTAGACTATCCATCATCTCATCCTTACCCTATCATCTAACCCTTACCCTATCATCTAACCCTTACCCTATCATCTAACCCTTACCCTATCATCTAACCCTTACCCAATCATTCAACCCTTACCATACCATCTAACCCTTAACCCATCATCTAACCCTTACCCCATCATCTAACCCTTACCCTATCATCTAACCCTTACCCTATCATTCAACCCTTACCATACCATCTAACCCTTACCCCATCATCTAATCCTTAACCTATCATCTAACCCTTAACCTATCATTCAACTCTTACCATACCATCTAACCCTTACCCCATCATCTAACCCTTACCCTATCATCTAACCCTTACCCCATCATCTAACCCTTACCCTATCGTTCAACCCTTCCCCTATCATCTAACCCTTACCCTATCATCTAACCCTTACCCAATCATCTAATCCTTACCATCTAACCCTTACCCTATCGTTCAACCCTTCCCCTATCATCTAACCCTTACCCTATCATCTAACCCTTAACCAATCATCTAATCCTTACCCTATCATCTAACCCTTACCCTATCGTTCAACCCTTACCCTGTCATCTAACCCTTACCCAATCATCTAATCCTTACCCTATCATCTAACCCTTACCCCATCATCTAACCCTTACCCTATCATCTAACCCTTACCCAATCATCTAATCCTTACCATCTAACCCTTACCCTATCGTTCAACCCTTCCCCTATCATCTAACCCTTACCCTATCATCTAACCCTTACCCAATCATCTAATCCTTACCATCTAACCCTTACCCTATCGTTCAACCCTTCCCCTATCATCTAACCCTTACCCTATCATCTAACCCTTAACCAATCATCTAATCCTTACCCTATCATCTAACCCTTACCCTATCGTTCAACCCTTACCCTGTCATCTAACCCTTACCCAATCATCTAATCCTTACCCTATCATCTAACCCTTACCCCATCATCTAACCCTTACCCTATCATCTAACCCTTACCCCATCAACTAACCCTTGCCCCATCATCTAACCCTTACCCCATTATCTAACCCTTACCCTATCATCTAACCCCTATCATCTAACCCTTACCCAATCATCTAATCCTTACCCTATCGTCTAACCCCTATCATCTAACCCTTACCCCATCATCTAACCCTTACCCTATCATCTAACCCCTATCATCTAACCCTTACCCCATCATCTAACCCTTACCCTATCATCTAACCCTTACACCGTCATCTAACCCTTACCCTATCATCTAACCCTTACCCCATCAACTAACCCTTGCCCCATCATCTAACCCTTCCCCCATCATCTAACCCTTACCCCATCATCTAACCCTTACCCCATTATCTAACCCCTATCATCTAACCCTTACCCCATCAACTAACCCTTACCCTATCATCTAACCCTTACCCCATCATCTAACCCTTACCCTATTATCTAACGCTTACACCAACATCTAACCCTTACACCATCCTCTAACTCTTACCCTATCATCTAACACTTACCCTATCATCTAACACTTACCCTATCATCTAACCCTTACCATCTAACCCTTACCCTATCATCTAACCCTTACCCCATCATCTAACTCTTACCCCATCATCTAACCCTTACCCTATCATCTAACCCCTATCATCTAACCCTTACCCCATCAACTAACCCTTACCCCATCATCTAACCCTTACCCCATCATCTAACCCTTAGCCCATCATCTAACCCTTACCACATCATCTAACCCTTAGCCCATTATCTAACCCTTACCCTATCATCTAAACCTTACCCCATCATCTAACCCTTACCCCATCATCTAACCCTTACCCTATCATCTAACCCCGCCCCTGAGAGGGAGCATCTTGGGACCTACATGTATGTCACAACCCCTTTCTGTGTCAGCTCTGCTCTGTGTTGTCAGCCCTGAGCGTTCAGCCTTAAGCCTGATGCTCATGGGGGATGACAGCGATCCCTGCTCTTATCTGGTCTGTGGTCTGAGCCCTCAGCCCCCAGCCAGGAGGCAGTGGACCTCAAGTCCATGAGAGGGAGCACCTTGTCATCTAAGTCACAGCATCTGATCTCCTAGCCCCAGCCAGGTGGCAGTGGACCTCGGGGGACGACAGGGTCTCTGCTCTTGTCTCTGCCTGGCCTGTGGCCCCAGCCCCCAGCTCTCAGCCCCCAGCCTGGAGGCTGCAGACATATGGACCTCAGGGAGGACAGCGGGCCCTGTGATGCCTCTCTGCTGTCAGACCAGGGGACACAGGTGACATGGTGGTCCCACAACAGTTACTTCTCACTGCTTATGAATGCTTCTCTGTACTGGTGACAGGGTGACACACATACACACACACACACACACACACACACACACACACACACACACACACACACACACACACACACACACACATACACACAGACACAGACACAGACACAGACACAGACACACACAGACACACAGACACACACACACACACACACACATACACACAGACACAGACACAGACACAGACACAGACACACACAGACACACAGACACACAGACACACACACACACACACACACATGCACACACATACACACACACACACACACACACACAAACAGACACACACACACACACACACAAACAGACACACACACACAGACAGACACCGACACAGACACACACACACAGACAGACACTCAGACAAAGACACAGACACACACACACACAGACACAGACACACACAAAGAAACAGCAGAAAACTGTGGTCACCTCTCAGTGCTCATGTATGCGCCTCTGATTTTCCCGGCAACGATACCATGACCCAGACATGACATGTCTCACAGGGCGTCACTGTGACTGTACACTGAAAGCAACTTCAGTCCCACTGTTCAATATGGATGTACCACATGAGGCGTATGACGCATGTTAAAATGTTCCACAGAGGAACTAAACTTCACTCAAACAGGTTTGAGTAAGGATGAGGATTTTAGAAAGTGAACATTTTGTATTTATCCTGGTTAGATATAGGCTTATAAAGGTCCCTTTTTGTTTGCAGTATTAGGAGACAGAGTCAGTCTTAACTGTATATTTACTTCTAAGTAAGCAACAATGTCCTAGAATTGACTCATATATGTTATGTTTATACTCTGACAACTTGATCTAATCTCTGTGTGTATGACAACACCTCTAACCCTATCTCAGGTGGGTTATGACAACACCTCTAACCCTATCTCAGGTGGGTTATGACAACACCTCTAACCCTATCTCAGGTGGGTTATGACAACACCTCTAACCCTATCTCAGGTGGGTTATGACAACACCTCTAACCCTATCTCAGGTGGGTTATGACAACACCTCTAACCCTATCTCAGGTGGGTTATGACAACACCTCTAACCCTATCTCAGGTGGGTTATGACAACACCTCTAACCCTATCTCAGGTGGGTTATGACAACACCTCTAACCCTATCTCAGGTGGGTTATGACAACACCTCTAACCCTATCTCAGGTGGGTTATGACAACACCTCTAACCCTATCTCAGGTGGTTTATGACAACACCTCTAACCCTATCTCAGGTGGGTTATGACAACACCTCTAACCCTATCTCAGGTGGGTTATGACAACACCTCTAACCCTATCTCAGGTGGGTTATGACAACACCTCTAACCCTATCTCAGGTGGGTTATGACAACACCTCTAACCCTATCTCAGGTGGGTTATGACAACACCTCTAACCCTATCTCAGGTGGGTTATGACAACACCTCTAACCCTATCTCAGGTGGGTTATGACAACACCTCTAACCCTATCTCAGGTGGGTTATGACAACACCTCTAACCCTATCTCAGGTGGGTTATGACAACACCTCTAACCCTATCTCAGGTGGGTTATGACAACACCTCTGTTGCCCTGTAACCTACAACCTTAATGGAGTGATGCGGAAGAAGCCTTTTCTGCACACACGCCACAAACAGAGTCGCTTGAGGTATGCAAAACATTTGGACAAGCCAGCTTCATTTTGGAATAAGGTGCTGTGGACTGATGAAACAAAGATTGAGTTATTTGGTCATAACAAGGGGCGTTATGCATGTCGGCAAAAGACAACACCTCTGTTGCCCTGTAACCTACAACCTTCAAACGGGTGTTCAACCTAACTCAGCTGAACTTCAGAAATCAAAGTTTGACACTAACAATGAGCTCTTATCAATGGGCTACAGGGTAAGAGTTAACACAGGGAATCATTAATGGAGCTCTGCTGCCTGGCAGCTGCTACCTGGATAAGATAAGGCTCATCTGGAGCACCTGTTTAAACATTCATATGAATCAATACATTTCATATATGACATGGTGAATGTAGGCAACCATCTGTCCCTTTACAATGAATAATACAGAGTTGTAAAGGATTAAGAGTAATGGTTTTAATGAAAATGTAAGTCACTGTTTTTTAAACAAAATGTAAGAATGTTTTCTATACTGTCGGGGGCGAATCCTAACTTGACATCTGCGGATATAGGCCTATATAACACATTGTTTTGTATCCCAAATACATCAATACAATGCATGAATGTTGCATATGTTACAGTTGTATGAAAAAGTTTGGGCACCCCTCTGAGGCTGCCTAATAATTTACTCTGTCATCACAGAAAATGATCACAGTGGCATGCCATTCATTTTCTAATAAAAGCTGAGTACTGGGGTATTGTCCAGACAAAGATTTTTAGTGTAGCAATATTAATTTGTATGAAATTAAATCAGATGTGAAAAATAGGCTATGCAACAATTTGGGCACCCTTGTCATTCTGTTGATTTGAATACCTGTAACTACTTAGCACTGATTAATTGGAACACACAATTGGTTTGGTGAGCTCATTAAGCCTTGAACTTCATAGACAAGTGCATCCAATCATGAGAAAAGGTATTTAAGGTGGCCAATTGCAAGTTGTTCTCTTTGACTCTCCTCTGAAGAGTGGCAACATGGAGGCCTCAAAACAAATCTCAAATGACCTGAAAACAAAGATTGTTCAACATTATGGTTTAGGGGAAGGCTACAAAAAGCTATCGCAGAGATGTAAGCTGTCAGTGTCCACTGTGAGGAACATAGTGAGGAAATGGAAGACCACAGGCATTGTTCTTGTTAAGGCCAGAAGTGGCAGGCCAAGTAAAATATCGGAGAGGCAAAGGCGAAGGATGGTGAGAACGGTCAAAAACAGCCCACAGACCACATCCAAAGACCTACAACATCATCTTGCTGCAGATGGTGTCACTGTGCATCGTTCAACAATTCAGCGCACTTTGCACAAGGAGAAGCTGTACGGGAGAGTGATGCGGAAGAAGCCTTTTCTGCACACACGCCACCAATCGCTTGAGGTATGCAAACGCACATTTGGACAAGCCAGCTTCATTTTGGAATAAGGTGCTGTGGACTGATGAAACAAAGATTGAGTTATTTGGTCATAACAAGGGGCGTTATGCATGGCGGCAAAAGAACACAGCGTTCCAAGAAAAACACTTGCTACCCACAGTAAAATTTGGTGGGGGTTCCATCATGCTGTGGGGCTGTGTGGCCAGTGCCGGTACTGGGAATCTTGTTAAAGTTGAGGGTCGCATGGATTCCACTCAATATCAGCAGATTCTTGGGAATAATGTTGAAGAATCAGTCACAAAGTTGAAGTTACGCCGGGGCTGGATATTTCAACAAGACAACGACCCAAAACACTGCTCAAAATCTACCCGGGCATTTATGCCGAGGAACAAGTACAATGTTCTGGAATGGCCATCCCAGTCCCCAGACCTGAATATCATTGAGAATCTGTGGGATAATTTGAAGTGGGCTGTCCATGCTCGGCAACCATCAAACCTAACTGAACTGGAGATGTTTTGTAAGGAGGAATGGTCCAAAATACCTTCATCCAGAATCCAGACACTCATTAGAGGCTATAGGAAGCGTCTACAGGCTGTTATTTTAGCAAAAAGAGGCTCTACTAAATATTGATGTGATTTTTCTGTTGGGGTGCCCAAATTTATGCACCTGTCTAATTTCGTTTTGATGGATATTGCACATTTTATGTTAATCCAATAAACCTAATTTCACTACTGAAATATTACTGTGTCCATCAGTTATTTGATAGATCAAAATGAAATTGCTGATCCAAACACCCAATTATTTATAAATGGAAATCATGGAAATTGTCAGGGGGGCCCAAAATGTTTCATACTGTATGTCCCTATATGCTTCAGGATAGAACCTGTCATATTCCAGTCAATGTTCATCATGACAAAGGTCTCTGTATGGGTGGAGCAGTGGCATTCCATGCAATATAACCATCTGGTGATAAAGATTACATATCAGAAATCATCAAGCATGTATCTGGCGAATCACATGGCTACACATCAGTACGTGAAGTGACATTGCTGATTGGCTGCACATGCAGAGCTTAACTTTTCTCAGTGTATTGTTACACAAATGTTACAAATTAATTTGGTCAAACCTAAACGAATTCAAGGCATGTGAAGAGTATATTATTGAATCCGGGTGAAGAGTATATTATTGAATCCAGGTGAAGAGTATATTATTGAATCCAGGTGAAGAGTATATTATTGAATCCTGGTGAAGAGTATATTATTGAATCCGGGTGAAGAGTATATTATTGAATCCAGGTGAAGAGTATATTATTGAATCCAGGTGAAGAGTATATTATTGAATCCTGGTGAAGAGTATATTATTGAATCCTGGTGAAGAGTATATTATTGAATCCGGGTGAAGAGTATATTATTGAATCCGGATGAAGAGTATATTATTGAATCCAGGTGAAGAGTATATTATTGAATCCGGGTGAAGAGTATATTATTGAATCCTGGTGAAGAGTATATTATTGAATCCAGGTGAAGAGTATATTATTGAATCCAGGTGAAGAGTATGTTATTGAATCCGGGTGAATAGTATATTATTGAATCCAGGTGAAGAGTATATTATTGAATCCAGGTGAAGAGTATATTATTGAATCCAGGTGAAGAGTATATTATTGAATCCGGGTGAAGAGTATATTATTGAATCCAGGTGAAGAGTATGTTATTGAATCCAGGTGAAGAGTATATTATTGAATCCGGGTGAAGAGTATATTATTGAATCCGGATGAAGAGTATATTATTGAATCCAGGTGAAGAGTATGTTATTGAATCCAGGTGAAGAGTATATTACTGAATCCAGGTGAAGAGTATATTATTGAATCCAGGTGAAGGGTATATTATTGAATCCGGATGAAGAGTATATTATTGAATCCAGGTGAAGAGTATATTATTGAATCCGGATGAAGAGTATATTATTGAATCCAGGTGAAGGGTATATTATTGAATCCAGGTGAAGAGTGTATTATTGAATCCAGGTGAAGAGTATATTATTGAATCCGGATGAAGAGTATATTATTGAATCCAGGTGAAGAGTATATTATTGAATCCAGGTGAAGAGTATATTATTGAATCCAGGTGAAGAGTATGTTATTGAATCCGGGTGAAGAGTATATTATTGAATCCGGGTGAAGAGTATATTATTGAATCCAGGTGAAGAGTATGTTATTGAATCCGGATGAAGAGTATATTATTGAATCCAGGTGAAGGGTATATTATTGAATCCAGGTGAAGAGTGTATTATTGAATCCAGGTGAAGAGTATATTATTGAATCCGGATGAAGAGTATATTATTGAATCCAGGTGAAGAGTATATTATTGAATCCAGGTGAAGAGTATATTATTGAATCCAGGTGAAGGGTATATTATTGAATCCAGGTGAAGCGTATATTATTGAATCCAGGTGAAGAGTATATTATTGAATCCGGATGAAGGGTATATTATTGACTCCAGGTGAAGAGTATATTATTGAATCCAGGTGAAGAGTATATTATTGAATCCAGGTGAAGAGTATATTATTGAACCAGGTGAAGAGTATATTATTGAATCCAGGTGAAGAGTATATTATTGAATCCAGGTGAAGAGTATGTTATTGAATCCGGGTGAAGAGTATATTATTGAATCCAGGTGAAGAGTATATTATTGAATCCAGGTGAAGAGTATATTATTGAATCCGGGTGAAGAGTATATTATTGAATCAGGGTGAAGAGTATATTATTGAATCCGGGTGAAGGGTATATTATTGAATCCGGGTGAAGAGTATGTTATTGAATCCGGGTGAAGAGTATATTATTGAATCCGGGTGAAGAGTATATTATTGAATCCAGGTGAAGAGTATATTATTGAATCCAGGTGAAGAGTATATTATTGAATCAGGGTGAAGAGTATATTATTGAATCCGGGTGAAGAGTATATTATTGAATCCAGGTGAAGAGTATATTATTGAATCCAGGTGAAGTGTATATTATTGAATCCGGGTGAAGAGTATATTATTGAATCCAGGTGAAGAGTATGTTATTGAATCCGGGTGAAGAGTATATTATTGAATCCAGGTGAAGAGTATATTATTGAATCCAGGTGAAGAGTATATTATTGAATCCAGGTGAAGAGTATATTATTGAATCCAGGTGAAGAGTATATTATTGAATCAGGGTGAAGAGTATATTATTGAATCCGGGTGAAGGGTATATTATTGAATCCGGGTGAAGAGTATGTTATTGAATCCGGGTGAAGAGTATATTATTGAATCCGGGTGAAGAGTATATTATTGAATCCAGGTGAAGAGTATATTATTGAATCCAGGTGAAGAGTATATTATTGAATCCGGGTGAAGAGTATATTATTGAATCCGGGTGAAGAGTATATTATTGAATCCGGGTGAAGAGTATATTATTGAATCCGGGTGAAGAGTATGTTATTGAATCCGGGTGAAGAGTATATTATTGAATCCGGGTGAAGAGTATATTATTGAATCCGGGTGAATAGTATATTATTGAATCCGGGTGAAGAGTATATTATTGAATCCAGGTGAAGTGTATATTATTGAATCCGGGTGAAGGGTATATTATTGAATCCGGATGAAGAGTATATTATTGAATCCGGATGAAGAGTATATTATTGAATCCGGGTGAAGAGTATATTATTGAATCCGGGTGAAGAGTATATTATTGAATCCAGGTGAAGAGTATATTATTGAATCCAGGTGAAGATTATATTATTGAATCCGGGCTACACTGGTCAGGATTAATAAAACATGTAAGATTAATACAAACATTTTTCTTTTAGAATTGACTATTGACTCATAAATATGAAAGATAAAAGTGGTGAATAAGTCAATGTTCATATACTGTCATTGCTTTGACTACATGTAATGTTGCTAAAGACTTTGTAAACCTTATTGTTGGACGAGTGAACTGACAGTTTCCAGAACAGAGAATGCGAGAAGAGGGAGCAGCTTGCTGCGCAGAACACCTGTCGCGATTAGACTGGCACGCGACCCATTCAAAGCACTCGCATGGCAGCTGCGCACACGTTAACAAAAGTTGTAAAAGAAAGTTTGAATGCATTGAAGAATTCTATTCAAATACACACGCACGGGCGCGAGCATTGACGCTCTCTCTTTCTCTCTCTATCACATACGCACACGCACACACTTTAAAACGAGAGGCTTTATCCACGACACTGCTCAATGACGCGCCATAAAAAATGTGCAAAAATATGCTCGTAAATCTGCTAAACTAACAGGATATTTGCTTTTCAAGAGAAATACAAAAGTTGTAATAGTATTTTCTTTCCCTCTGATGGGGAATGGAACAGTGCGGCCCCAAGCCATCTGGTCAAGGCGTGGATAGAAAACCCGACACCCCCTCAGCCAGGTGCTAGCCTGTAGCCCTAGTCCGACCTCGTCTTCACTGTTTAGGGTTATTATGTTGTATTAAGAGCAGAGAATGTGTTATGGTTTCGTGGTTTGGAGTCCGGGTTAGTGCATAGAAATAATATATATAGAACAGTGTAGATTGAGAGTGTATAGGCTACCCATGAGCTTACCAGTCAAATTGCCAGGGTTCGAGATTTCAAGCCCTTTCTATAGATTATATTTCTATGGGTAAACGTCGAGCTCTTTGGTTTATGAGTTGCCACTCCATTTATATTCCAGTCATGCTCAATGAACACACAAATTGGAGCGCAATTACAGGTGTTTTAACTCGCTTTACTTGGATGCGGACAAATATAAGACCATATTAAGCATAATTGTGCTCAGTGACATGAATATATCTACGTCTAAGGCTACAACTGAGGTTAACTATTATAATCGCTTTTCTTTTCATCTGTAACGCTTCATTCAATTGATTGGCAATAGCCGTACGTGTGCACTAGGCCTAGGCAAGGACAGCACTGCATCCTGAGGTTGAAAGCCTACCTATAATACCTGAATGAATTTCACTTGATTGGCCTTTGGACGGAATAGTGATCAGAATTACAAACACTCGCAGTATTTACTGACTGTGCAGCAAAACAATGTTCGACCGACTGGCTGAGTGTCTGACAGTAACATTATGTAATTCACTCTCCCACTTATGCAAGGTCTGGGAGCGGAGCAGTGTCTGAATCCTTTCAGAGGCGCTACTCTGTCATTTAGCTCCGCACTGCCATCTAGTGACACACACACAACGTATCGCTGTTCCTTGCTCGCTTCATAGCAGTGTAATATCAAAACATTGGCAACATAGGCTACTGGAGGTGATGTTTTTAGTCATTATAATATAAATATATTCTAGGAGTAAATATGAGAACTCAGAATATTGTGTGTTCATGAAATGTTGTGTTTTGTTCCACTCAATGTTCATGCGCAAAAGTGCTCATACCATGTGTAAAGTGCTCATACCATGTGTAAAGTTATCATACCATGTGTAAAGTTATCATACCATGTGCAACGGTATCATACCATGTGTAAAGTTATCATACCATGTGTAAAGTTATTGTACCATGTGTAAAGTTATCATATCGTGTGTAAAGTTAACATACCATGTGTAAAGTTATCATACCATGGGTAGAGTTATCATATCATGGGTAGAGTTATCATATCATGTGTAAAGTTATCATACCATGTGTAAAGCTATCATATTATGCCTACAGTTATCATACCATGTGTAGACTTCTCATACCATGTGTAAAGTTGTCATACCATGTGTAAAGCTATCATACCATGTGTTAAGTTCTCATATCATGTGTAAAGTTATCATACCATGTGTAAAGGTATCATTCCATGTGTAAAGGTATCATTCCATGTGTAAAGTTGTCATATTATGCCTACAGTTATCATACATGTGCAAAGTTATCATACCATGTGTGAAGTTCTCATATCATGTGTAAAGTTCTCATATCATGTGTAAAGGTATCATTCCATGTGTAAAGGTATCATTCCATGTGTAAAGTTGTCATATTATGCCTACAGTTATCATACATGTGCAAAGTTATCATACCATGTGTAAAGTTATCATGCCATGTGTAAAGTTATCATACCATGTGTAGACTTCTCATACCATGTGTAAAGTTTTTATACCCTGTGTAAAGTTATCATGCCATGTGTAAAGTTATCATAGCATGTGTAAAATCCCCTCTCCTTTCTCCTCTCCGCCAGCTACAGCAGTGAGTGCCAGGCGTGTGTAATGAGACAAAGGACCGCCCGTCTCGTCCTCAGCTCCGCCCTCTCTCGGAGTCAGCCTGGTGAAAGTGGAGCCTGCTGAAGAATCTCTTCACATAAGTCCAACAACTCATCTGGGAATGATGGTGTTTTGGTGTGGTTCCCAAAAGTCCGCATGCATGTGTCTAGACATTTCCGTGTTCGCGAGCCGAGCTTGCACTGAATGCACTCGCGCTGGAACTAAATGAGACTCACTGAACTGTTGAGTGACATATTATGCCATGTTTGTTATTGTTATGAACCTGACGAACCTGTAGGGCTATACACATATACATACTGTATACATCATTAAATACAAATGACTCTGTTATAAACATCATATTACACCTCTGGATTGTAGCAGGGATATGTTATCATATCATAAATTAGTATAATTACTTATACATGGGAGGGCGGCAGGTAGTCGAGAGGTGAAGCTGACAAGGTAAAAATCTGTCGTTCTGCCCCTGAACAAGGCAGTTAACCTACTGTTCCTAGGCGCCATTGTAAATAAGAATTTGTTCTTAACTGACCTGCCTAGATAAATAAAATAATAATAAAATACAAAAAACATAAATATATACTAGAGCCTATTCATATATTCTCTCAAACATTAGCCATATCATAATAGATCATAATAGTCCAAACAGGGTTAACAAGTTGTTCCATGCTTCCCCTCATGCAACAGTAGGCCTATACTATACTACTCTGAATTATATGATTCCATATGATACATCGCAGAAAAAGTCCATAACATAAGTATATCTCTTTAAAACGAAGTTTGTCGTGTATACTGGAATGAGGTCAGACATAAAGCTCCTCATTGCACGCGCTGATTATTATTAGATTCCTTTTTGGACCAATGAGAAGAAACTGGGCGTGGTTTTGGCGCTAGGCAGGGTAGAGACAGCCTTGGATTGGCTGAATTGTATCGCCATTATATCTTTGGAAAGGATAAAGCTGCATGGGGAGAAATTAGAGGCTGCTGAAAGTTACAGAGAGCGCAAATACAAGGCGGACCCTAGTTCTAGTGAAACTAGCTTCTTCCCGCATGGTGCTCGGAAAGAAAAGCTATGCAGAAAAATAGTTACCTTACTTTAGAAACTTGGAACATTTTCAGTGTTAGTGCGCTCACACAGACACTCAGTTTGTTTTCAGCTGCTTACACCGCACAAGTTTAAGTCCTAAACGAATAGCTTAGGCAACATAAAGCATTGTCGGAGGAGGAAAGACAGTGGAAACAGGACAGTTTTACACGGTCGGTTCTGTATCATAATACAGAGACTCGAAAAATAACTTTTAACACAGCCAGCATTTTTAACGGCTACCAACGGATTCATGTGGCTCCGGTTCGGCACATCTCAGGACTGACTTCTATTTTCCCAGCCAACTAGAACTGTTTTTAAAAAACTGACTTTTCTTTTTAAAATAAACCTTCCGTGTGGAACTGGAGAGGAAGCAGGCGCCCTCTCATTGGCATTATAACCATGGTACAGAAGACAAGTAACATGGAGAGCTCCGAGGCGGTGTTCGCTGGAGAATCGTCCGATTCTGGAGCTATGGATCTGGACATGGCTTCCTCCCCGAGCCCCGGATCCACGGCTTCTTCCGCGGGGGACGGTAAACTGAACCCCGCTTGGTGCAAAACACCCACCGGTCACATCAAGAGGCCGATGAACGCTTTCATGGTGTGGTCACAGATTGAAAGGCGTAAAATTATGGAGCAGTCGCCAGACATGCACAATGCGGAGATATCCAAGAGACTGGGCAAGCGCTGGAAGCTGCTGAAAGATTGCGACAAGATCCCCTTCATACGAGAGGCGGAGCGGCTCAGACTCAAGCACATGGCGGACTACCCGGACTACAAGTACCGGCCCAGAAAGAAGGTCAAGTCCAGCAGCTCCAAACCGGGCGAGAAGGAGGGAAAGATCAGCGGTAGCAACTGTAACACCAGCATGAAACCATCTTCTAAAAAGAGTGGCTCAAAATCATCCAGCAAACCTCATAAAATAGTTTTTGTGAACAACACCAAAACAACATCATCCCCAGAACAAGTTATCGGCACAGATCACCATTCTCTTTACAAATCCAAGTCTGTTTCTGCTGCCAAACAAATACCGGACAAGAAGAAGCGGGTGTATGTGTTCGGGGGCGGCAGTGTGAGCCCGTCTTCAGCAGCGGTGCCCGCCAGCCCCACGCTCAGCAGCTCCGCGGAATCCAGCGAACACAGCCTGTACGAGGACGCCGCAGCCAGCAGCAGGGAGGGCGGCGAGTCTCCCTCCAGCGCCTCCGAAGACTACACCAGCATGCGGGCGTCCTCCCCTACTCCCTCCGCTTCTCACTCCTCGTCCTCCTCTCAATCCTCTTCATCGGATGAGGAGTTTGAGGATGATCTACTGGACATTAACCCTAGCCCTGGTTTTGACAGCATGTCTCTGGGAAGCTTTGGGTCCTCGGTTTTGGACAGAGACTTGGATTTTAATTTCGAGTCGGGCTCCGGTTCTCACTTTGAGTTTCCCGACTACTGCACCCCAGAGGTGAGCGAGATGATTTCAGGAGACTGGCTAGAGTCGACCATTTCTAATTTGGTGTTCACGTATTGAGCGAGAGAAATAGAGAACGAGAGAACCACAAGCAGGACATGTTGTTGTCTTACGATACTGAGCAAAAAAGGGATTCCGGTAAAGTGATTTTGTGTCATACCGTAACCTACCAAGGGTCCCTCCCGCAGAGAAAGAGACGGCAAGCCTCAAGCGCTTACTGTTGAACAAAGCGAGAGAATAACTTGCTTTTTATTTCAAGGATCAACTGACTGTTATTATGAGACATGGCTACAAGTAAGCAGAAGCTGAAGTATAGCCTCGACTGGAGAGGAAGAGGAAGGTCTTGTTGCGCCCTGAGTAGGAGTGATCGAGATCCTATTGAAAGAAACACTCGATCAGAACTGGAAAACTGTGATTGATTTGCACGAATATGATGAGGGAGGGCTTTGGTCAGCTATACTTACTTAAAAGGGACATTTGAGACACTTTTTATGATCGCCAAGTGAACTTCATAAGACTTTCAGAGGTACAGATATAGGCTGGCTGTCGGAACAGTTTTTTTTGTCATCGAGGCAGATGGATTTATGAACCAGGTGGGTAGTTGACCTAAGTCACTAAGTCTAACCTTTTTTTAAAAGATAAACGCATGATGTTACCTGTCCTCTCTTTTACTGAGATGTATGTAAGACTGTGGAACAGTTGAAACTAGTGTTAGGGTTTTTAAATGGATAGATGGCGCTATGTTTCATTCCTTTCTACCCAAAAGGAACAAAAAAATCACCAGCTGTTTTCATTCTTAACTTCAGGATTCAAACGCAACTCAAATCTGTGCTGAACTTTATACACTTCTCTACGATTCAGGACCAAAATTATTTTATGTTTTCAGACGTTATGTATAGAGAAATTTTCACCGATTTTTTTCATCCTCAAATTTTCTTTTGTTATTTTATTCAGATGAAATTTTTATATGATGTATTTATATACTGGCCAAAATTTCTACTTAATTATTATTTTTGTTTTCTTGTACTGGTCTTGTCAAGATGTTTTCCCTCACCGTCTGTTTCCTTCACCGAAAGAAGGGCTAGACTTTTCACTTTTGATTTTTTATATTTAAATGTAGACTTTTGACACTTAAAGAGAGGAAACGTTTGATTATTTTGTCAGTGTATTTTTGTACAGATATATATCAAGGGGGTGTCAATCGGTGTATATCGCTGTTTGGATTTCCTAATTTTAAAGATCCAGGTGGCCGGTTATCTCATGAATCAGCCTCCTGTCCATGTTTACAGTATCAATCTGCAGGCTTCTTAAAGACACAGTATCACATTTTTCAAAACCCCTGTGAACATGTGCTTCAACACACCAAGTATTTTGAGCAGCCACACTGCATTTCGTTTTAGAATCTTGCCTAATAAAGAAAGATTGTAGCTTTAAATTAACAATTTCTTGGCGTTTTTATATTGACATTCGGTTTTAAACCACTGGATGGAAGAATATAAAAGCATATTCAAATTGCGGATTTGAGTTCCGCAACAACAGTTGTGTAGGCCTACTGCGTTTCTCATTGTTTTTGAATATGTAATCTTTTCTACATGTTGGCTAACTCTAGCTACTTGTTTTTGTATCTTATGGCATGGTGAATAGCATTTGTATTTCAGATTCAGGTTATAGCTGTTGTGTTTAAAAAAATATAAGAAAATTAGGAAAATGTGAAAACATCTTTGTACATTTGACTGTATTATAAGCAAAAAGATGGTGTGTTTATGTGTTGTTAAGCTATACCATGACAGGCACTAGAACTGATCTCTTTATACATCTTTACTTATGTTTAAGGTGGTTGTTCAGGTTTTTTTATATATACAGTTTGAAATATATTAACTTCATTTTCCTCCCATTCTGTGCAATATGTAGAATATTGTTCTGTCTAATCATGCCATAACAAACGTTTTGAGGGGGAAAACTCATGCCAGCGAATCGTGTCAATTCACTGCCTGTCAGATTGTTGATAATTCTGTACATAACTTTTTCAAGAAGGAAATAAAAATCAGCTGGAACTGAAACACAGTCCTCCTCTCTGTCCATTCATTCTGTCTGATCTACAGATGTTTACAAGTGCTCCTTTAATGAAAACACAACTTTAATGTAAACTTGATGTTTACAGTATACAATCATTGTTATACTGTACTGAACAGAAACATAGCCCTCCCTCTAGTACACATGTATAGAAATGCTGCTTTAAACCATAAACAGGATGTACATTACTGTACACAAATAATGTACACCTATTCAACACTATTAGTACATAAGAGCTCCTTTAGGTAGTGAAAATGGTGTACTGTACACTAGTCAATGTAGGGCTGTACTGTATAGGCTACAAGGCCTTATTGGTAGGCTGGGGTTGTTTATGATGTAAATGATGGTTTATATGGTGAGTGAGGGATAACGTTGAAGACCAGCGACACTTCATGCTCACAGACATACTGTATAAGAAATACAGGTCCATTTATATGGTCTCTATAACATCAGTCCATGTATGGATATCTATCATTACAAATATGTCTCCTTATAATGCATGGAAGGTGATATTATAGTGGTATTACAAGGGTTATGTTATTCAGCAGTCAGCATGTATTCACTTCCTAGCTCCATGTCTGTCTCCCAGACAGTGCCTCCCCTCCCCCTTCCCCAGACAGCCCAGTGTGTCAGCGTATGGGGGATGGGCTGGCTGGCTGACTGGCTGGCTGGCTGCATGCTGGCTACATGAAGGATGAGACATCCCAAGCAGCACAGCAGACAGGCTGAGCCTGTATTCACATTCAAGAGTCTCAGAGTAGGAGTGCTTGTATAGGATCAGTTTGACCTTTTAGATTATAATGAATAAGATTACATGGACAGGGGGGGTCTAGTCAATACAGACAACCTGGTTCTAATCCAGACTGTATCAGAACCGGACGTGATTGGGAGTACCATAGGGCGGCACACAATTGGCCAAGAGTTGTCTGAGTTTGGCCAGTGTAGGCCGTCATTGTAATAAAGAATTTGTTCTTAACTGACTTGACTAGTTAAATAAAAATGTATACCTACCCTGCTGTAACCCCCTTCAGCTCAGCTGATTACAGAGAGGGAGGAGAATGAAGGCAGTGGCCCAGTAAAAACCCAGCAGGGGGGAGGCTAAAGCCTCTCCTCTCTTTGGGGGAAGGGTGTCAGGCTGGAGAAGGGACATTATACTGTGGAAGTCACTGGATACTGGGAGTATGGGGGATTTATATAGAAAGGAACTGTATTAAATTGTCTTGAATTGGATTGTCAGTTAGGGTCTGAGTGGGTGTGTTTACTGTAATCTCTGCACCTGCTCCTTCATAGGTCCAAAGCCAAAGCTATATTTTTTTTTTTTTTTATTTCACCTTTATTTAACCAGGTAGGTCAGTTGAGAACAAGTTCTCATTTGCAACTGCGACCTGGCCAAGACAAAGCAAAGCAGTGCGACAAAAACAACACAGAGTTACACAGTAAACAAACATGGTCAAAAACACAATGGAAAGTCTATATACAGAGTGCAAAATGTAGTGCAAAATGCAGTATATGTTTCAACACCACTCTGGTTATAAACTGCAGTAACCTTGTGAGGCTTCCTTTCAGGTAACAAGTGTCAACCAGCACCCATGCACTCATTAATATCACTGCACCTGTATATAGCCCTTCTGTAAATAGCCCACCCTACTACCTCATCCCCATATTATTATTTTTGCTAATTTTCACTCCAGTATCTCTATTTGCACATCATCATTTGCACATCTATCAGTCCAGTGTTAATGCTAATCTGTAATTTATATCACCACTATGGTCTATTTATTGTCCTACCTCCTAACCTTACTGCATTTTGCACTACATTTTGCACTCTGTATGTAGATTTTCTATTGTGTTATTGACTGTATGTTTGTTTATTCCCATGTGTAACTCTGTGTTGTTGTTGTTTTTGTCGCACTGATTTGCTTTGTCTTGGCCAGGTCGCAGTTGTAAATAAGAACTTGTTCTCAACTGGCCTACCTGGTTAAATAAAGGTGAAATAATCCCTACCTGGTTAAATAAAGGTGAAATAAAACCTACCTGGTTAAATAAAGGTGAAATAAAACCTACCTGGTTAAATAAAGGTTAAATAAAAAATTTATACAAAAATTAAAATATTATGAGGAGACTACAATGAAGAAAAAGACAGAGCATTGAATTGGGTTTTTTGTTATGATGATTTGTTGACAACTGTCAATCTATCCACCTCACCTTACTCAAAGCAAAAGTACTGTACTTATGTAAATAAAAATACAAAGCTTACTTTGCCTACAGTATGTATATTTTCTACTGCAAACAGAAAGCATCCACCTCCATATGCCTCTCCAGTCTTTCTCTACCAACCTCTAGATACACCAACCAGACTGTGTCTATCTCAACCTCTACACACACCAACCAGACTGTGTCTATCTCAACCTCTACACACACCAACCAGACTGTGTCTATCTCAACCTCTAGATACACCAGACAGACTGTGTCTATCTATCTCAACCTCTAGATACACCAGCCAGACTGTGTCTATCTATACCTCTAGATACACCAGCCAGACTGTGTCTATCTCTACCAACCTCTAGATACACCAGACAGACTGTGTCTATCTCAACCTCTAGATACACCAGACAGACTGTGTCTATCTCTACCTCTAGATACACCAGACAGACTGTGTCTATCTATACCTCTAGATACACCAGCCAGACTGTGTCTATCTCTACCATCCTCTAGATACACCAGACAGACTGTGTCTATCTCAACCTCTAGATACACCAGACAGACTGTGTCTATCTATACCTCTACACACACCAACCAGACTGTGTCTATCTCAACCTCTAGATACACCAACAAGACTGTGTCTATCTCAACCTCTAGATACACCAACCAGACTGTGTCTATCTCTACCAACCTCTAGATACACCAACCAGACTGTGTCTATCTCTACCAACCTCTAGATACACCAGACAGACTGTGTCTATCTATACCTCTAGATACACCAGACAGACTGTGTCTATCTCAACCTCTAGATACACCAGACAGACTGTGTCTATCTATCTCAACCTCTAGATACACCAGCCAGACTGTGTCTATCTATACCTCTAGATACACCAGCCAGACTGTGTCTATCTCTACCAACCTCTAGATACACCAGACAGACTGTGTCTATCTCAACCTCTAGATACACCAGACAGACTGTGTCTATCTCTACCTCTAGATACACCAGACAGACTGTGTCTATCTATACCTCTAGATACACCAGCCAGACTGTGTCTATCTCTACCATCCTCTAGATACACCAGACAGACTGTGTCTATCTCAACCTCTAGATACACCAGACAGACTGTGTCTATCTATAGCTCTAGATACACCAGCCAGATTGTGTCTATCTATACCAACCTCTAGATACACCAGCCAGACTGTGTCTATCTATACCAACCTCTAGATACACCAGCCAGACTGTGTCTATCTCAACCTCTAGATACACCAGACAGACTGTGTCTATCTCTACCTCTAGATACACCAGACAGACTGTGTCTATCTATACCTCTAGATACACCAGCCAGACTGTGTCTATCTCTACCATCCTCTAGATACACCAGACAGACTGTGTCTATCTCAACCTCTAGATACACCAGACAGACTGTGTCTATCTATACCTCTACACACACCAACCAGACTGTGTCTATCTCAACCTCTAGATACACCAACAAGACTGTGTCTATCTCAACCTCTAGATACACCAACCAGACTGTGTCTATCTCTACCAACCTCTAGATACACCAACCAGACTGTGTCTATCTCTACCAACCTCTAGATACACCAGACAGACTGTGTCTATCTATACCTCTAGATACACCAGACAGACTGTGTCTATCTCAACCTCTAGATACACCAGACAGACTGTGTCTATCTATCTCAACCTCTAGATACACCAGCCAGACTGTGTCTATCTATACCTCTAGATACACCAGCCAGACTGTGTCTATCTCTACCAACCTCTAGATACACCAGACAGACTGTGTCTATCTCAACCTCTAGATACACCAGACAGACTGTGTCTATCTCTACCTCTAGATACACCAGACAGACTGTGTCTATCTATACCTCTAGATACACCAGCCAGACTGTGTCTATCTCTACCATCCTCTAGATACACCAGACAGACTGTGTCTATCTCAACCTCTAGATACACCAGACAGACTGTGTCTATCTATAGCTCTAGATACACCAGCCAGACTGTGTCTATCTATACCAACCTCTAGATACACCAGCCAGACTGTGTCTATCTATACCAACCTCTAGATACACCAGCCAGACTGTGTCTATCTCAACCTCTAGATACACCAGCCAGACTGTGTCTATCTATACCTCTAGATACACCAGACAGACTGTGTCTATCTCTACCAACCTCTAGATACACCAGACAGACTGTGTCTATCTATACCTCTAGATACACCAGACAGACTGTGTCTATCTATACCTCTAGATACACCAGCCAGACTGTGTCTATCTATACCTCTAGATACACCAGACAGACTGTGTCTATCTATACCTCTAGATACACCAGCCAGACTGTGTCTATCTCTACCAACCTCTAGATACACCAACCAGACTGTGTCTATCTCTACCTCTAGATACACCAGACAGACTGTGTCTAGCTATACCTCTAGATACACCAGACAGACTGTGTCTATCTATACCTCTAGATACACCAGCCAGACTGTGTCTATCTATACCTCTAGATACACCAGACAGACTGTGTCTATCTATACCTCTAGATACACCAGCCAGACTGTGTCTATCTCTACCAACCTCTAGATACACCAACCAGACTGTGTCTATCTCTACCTCTAGATACACCAGACAGACTGTGTCTATCTATACCTCTAGATACACCAGCCAGACTGTGGCTATCTCTACCAACCTCTAGATACACCAACCAGACTGTGTCTATCTCAACCTCTAGATACACCAGCCAGACTGTGTCTATCTCAACCTCTAGATACACCAGACAGACTGTGTCTATCTCAACCTCTAGATACACCAGCCAGACTGTGTCTATCTCAACCTCTAGATACACCAGACAGACTGTGTCTATCTATACCTCTAGATACACCAACCAGACTGTGTCTATCTATACCTCTAGACACACCAGACAGACTGTGTCTATCTATACCTCTAGATAGACCAGACAGCCTGTGTCTATCTCTACCTCTAGATACACCAGACAGACTGTGTCTATCTATACCAACCTCTAGATACACCATACAGACTGTTTCTATCTCTACCTCTCGATACACCAGACAGACTGTGTCTATCTATACCAACCTCTAGATACACCAACCAGACTGTGTCTATATCAACCTCTAGATACACCAGACAGACTGTGTCTATCTATACCTCTAGATACACCAGACAGACTGTGTCTATCTATACCTCTAGATACACCAGACAGACTGTGTCTATCTATACCTCTAGATACACCAGACAGACGGTGTCTATCTATACCTCTAGATACACCAGACAGACTGTGTCTATCTATACCTCTAGATACACCAGACAGACTGTGTCTATCTATCTCAACCTCTAGATACACCAGCCAGACTGTGTCTATCTATACCTCTAGATACACCAGACAGACTGTGTCTATCTATACCTCTAGATACACCAGACAGACTGTGTCTATCTCTACCTCTAGATACACCAGACAGACTGTGTCTATCTCAACCTCTAGATACACCAGCCAGACTGTGTCTATCTCAACCTCTAGATACACCAGACAGACTGTGTCTATCTATACCTCTAGATACACCAGACAGACTGTGTCTATCTCTACCTCTAGATACACCAGACAGACTGTGTCTATCTCAACCTCTAGATACACCAGCCAGACTGTGTCTATCTATACCTCTAGATACACCAGACAGACTGTGTCTATCTATACCTCTAGATACACCAGACAGACTGTGTCTATCTCTACCTCTAGATACACCAGACAGACTGTGTCTATCTCAACCTCTAGATACACCAGCCAGACTGTGTCTATCTATACCTCTAGATACACCAGACAGACTGTGTCTATCTATACCTCTAGATACACCAGACAGACTGTGTCTATCTATACCTCTAGATACACCAGACAAACTGTGTCTATCTATACCTCTAGATACACCAGACAGACTGTGTCTATCTATACCTCTAGATACACCAGACAGACTGTGTCTATCTATACCTCTAGATACACCAGACAGACTGTGTCTATCTATACCTCTAGATACACCAGACAAACTGGCTCTTTTACACAGAGGGTGTTCAGGTTGAAAGTTCATGATGCTTATTATGTTCTTCTCTGAATACTTGTTTAGTCTTCTCAATAAGAAATACAAAGTTAATACAATGTTTATGCAATGTTTTGTATTTAATAGGGCGGCAGGTAGCCTAGTGGTTAAGTGCATTGGGCCAGTAACCACTAGGTTGCTAGTTTGAATCTCTGAGAGAAGTAGGTGAGAAGTTGGTCAATGTGCCACTTTTAGGGAACTTAACCCTAGTGGATCCTGTAAGTCATTCTTGATAAGAGTTTCTGCTAAATGACGAAAATGTATTTCACACTTTGTATGTAATATATTCGTAAAAGTAAGAATGTTCTTGGTGAATATTGGAAGCTCTGCACCATTTATGGCTTTGTAAATCAATAGTTGTATTATTTAAAAATATGTATTTTATAATATCACTGTTATCTTTTATAAAAGCATTTCCTCCTCTCTTTGAGGTCTAGAAGTTCCAAATTGTTATTCAATTTTTTTCAGTCCTTTTATTCATAAATACATGAATAAAGCTTTATAAGCTAACCAACTAAGCCTTATAATCTCTCTAACTTCTCTATTGTTATAAAGTTCACTCATTTTATTTGAATGGTATAAAGACAACTAGTCCATATTAAAGCTGGTATAAAATGTCCAGTTATATCAGTCATCAGAGTTGTCCCTTATTGATGTGGGAGAGGGATAACCAGACAGGGACAGACAGTGAGGTCTCTGGACGGAGTTACCAAAGTAACGGTCTATATGGAAATATACCGTGTTGCGTAAAATAGATGGAAAATGAATCAAATAATAATTGAGTAATATGTTGTTAGTGTTTATCTTATGAATATACGGTACCTATAATATCCCTTCCTTTGTTGTTTAGTTTAGAGGGCGGGACTGAAACTGAAATGAACAAGGCGCGGCCAAGAATCCCCTTCACACGTGCAGACAAAGAGCGCCAACAACACAACACAAATATGCACTTTTAAACTTTTTCAAACCCAACGACGACTTCCACGAACATAGGAAATGCAAAGGTACGCGGGTTTAAAGTGAATGTTACGCTATGTGTTGTCTTTGATTACATTTTTTTAGATTTAATTTCAATAGAAAGTTGCTGATAGTTGTTGCGTCAGCTCGCAAAGTTGAGAGCACAAAGCGGAGAGGAGCGTTCCTTTGTCTGGTGCAGCGCAGAGGCTGGAGAGCGAGACATGGATGCTTTCAAATGTACGTATATTCTTCCTAAATAACTCGTACATTATTAAACCATATACGCAAAATGAATCAACGTTTGTAGATGTTTCGTGGTGTTTATCTCAAGGGATGGGTTGAAGAGACAAAGCTGTCAAAAGTTGGATGGTGAGGGAAGTTGGCAGAGAATTACGCGTGACGACGAACTTTCTTTTACTTAATACATTTTGGGATAAAATACAATTTTGAATACAAATTCGTAGGCCTAATCATATAAATAATGACACTGTGAAGTTGAGAGTGATATGAACACTTTTTGTGAAGAATTAAGAACAATACAACCAGGTGCAACATGTGTGGTTTGATTTAGACAATATATCAACTGAAATAAGACTACATGGAGGATTGTGGAGTGTTCCGTTATGATTCCAGAACGTATAAAGGCGGATAAAGTCCTGCTTGTGGTTTGAGCAACAGGTATAAGTCAGAGCACAGTGAGTCGGTGTAGACTCTGTTACATCCCTTTGTTCTGGTTCATACGACTTAAAGGAGCGAATACAAGAATGCAAAAATAATGTAGAAAATAAAAAACAGAAGCCTATTTGACTTTAGAAAAGTGATAAACTTTTGTAAAATAATTGATTGCGGTGGTTTAAATGCCTTTTATAAGTGGCTATGAAGGGGAAATACACATTTATGAATGCAGATGTATACGAATGTCTCTCGTTGTAGAACATCCATGGAATAGATCAAATATAAATATGTGTTTATCATATTCGGTTCTTCAAAACATGCTTTGATCTTCTAGTCTAAATTAATGCTTTACACACCAAGCTGCAAAACGAATATTCCAACAGGCTTTTTGTGAACTTTTGTTCTAATTCGATGGGAATAGAATGCCCAGGTCACACATCTTTAACATGTGTTCGTTAATCTACACTCATTATAAAATACTGAATAACCTTTTAAAATAACTTTGTATTGAACTTGTTGAGGATTATCTAATTATATACGATAGTATATTTTGCATGCGCCAAAACTGATTTGTAGTTAGTGTAGTTATTGCATTCGCTTTATCGACCTCTTTGCTGGACTGTAAAACGTGTCAGTGTTCGTCACAAACTTTCTATCGCCTCAAACTCTCTTCTTTGCCCAAACTGTGACTAATACAGAAGCCCTCTATAACTTATATTTTCCTCTGCTATCCTCAGGTGGGTTGAAACCTGTTTTATTTGAAAACCTTTTTTTCGGGAGGTCTAAATTGGAAAAGTACATTGGAGCCGTACCTTCACAACAGGATATTAGCTGCAGGTCCTTTGAATAACCATCTACACTGTGGTGGATTTACCGGTGACCTTTACCGGAGTACTTGTGGAATTCTGAAACTTTGGAAATGGATTATATCTGCCGGCGCACGTCACAACAAAGGCTCTCCAAATTGGATAGGCGTCTCATCGGACCCTGAAGGACAACATGGTAGGTTCCCCGCGTCCACAGCGAGTTCATAAGGGAAGACTTGTGAAGTGACGCTTGTTCCCAACTTGGTGCACCACATTTATTATAAAACTAAGGTGCATTTGCAGTGTGTATTTCAGAGTTGAAGTGTGTATTTCAGAGTTGCAGTGTGTATTTCAGAGTTGAAGTGTGTATTTCAGAGTTGCAGTGTGTATTTCAGAGTTGCAGTGTGTATTTCAGAGTTGCAGTGTGTATTTCAGAGTTACAGTGCGTATTTCAGAGTTGAAGTGCGTATTTCAGAGTTGCAGTGCGTATTTCAGAGTTGAAGTGTGTATTTCAGAGTTGCAGTGTGTATTTCAGAGTTGCAGTGTGTATTTCAGAGTTGCAGTGTGTATTTCAGAGTTGCAGTGTGTATTTCAGAGTTGAAGTGTGTATTTCAGAGTTGAAGTGTGTATTTCAGAGTTGCAGTGTGTATTTCATAGTTGAAGTGTGCATTTCAGAGTTGAAGTGTGTATTTCAGAGTTGAAGTGTGTATTTCAGAGTTGCAGTGTGTATTTCAGAGTTGAAGTGTGTATTTCAGAGTTGCAGTGTGTATTTCAGAGTTGCATGTGTATTTCAGAGTTGAAGTGTGTATTTCAGAGTTGCAGTGTGTATTTCATAGTTGAAGTGTGCATTTCAGAGTTGAAGTGTGTATTTCAGAGTTGCAGTGTGTATTTCAGAGTTGAAGTGTGTATTTCAGATTTGAAGTGTGTATTTCAGAGTTGAAGTGTGTATTTCAGAGTTGAAGTGTGCTTTTCAGAGTTGCAGTGCGTATTTCAGAGTTGCAGGGCGTATTTCAGAGTTGCAGTGCGTATTTCAGAGTTGCAGTGCGTATTTCAGAGTTGCAGGGCGTATTTCAGAGTTGCAGTGCATATTTCAGAGTTGCAGGGCATCAATTTGTGTAGTTGGTTTAGGCCTGGTGGTGTTTAGAATGTTATTACCTAGTTTAAGTCTTAGGCGACAGCATGGATTTTATTAAATGTTTGATTTATTTATTTATTTTCTATTCAAATTGCGTAGTTAAGTTGATAAAGTTAGAATTTGTTTTCAAACCAGTGTGTTGTCTGTATTTTTAATGCCACGTGAAACCCAGTTAAATGATTAGCCGTGAACTATATTTTTCAGCAAGGCTGAAGCTGGACAGCGTCCCTGAAATGTGGGGGGAGGGGAGATTGAACGGTGACAGCTCATTGAGGGCCTTGTGTATGATTACATCAACTGATTCACACGCATCTGTTCATATTGCTGCCATTTATAGATGATGGTTTACATGTATTATCCGCTCAAGTTTTGAAAGACAATTCGCCTGGAGAGAGAAAGAGAGAGAGGGAGAAGTTACCTCACTATACAACCCTCATCCTCAATGATGTCATTGAGAGCCAATGAGAAAGCGCGAGGGGGGCTCTTCTCGGCATCCAGGCACAGCCCCCGCCCCTACCGCACGCATGGAACCACACATGGCCATAGTAGTAGGCAGCAGCATCACATTTTTGCCGCGCTGCATTGCGATAAAGAAAGAGAATAGGCTACACGAAGCTATTGCCGTTGAAGCTTCTGCCTGTAGTAAACATCGTAGGGGATGTTTGTCCTTTATTAGATTCAATTAAATCGATAGCATTTTTTAAAAGGCCTATGATTAACATTTATTTGGAACATTTTCCCTGTTTTGTGTTTTTAATTAATTGGACCCTCTATCCCAGTCAATACAAATGATCAAATTAGCTATTTCCAAATAACCTTATGTTATCCTTTGGTGAGGTTTTTTCCTGTTCACAGAGCCTGAAGCCTAGGAGCCATGTCAGGAGACAGTCACATAGTACACTGCAGACTGCAGAGTAGCTCACAGTGGAGTAGAGGCCATCTTACCTCACCTCATACAATGGGCTGTGCCTTAGCATCTCTCTCTCTCTCTCTCTCTCTCTCTCTCTCTCTCTCTCTCTCTCTCTCTCTCTCTCTCTCTCTCTCACTCTCACTCTCACTCTCACTCTCACTCTCACTCTCTCACTCTCTCCTCTCCTTTATAACAGTTATATATATAGAATACTGACAGGGTATAGCGTATATAGTTGTACACATTAGAGACAGAATTACCAATGGTTGTGACAGCTACTACCTCTGAGAGCAGAGTGAATCTCTGTGGTCTGTAAAACACATCAGGCTTAGTTTTCCTTGTGTGCCTGTGGTAAGGAGATAACTCAGGATGTTCAGCTTGCATTAATCTGTAATTTATTTCGCCACTATGGCCTATGTATTGTCCTACCTTCCTAACCTTACTGCATTTTGCACTACATTTGCACTCTGTATATAGATTTTCTATTGTTTTATTGACTGTATGTTTGTTTATTTCCCGTGTGTAACTCTATGTTGTTTTTTTGTTGCACTGCTTTGCTTTATCTTGGCCAGGTCATAGTTGTAAATGACAACTTGTTCTCAACTGACCTACCTGGTTAAATAAAGGTGAAAAAAAAAAATGTATGTGTTTGTGTATGTGTGTGTGTTTGTGTATGTTTGTGTGTGTTTGTGTATGTACGTGTGTGTGTGTTTGTGTATGTTTGTGTGTGTGTGTTTGTGTATGTTTGTGTGTGTGTGTTTGTGTATGTATGTGTGTGTCTGTCCTGTGTGGTGAGTGTGTGTCTGTCCTGTGTGGTGAGTGTGTGTCTGTCCTGTGTGGTGAGTGTGTGTCTGTCCTGTGTGGTGAGTGTGTGTCTGTCCTGTGTGGTGAGTGTGTGTCTGTCCTATGTGGTGAGTGTGTGTCTGTCCTGTGTGGTGAGTGTGTGTCTGTCCTGTGTGGTGAGTGTGTGTCTGTCCTGTGTGGTGAGTGTGTGTCTGTCCTGTGTGGTGAGTGCGTGTCTGTCCTGTGTGGTGAGTGCGTGTCTGTCCTGTGTGGTGAGTGTGTGTCTGTCCTGTGTGGTGAGTGTGTGTCTGTCCTGTGTGGTGAGTGTGTGTCTGTCCTGTGTGGTGAGTGTGTGTCTGTCCTGTGTGGTGAGTGTGCTAGAACGTCTCCACACACCACACACACACCACACACACACGTACAAACACACGTACAGATGCCTGTTTGTAAGGGTAATTTACTGAGGCTTTAAATATGCCTGGCTCTATCTCCAGTGGTAATCCATGGATAGACTCAGAGTTTATTAAGTAAAATCTGATATTATCTGTCCAGAGAGTATGTCCTGGCTAACTGAGGGTTTATCTGGCTAGGCTGACCTGTTCACTGAGTTGGGATCTACCAGGTGTGATTATTACACACACACACACACACGCACACACACAGCAATACACAAGTCACTCTGACAAGGCATATTAAGTCAAATGAGGTTGACTGTGTAACATTTTATCTGTTGTCTGACTAACAGGTTTAGACTGAAGCAGTTTTATTGAACCGTTATTTCATCAGGAAGCTGGGGAGATTATCGTCCCACATCACAATCAATGTCCTCATTGTTCATGCACCTTGGGAAAAACCTTCTGGCGTGGCAAATCCATGCTTGACATTGGTCTACACTGATGTCATCACATGCCTCATCCAAGTCCTGAAGGAGGGTGGCACGCTCAAGGGGTTGGCGATCATAGACCTTCCACCTCCATGCTGAAACAAACTCCTCAATAGGGTTGAGGAAAGGAGAGCATGGGGGCAGGTAGAGGGTCATGAATCGGGGATGTGCCTGAAACCATGCTTGAACCATCTCTGCATGGTGGAACCTGACATTGTCCCACACAATTACATAGGTGCAGCGTTGTAGGAGCCAAGTAATTCCACACCATCTTCAGAGATAGCTGCGCACAGATGTTTCCTCCACATTGTCCAGGCACTTGGACAGTGGCCCGTTGGCCGATGATGTTCCGTCCACGGCGACGAGTTTTGGCCAGGTTAAAGCCCGCTTCATCAACAAAAATGTACTTGTGATGGTTCACATCAGCGTCAAGCACCATAACCCTCAAAAAAATATATTTTGGTTAGTTCTTTTTACAGTGTTGTTCCAATATACATATGACGTAAGTGATGCATCAAATAGTAACAGTAATACAATATATAGTGCTGTACCTGAACATACTCAGCCCTTAGTTCTTTCACCCGGTCATTGTTTCTCTCAAAAGGCACCAGGTAAATGTGTTTCATTGTTCCCTGGTGTCTCTTCAGAAAGCGGGCTACTGTTGGGAGGCTGATGGATGTCATTGGTAAAGGTGTCATTGTTCTCCTCAATGGCCTGCTTTATTTCTGACAGCCGTATGTCATTCCTGGCCCTCACCATTTCCACCACTGCCCACTCCTGCTGGTTGGTCAGCACACGGCCAGGCCACCACTATGGGGTCTTCTGTCAATTCTAAGCATAGAACAGAGTATACTGTCAATAGATCATACTGTAAGAATACTGTAACATTTTTGATGAATTTACATGCTTTACAATTTACTGTAAATGTAATGGTAAAGCATAGTATATATCTTCCAGACTTACCGTTTTTCTTGGCGAAAAGTTTGGATGATAGAATTGACAGTTTATCTTTTTAGATTTGGATCAACTAATCTGGCAGCCTCTGCCATAGTAAGGCCTCGGTTCACCACATGATCAACGATGATGGCCCGGACTTCATTAGAGACAACAGTTCTGCCTCCCTCTCTCTGACGACCAACCCTTCGACGGGCCTCATGCCCACCTCTCTGACCTCTCTGTCGGTGCCCATGCCCACCTCTCTGACCTCTCTGTTGGTGCCCATGCCCACCTCTCTGACCTCTCTGTCGGTGCCCATGCTCACCTCTCTGACCTCTCTGTTGGTGCCCATGCCCACCTCTCTGACCTCTCTGTCGGTGCCCATGCCCACCTCTCTGACCTCTCTGTCGGTGCCCATGCCCACCTCTCTGACCTCTCTGTCGGTGCCCATGCCCACCTATCTGACCTCTCTGTTGGTGCCCATGCCCACCTCTCTGACCTCTCTGTTGGTGCCCATGCCCACCTCTCTGACGGATCCCTCGTCCACAGCTCTTCCTATTCCTTGCTGTCTATCCTGCTCCATGTTGAAACAAATTGCCAGTGTTGACACACCCCCTTTTGTGGTTAACTCAATTAGTAATAACCAGTATTCAGTATGTGTGGTTACATGTCATTTAGATGTTCATACAAACACACATTTTATTTGTGTAGTTCTCTAAATCCATATACTGTATATAGCTGACCAACCAATTTAAAATCTATAGGTTTACCAAACGGTTCAGTGATTAACCATCAAGAGCAGCTGGATTAAGTGTTGATCAAATGTATTTACGCAAATCAGAAGAGAAGCATATCAAAAGTATTGTGAGCATTGCATTGTGAAAGACAAATACTTCATATGAAAGGTATTTCTTTGATGACACACAGGTGTGGTGAAAAAGTTACTGTGTAATGTTGTGTGTTGTACTTAGTAAATTGAACATATGATTAAATGTTTGAAAAACTACCTTTTTGATGATCTGCTTTGAGTTTTGTATAGTAAGTACTTACCACATACTTGTGATAATAGTACCAAAGCGATCAACAAAAACTGTATTAATATATATCTATCTAACCTTTATTTAACGAGGCAAGTCCGTTAAGAATAAATTCTTATTTACAGTGGCGGCCTACACCGGCCAAACTCGGATGCCGCCCTATGGGACTCCCAATCACGGCCGGTTATGATACAGTCTGTATTCAAACCAGGTTGTCTGTAGTGATACCTCTAGCACTGAGATGCAGTGTCTTAGACCACTGAACCAGGTTGTCTGTAGTGACTCCTCTAGCACTGAGATGCAGTGTCTTAGACCACTGAACCAGGTTATCTGTAGTGACTCCTCTAGCACTGAGATGCAGTGTCTTAGACCACTGAACCAGGTTGTCTGTAGTGACTCCTCTAGCACTGAGATGCAGTGTCTTAGACCACTGAACCAGGTTGTCTGTAGTGACTCCTCTAGCACTGAGATGCAGTGTCTTAGACCACTGAACCAGGTTGTCTGTCGTGACTCCTCTAGCACTGAGATGCAGTGTTTTAGACCACTGAACCAGGTTGTCTGTAGTGACTCCTCTAGCACTGAGATGCAGTGTCTTAGACCACTGAACCAGGTTGTCTGTAGTGACTCCTCTAGCACTGAGATGCAGTGTCTTAGACCACTGAACCAGGTTGTCTGTAGTGACTCCTCTAGCACTGAGATGCAGTGTCTTAGACCACTGAACCAGGTTGTCTGTAGTGACTCCTCTAGCACTGAGATGCAGTGTCTTAGACCACTGAACCAGGTTGTCTGTAGTGACTCCTCTAGCACTGAGATGCAGTGTCTTAGACCACTGAACCAGGTTGTCTGTAGTGACTCCTCTAGCACTGAGATGCAGTGTCTTAGACCACTGAACCAGGTTGTCTGTAGTGACTCCTCTAGCACTGAGATGCAGTGTTTTAGACCACTGTTTGGGACAACGTATGTTTCCACCATGCTGTTCTGGTCCGGAACTGGTTCATGAATGATCCAAGATTCACAAATGTGTTCCTCCCACCATACTCCCCTTTCCCCAACCCGATAGAGTAGTTCTTCTCAGCATGGAGGTGGAAGGTCTATGACAGAAATCACTATGTACAGAACAACCTTCTACAAGCCATGCAGGAAGCTTGTGGGGACATTGCTGTGGAGTCCTGTCAGCAAAATATTGCTTTTATGCTGTTTTTCTCTACTTCAAGCTCTTATAGCTTTGAGTATTCTGCCCCCAGTGGACAAAAGGCATCCTGCATGCCAGTGTGATATCCTGTACTAACTTTTCTTTCTGAAGACTTTGAGGCCTAATTTTAATTTCTAGTTAATTTAATTTAATTTAGGCAATACAATTAAATTGATTAGTGTTAATGTCTTGTCTAGCAATGCTGCTGTTCACGTCAACATAAATCCATCTATCTATCTGCATGGTTTACATGCAGGCATATAGAGAGAATAAGTAATTCCATAACAAGGGTTATAATTCAGTCAGTAGGTTAATGTGTTCAGTCATCAGTCAAACAACAAGGGTTATAATTCAGTCAGTAGGTTAATGTGTTCAGTCATCAGTCAAACAACAAGGGTTATAATTCAGTCAGTAGGTTAATGTGTTCAGTCATCAGTCAAACAACAAGGGTTATAATTCAGTCAGTAGTTTAATGTGTACAGTCATCAGTCAAACAACAAGGGTTATAATTCAGTCAGTAGGTTAATGTGTTCAGTCATCAATCAAACAACAAGGGTTAAAATTCAGTCAGTAGGTTAATGTGTTCAGTCATCAGTCTTTGGTGTTCCTGTATGAACAGCTACAGTAGGATGTGTTTAACACCCCGCTCGGTTACACACCAGCTCCCTAGGTGTCTCTCCTGCTTCCTAATGCCTGCGAAACCAGGAAGTGTGTTGGTGCTAGGACGATGAGGATCGGGAATGCTGATCTTGTTCTCACCCCGCCCGCTGTGGAGGAGGCTCAGTGTGTGAATGTGTCTCTGTGTGTGTGTGTGTGTGTGTGTGTGTGTGTGTGTGTGTGTGTGTGTGTGTGTGTGTGTGTGTGTGTGTGTGTGTGTGTGTGTGTGTGTGTGTGTGAGAGAGAGAGAGAAGGAGAGAGAGCCAGAGATAAGGCTCAGTAGTGGGTGGCCCAGAGTGCTGTGTGTGGTGCCAACAGACTCTAGCTGCCTGTCTGCGCTGATATCCATCCCATTAGATGACAGGATGTCTGCTGTGTGTGTGTGTGTGTGTGTGTGTGTGTGTGTGTGTGTGTGTGTGTGTGTGTGTGTGAGTGTGATAGAAAGAGAGTGTGTGAAGTGAAAAGCAGAGCACCACAAGCAGCTCTGAGTGTGGTTACCAAAGCATGTTTTCTTGGCTGTAGACCAGTACATTCTGTTAGACCAGTGCTGTTGGAAGGAGAGCATTTATATTGAGATCAGATAATATGGCATTCTGGGATGATGGTAAATAGACCACTTTCTTTACAGAAAAAAACCCATCATCAAAATGGCTCCCTATCTCCCAAAGTTGAAATGGCAGAGTGAGTGAAATCTCTAGCAAACTCCATCCACTCGGGTGGCTTATCAGCAAAGATACCTGCACAGCTGTGAGAGGAAGAGTTGAAAGTATCAACAGGGTTCTTTAAAGGTTTTATCTCCTCCATGGACTCAAGGGCTTCGTCCCAAATGGCACCCTATTTCCTATATAAGCTACCCAACTTGTCCCAGTGAGGTCAAACCACTTTTGGAGAGAAAAAATAATGAGTGAATGATAAGCTGTTCTGGGAACAGAACTGTGCTGTCCAGGAGGAATAGAATGAGTGAATGATAAGCTGTTCTGGGAACAGAACTGTGCTGTCCAGGAGGAATATAATGAGGGAATGTTGAGCTGTTCTGGAACAGAACTGTGCCGTCCAGGAGGAATATAATGAGGGAATGTTGAGCTGTTCTGGAACAGAACTGTGCCGTCCAGGAGGAATATAATGAGGGAATGTTGAGCTGTTCTGGAACAGAACTGTGCCGTCCAGGAGGAATATAATGAGGGAATGTTGAGCTGTTCTGGAACAGAACTGTGCTGTCCAGGAGGAATATAATGAGGGAATGTTGAGCTGTTCTGGGAACAGAACTGTGCCGTCCAGGAGGAATATAATGAGGGAATGTTGAGCTGTTCTGGAACATAACTGTGCTGTCCAGGAGGAATATAATGAGGGAATGTTGAGCTGTTCTGGAACATAACTGTGCTGTCCAGGAGGAATATAATGAGGGACTGTACAGTACTGACAGTCATACGGAAGTGTTTCCACACTACACACAGCCTAACACTACACACATGCTGCTCTGCCCAGTCACTCTGGATCAACAAACCTCAGAACCCAGGATAATCGAAGTGACAGGAAGGAAGAACTTGTTTAGCTGGTAGATCAGGAGGTGTGATGATTATGAAACACCATTAGGTTCAGATTATGAAAGAAATGGAGGACTTTCCTTTTCCTCAAGGAAATATATTGAATATCCCCCCATAAATCAACCAGCATTTCAATTTCATCATCATCACTAGAACATAGTTGCAGAACTAGCTAGATCAGGACATTATGATTATGAAACATGGGTAAGATCAGGACATTATGATTATGAAACATGGGTAAGATCAGGACATTATGATTATGAAACATGGGTAAGATCAGGACATTATGACTATGAAACATGGGTAAGATCAGGACATTATGATTATGAAACATGGGTAAGATCAGGACATTATGATTATGAAACATGGGTAAGATCAGGACATTATGATTATGAAACATGGGTAAGATCAGGACATTATGATTATGAAACATGGGTAAGATCAGGACATTATGATTATGAAACATGGGTAAGATCAGGACATTATGATTATGAAACATGGGTAAGATCAGGATATTATGATTATGAAACATGGGTAAGATCAGGACATTATGATTATGAAACATGGGTAAGATCAGGACATTATGATTATGAAACATGGGTAAGATCAGGATATTATGATTATGAAACATGGGTAAGATCAGGACATTATGATTATAAAACATGGGTAAGATCAGGGCATTATGATTATAAAACATGGGTAAGATCAGGACATTATGATTATAAAACATGGGTAAGATCAGGACATTATGATTATAAAACATGGGTAAGATCAGGACATTATGATTATAAAACATGGGTAAGATCAGGACATTATGATTATAAAACATGGGTAAGATCAGGACATTATGATTATAAAACATGGGTAAGATCAGGACATTATGATTATAAAACATGGGTAAGATCAGGACAGCAATAGACGACCCCCAAAAATTACTCCTATATCTGTGTCATTTCCTGTTGAGCATGAGCACTACTCAGAGCCATCTGCAGTATATGGAATTATAGGCAGTATAGTATACAGTATATCTGTATTTGGCAGTATATATAGGCAGTATAGTATACATCTGTATGTGGCAGTATATATAGGCAATATAGTATACATCTGTATATGGCAGTATATATAGGCAGTATAGTATACATCTGTATGTGGCAGTATATATAGGCAGTATAGTAAACATCTGCATGTGGCCGTATATGGAAGTATAGGCAGTATAGTATACATCTGTATGTGGCAGTATATGAAAGTATAGGCAGTATAGTAAACATCTGTATGTGGCAGTATATGGAAGTATATGCAGTATAGCATACATCTGTATGTGGCAGTATATGGAAGTATAGGCAGTATAGTATACATCTGCATGTGGCAGTTTATATAGGCAGTATAGTAAACGTCTGCAAGTGGCAGTATATGGAGTTATAGGCAGTATAGTATACATCTGTATGTGGCAGTATATGGAAGTATAGGCAGTATAGTAAACATCTGTATGTGGCAGTATATGGAAGTATAGGCAGTATATATCTGTATGTGGCAGTATAGGGAAGCATAGGCAGTATAGTATACATCTGTATGTGGCAGTATACATAGGCAGTATAGTATACATCTGTATGTGGCAGTATACATAGGCAGTATAGTATACATGTGTATGTGGCAGTATATGGAAGTATAGGCAGTATAGTAAACATCTGTATGTGGCAGTATATGGAAGTGTAGGCAGTATAGTATACATCTGTATGCGGCAGTATATGGAAGTATAGGCAGTATAGTGTACACCTGTACGTGTCAGTATATATAGGCAGTATAGTATACATCTGTACGTGGCAGTATATGTAAGCCTAGGCAGTATTGTATACATATGTATGTGTTAGTATATGGAAGCGTAGGCAGTATTGTATACATATGTGGCAGTATATGGAAGTGTAGGCAGTATAGTATACATCTGTATGCGGCAGTATATGGAAGTATAGGCAGTATAGTATATATCTGTATGTGGCAGTATATATAGGCAGTATAGTATACATCTGTACGTGGCAGTATATATAGGCAGTATAGTATACATCTGTACATGGCAGTATATATAGGCAGTATAGTATACATCTGTACGTGGCAGTATATATAGGCAGTATAGTATATATCTGTATGTGGCAGTATATATAGGCAGTATAGTATATATCTGTACGTGGCAGTATATATAGGCAGTATAGTATACATCTGTACCTGGCAGTATATATAGGCAGTATAGTATACATCTGTAAGTGGCAGTATATATAGGCAGTATAGTATACATCTGTACGTGGCAGTATATATAGGCAGTATAGTATATATCTGTACGTGGCAGTATATATAGGCAGTATAGTATACATCTGTACGTGGCAGTATATATAGGCAGTATAGTATACATCTGTACGTGGCAGTATATATAGGCAGTATATACTTGGCTCTGGTCCTTTCACCTGTGGGTTTAGATAGATAGATAGATAGATAGATAGATAGATAGATAGATAGATAGATAGATAGATAGATAGATAGATAGATAGATAGATAGATAGATAGATAGATAGATAGATAGATAGATAGATAGATAGATAGATAGATAGATAGATAGATAGGTACTTTATTGATCCCCCGGGGGGGAAATTTCATTGTCAAGCAGCTACAACAAAACACAGGGCAGGTGCAAAATGCCACAACGAAAGTACACAAAAGACAGATACACGGTACATGATACATAGAGCGGCAGTATGAAAAAGTATAGAAATACAAGATATCTGGAGTGCAAAAAAAAGCTATAAAAAGACATTGCATAGTATGAGTGGTTGGCTGAATATGTACACTATAGGTATACAGTTATATTTACAGATAAGTGAATAATTGCATGTTTACACAAACTGTACAGGTAAATGACAGGAAGAGATACTTTAATAGCTAAATGTGTGTATGATATAATTTGGGGTAATAATAGTAATTATTTCCTTAGTGGTGTAGCATCCCTTTTCACTCTATTCACTTTTGAAATGTGTTTAATTATTATTATTTTTATTTAACCTTTATTTAACTAGGCAAGTCAGTTAGAACAAATTCTTATTTACAATGACGGTCTACACCGGCCAAACCTGGACGACGCTGGGACAGTTGTGCGCCGCCCTATGGGACTCACAGCTGGCTGTGATACAGTGTGGATTCGAACCAGGTTGTCTGTAGTGACGCCTCTAGCACTGAGCTGCAGTGCCTTAGACCACTGCACCACTTCCTGTACACTTCTGGTCTCTCAAGAAATAATAACCTCAGGCTCTTGCTTTATATCCATTTTATAATATTACTACATTACATATACCAGGCATATTAAACAACGTGTCAATATATACTGCTCCAATTATTTAAACCAAGGTCAAACAACAGTTAATTGTGTTACTTTTTAGTTCTCTTTCTTCATTTAATCAAGGACTTCAGTGTCATGCTACGGCAGCTTGGAAGGAAGTAACAGCCAATCATCGCCAAAGCAAGTGAAGTAGATAGTAAACAATAAAAAAAATTACAATAAACATTACACTCAGACGTTCCAAAAGAATAAAGACATTTCAAATGTCATATTATGTTTATTTACAGTGTTGTAACAATTTGCAAATAGTCAAAGTATAAAAGGGAAAATAAATCAACATAAATATGGGTTGTATTTACAATGGTGTTTGTTCTTCACTGGTTGTCCTTTTCTTGTGGCAACAGGTCACACATCTTGCTGCTGTGATGGAACACTGTGGTATTTCACCCAGTAGATATGGGAGTTTATCAATATTGGGTTTGTTTACAAATTCTTTGTGGATCTGTGTAATCTGAGGGAAATATATGCTCACTGATTCTGTACATAATTTTGGGTCAGTCACAGTGGTCAGGTATTTTAGCCAGATCCTAATTGGTATGTCGAATATTATGTTCCTTTTGATGACATAGAAGGCCCTTCTTGCCTTGTCGCTCAGATCGTTCACAGCTTTGTGGAAGTTACCTGTGGCACCGATGTTTAGGCCAAGGTATGTATAGTTTTTTGTGTGTGCTCTAGAGCAACGTTGTCTAGATGGAATTTGTATTTGCGGCCCTGTGGAAGGAATGTGTGTGTGTTTTGCCAATTTTAACCACACACTTGTTGTTTGTGTACATGGATTTTATCATGTATGTTTTTCCCCAACACCACTTTCCATCAATTTGTGTAGCAGACCCTCATGCCAAATTGAGTCAAAAGCTTTTCTGAAATCAACAAAGCATGGAAGTGTAGGCAGTATAGTATACATCATTGCCAATGTTTTGGTTTGTTTGTTTATCCATTAGGGTGTGCAGGGTGAATACGTGGTCTGTCGTACGATAATTTGGTAAAAAGACAATTTGCCATTTGCTCAGTACATTGTTTTCACTGAGGAAATGAACTAGTCTGTTGTTAATGATAATGCAGAGGATTTTCCCAAGGTTGCTGTTGACTCATATCCCACGGGTGTTATTGGGGTCAAATTTGTCTCCACTTTTGTGGATTGGGGTGATCAGTCCTTGGTTCCACATATTGGGGAAGATGCCAGAGCTGAGGATGATGTTAAAGACTTTAAGCCAATTGGAATTTGTGATCTGTATATTTTATCATTTCATTAAGGATACCATCAACACCACAGGCCTTTTTGGGTTGGAGGGTTTGTATTTTGTCCTGTAGTTCATTCAATGTAATTGGAGAATCCAGTGGGTTCTGGTCTTTAATAGTTGATTCTAGGATTTGCATCTGATCATGTATATTTATTTGCTGTTTGTTCTTTGTTATAGAGCCAAATAGATTGGAGAAGTGGTTTATCCATACATCTCTGTTTTGGATCGATAGATCTTCATGTTGTTGTTTGTTTAGTGTTTTCCAATTTTCCCAGAAGGGGTTAGAGCAGGGGTGTCAGACTCATATTAGGTAGTGGGCTGGATTTGTTCAGATGGGACCTCATGGGGGCCTGATAATGTTTTGCTAAAATCAATTTGACTCTACACATGGTTATTTAGGCTGCTGGCGGATTTATTTGAAATCATTCAAGAAGGCCTACAGATACCAATCAATGCATTGTTGGCACATGAAAAAAACACTATGTAGTATTACATGAAGCAATCAGAAAAATACAGGTTGATCAGAAATACTTTTTCTATGCAACATTGACAAGAATACATTTCAAGTACAGATGAGAGAAGTGAAACAAATTGTCAATTAATTATAAGCGCCATAGAAATTATGTTTTCTATTAATGTTAACTATTAATAATTATATAATATGTTTGAATATCTGTGTTATTTATTGATTATACATTTGAAAGAATGCAGGTTATTGTTATTAAACGCCAAATGTCGGTCCAGAATAGCTGTACCAATCAATCAGAATAGCTGTACCAATCAATCAGAATAGCTGTACCAATCAATCAGAATAGCTGTACCAATCAATCAGAATGAACTACAGAAATTGCGTGTGAAAACACCTAAATGTTAAATATGAATAGAGAATGCAATAAATGACTTAACTTTGTCTTTTAGTTGACTGTTCAAATCTCCGGAAAGTTCCCTGATTCTCTCTGCCACAGTATGTCTGGACAAGCTAATGTTAGCTAAAGCTTGTGGTTTCTCAGGGCTCACCAGCTCAGCTGCCTTTAGCATGCAGGTTTTCACTAATTCTCCCTCTGAGAACGGGTTGGATGCTGCAGCGATTTCACTGGCAATGATATAGCTGGCTTTAACTATTCCATCATGTGTTTCTCTACATTTGGAAAATACAGATTGTTGTTTTTTTAGATGATGCTAGCTCATTCACCTTTTCGGTTGGCAGTTGCCCAGTCAGTGTACTTGTCATATTTTTCTACGTGGGTCTCATAGTGTCGTGTGATGTTATACTCCTTTACTACAGACACTGTCTGTGACCAGATAAGGCAGATAGGTTTTCCATGCTCCTCCCAGAAGAACAACTGCTCTTTCCAGTTTTCTTCCAATACCCTACATTCCGTGTCAACCTTTCTCTTTTTCGATAGCATGTTTTGCTAAGATAGCTTAACAGTTAAGATAAAAAGGCCAGTTGCTTTTTATCTTTATCAGAACTGGCGGTTTTTACTACTTCCTGTGGATAGATAGTAGTGCAAGCTTTAATTAACGTATCAAATGTGATTTATTTACAATCTATGATCATATCATAGAAACATATTACTTTACTCACATAGTTGATAATAACTGTATGCAAACGTTTTGCTGTTTTGTTTTTTTACCCATAACATCTCGGGCCGTGTCTCTGACATCACTCAGGCAGCTTCTGAACCACACCTGACCTCCTGAGTGAGTCTGCATGTGCCAGGACTGGTGTTATGTGTCAGGAATACTGATGAACAAAACATTAACACCTTCCTAATATTGTTGCACTCAGAACAGCCTCAAACACTGGCATGGTTTAAATAGACTGTCAGTACATATCTGATAAACACTGGCATGGTTTAAATAGACTGTCAGTACATATCTGATAAACACTGGCATGGTTTAAATAGACTGTCAGTACATATCTGATAAACACTGGCATGGTTTAAATAGACTGTCAGTACATATCTGATAAACACTGGCATGGTTTAAATAGACTGTCAGTACATATCTGATAAACACTGGCATGGTTTAAATAGACTGTCAGTACATATCTGATAAACACTGGCATGGTTTAAATAGACTGTCAGTACATATCTGATAAACACTGGCATGGTTTAAACAGACTGTCAGTACATATCTGATAAACACTGGCATGGTTTAAATAGACTGTCAGTACATATCTGATAAACACTGGCATGGTTTAAATAGACTGTCAGTACATATCTGATAAACACTGGCATGGTTTAAATAGACTGTCAGTACATATCTGATAAACACTGGCATGGTTTAAACAGACTGTCAGTACATATCTGATAAACACTGGCATGGTTTAAATAGACTGTCAGTACATATCTGATAAACACTGGCATGGTTTAAATAGACTGTCAGTACATATCTGATAAACACTGGCATGGTTTAAACAGTGTACACATTAAACAACTATATGGTATAGAGAATGAAAGGAATTTACCATAGCATCTTTCTTCTAGAATTATTGCTGTTTTTCAGCCATATTCTGCAATGTTGCATTATCAACAAAAACCCTGCAAAAAACTATAAGACCAATCATCAAGTAGCTTTGAAGTCTGTGGAGCTGTCAAGTCTCTACCTCTGGTAGCACTCAGGGATGAATTACTTTGAGTCCGTCCCAATTGGCACCCTATTCCCTACATAGTGCATCACTTTTGACCTGGTCTGGTCAAAAGTAGTGCACTATATACTGTAGGGAATAGGATGTAATTTGGGACATGAGCTCTGTGTTCTGTTTCTACCTCCCTTGGTCATACTAAGGTGATGATTGAACCGAGTCTGCAGCTTGGTGCTGTTTGAAAAGTGTGTGTGTTAGTGTGTGTGAGAACAAAGTGTCGAGAGCAAAGCAGGAGCCCTACTCTGCCTTGATGTCCTCAACCAGCTAGTCATGCGAGGTCTATTTGACACACACATACACACACGCCTATTCATCTCTTTCTCCAGCTTGTAATTTGAGCCCTGCAAGCTCAAACACTGAGAGTTGACCCCGTGGTGAACCTGTGAGGATGACAGATTTGAGGAACAGAAGCTTTTCATTTAAACCATTTTAATGTATTGTGTCTTTCACCACTAACGGACTGTAGCCCAGTGTGTTAGTGATGTGTGGGTTGACTCATAACCCGCAGTCCCTGTGGTTATATCCACGGGCAGATGGGTTTAGGGTCATGAAGTATTGTGTGGATGGTAGATGGTGGGCAAGTTGAATAAAGACAAAAAGAGAAAACAGTCAAAATCCACTAATGTATAATTCTTGTTAGAAGAATATATAAATAGCCTCATATCTATAGGCCTAAGCTTTCGGGTATAACTGTACAGGCCAAATACAGGCCAAATACAGGCCAAATACAGGCCAAATACAGGGCAGATTTTCAAATGCTTTTGGGAACTTGGGCAGAAAAAGTTAACGTCAATCCAGTGAGGTAAAAAGGACAATGTCGGAGTTTAATTCAATAAGAGAAAAGCTGTGAAATGGAGTTAAATAAAGAGAAGGACCAGAACAGTTATGTCAACTTCCTGTTCACCCTTTACACCTCGGACCAGAACAGTGATGTCAACTTCCTGTTCACCCTTTACACCTCGGACCAGAACAGTGATGTCAACTTCCTGTTCACCCTTTACACCTCGGGCCAAAACAGTGATGTCAGCTTCCTGTTCACCCTTTACACCTCGGGCCAAAACAGTGATGTCAGCTTCCTGTTCACCCTCTACACCTCAGACTTCAGATATACAGTGGGGAGAACAAGTATTTGATACACTGCTGATTTTTCCTACTTACAAAGCATGTAGAGGTCTGTAATTTTTATCGTAGGTACACTTCAACTGTGAGAGACGGAATCTAAAACAAAAATCCAGAAAATCACATTGTATGATTTTTAAATAATTAATTTGCGTTTTATTGCATGACATAAGTATTTGATCACCTAGCAACCAGTAAGAATTCCGGCTCTCACAGACCTGATCGTTTTTCTTTAAGAAGCCCTCCTGTTCTCCACTCATTACCTGTATTAACTGCACCTGTTTGAACTCGTTACCTGTATAAAAGACACCTGTCCACACACTCAATCAAACAGACTCCAACCTCTCCACAATGGCCAAGACCAGAGAGCTGTGTAAGGACATCAGGGATAAAATTGTAGACCTGCACAAGGCTGGGATGGGCTACAGGACAATAGGCAAGCAGCTTGGTGAGAAGGCAACAACTGTTGGTGCAATTATTAGAAAATGGAAGAAGTTCAAGATGACGGTCAATTTCCCTTGTCTGGGGCAACATGCAAGATCTCACCTCGTGGGGCATCAATGATCATGAGGAAGGTGAGGGATCAGCCCAGAACTACACGGCAGGACCTGGTCAATGACCTGAAGAGAGCTGGGACCACAGTCTCAAAGAAAACCATTAGTAACACACTACGCTGTCATGGATTAAAATCCTGCAGCGCACGCAAGGTCCCCCTGCTCAAGCCAGCGCATGTCCAGGCCCGTCTGAAGTTTGCCAATGACCATCTGGATGATCCAGAGGAGGAATGGGAGAAGGTCATGTGGTCTGATGAGACAAAAATAGAGCTTTTTGGTCTAAACTCCACTCGCCGTGTTTGGAGGAAGAAGAAGGATGAGTACAACCCCAAGAACACCATCCCAACCGTGAAGCATGGAGGTGGAAACATCATTCTTTGGGGATGCTTTTCTGCAAAGGGGACAGGACGACTGCACCGTATTGAGGGGAGGATGGATGGGGCCATGTATCGCGAGATCTTGGCCAACAACCTCCTTCCCTCAGTAAGAGCATTGAAGATGGGTCGTGGCTGGGTCTTCCAGCATGACAACGACCCGAAACACACAGCCAGGGCAACTAAGGAGTGGCTGCGTAAGAAGCATCTCAAGGTCCTGGAGTGGCCTAGCCAGTCTCCAGACCTGAACCCAATAGAAAATCTTTGGAGGGAGCTGAAAGTCTGTATTGCCCAGCGACAGCCCCGAAACCTGAAGGATCTGTATGGAGGAGTGGGCCAAAATCCCTGCTGCAGTGTGTGCAAACCTGGTCAAGAACTACAGGAAGCGTATTATCTCTGTAATTGCAAACAAAGGTTTCTGTACCAAATATTAAGTTCTGCTTTTCTGATGTATCAAATACTTATGTCATGCAATAAAATGCAAATTAATTACTTAAAAATCATACAATGTGATTTTATGGATTTTTGTTTTAGATTCCGTCACTCACAGTTGAAGTACCTATGATAAAAATTACAGACTTCTACATGCTTTGTAAGTGGGAAAACCTGCAAAATCGGCAGTGTATCAAATACTTGTTCTCCCCACTGTAACTCTGAAACATGCCACCTGCAGAAGTTCTCGGATGACTCCACAATTGTAGGGTGCATCAGGGTTGGGCAGGAGGAGGAGTACAGGAGCACAATCAGTGACTTTGTGTTGTGGTGTGAGCAGAACCACCTTCAGCTCAACATCAGCAAAACAAAGGAGATGGTTGTAGACTTCAGGAGAACCAAGGCACAACTGACTGCAGTCCCTATACAGCGGATGGATGTGGAAATGGTTGGTTCATACAAGTTCCTGGGAGTCTATATTGACAGCAGGCTGGAATGGGCTGGTAACATCGGGCCCTGTTCAAAAAGGGCCAGAGCCGACTCTACTTTCTGAGGAGGCTCAGGTCTTTCAATGTGTGCAGTAAACTACTGTATACCTTCTACCAGTCTGTGGTAGCCAGTGCCATCTTTTTTGCAGTGGTGTGCTGGGGCGCCAACATAAAGGTTGGTGATGCTTCTCGGGTAAATAAGCTGATCAGGAAGGCTAGCTCTGTTCTGGGGATTAACCTTGACACTCTAGAGGAGGTGGCGGAGAGACGGATCCTGGCCAAACTGCTGGCCATCATGGACAATGTCACCCACCCTCTGCATGCCAAGGTTATGATGCAGAGGAGCGCCTTCAGCCACAGACTGATCCCACCACGGTGTGCCAGAGAGCGCTACAGGAGGTCCTTCCTGCTGGCGGCTATTAGACTATTTAATGCCTCACCTGGGTGCCGTGCCGTCCGCAACCTAGACCTGGAACTGTTGGGGTGTTAGGACCTAGTTTAACAATTAGGCATCCATCCATCCGTGAGTAACTTTCTGGTCTGTAATCACTCATTCACTCAGGACTCACTCATTCAGCACTATTTCATTCAGGACTGTATATACATATTCATATATAGTTGTTATATCATATCACGTGCATTATTGTAAATAAATATTGAACTGAATTTACGTAGTCATTCACTCATGAATGCATATTAGTATCCTGTCAGTTGCATCTTTTCTCATTGCGTTTAGTATATCGAATGTGCAATACGTGCAGTTATCTGTAATTAAACCCTGCGCACTAAGGACTGTATTTTAAGGAAAGTATTATTATTACCCTAAATTATATCTTACACACATTTAGCTATTTAAGTATCTCTTCCTGTCATTTACCTGTACAGTTAATTTAACCATGCAAATATTCACTTACCTGTACATTTAACTGTATATTTACGTGTACAGTTAATTTAACCATGCAAAATATCCACTTACCTGTTCATTAAGTAAACTATTATTACCCTCATTTATATCATACACACTTTTAGCTATTTAAGTATCTTTTTCTGCCATAGACCTGTATAGTTAACCATGCAATTTTTATTTATTTATATCAACTTGCAATAATTGTATACATTTTTCACCTAACATATTCAGCCATCCACCCATACTATGCAATGCCTTTTTATAGCTTTTTGCACTCCAGACTTCTTGTATTTTTATACTTCTTCATACTGCCGCACTATGTATCATGTATCGTGTATATGTCTTTTGTGTATTTCGTTCTGGCAATTTGCACCTACCTACCTACCTACCTACCTACCTACCTACCTACCTACCTACCTACCTACCTACCTACCTACCTATCTTAAACTGACTGTAGGACTATAACCTCTCACATAGCCTAATATAATATTAAACTGACTGTAGGTCTATAACCTGTCACATAGCCTAATATAATATTAAACTGACTGTAGGCCTATAACCTCTCACATATAACTTCATATAATATTAAACTGACTGTAGGTCTATAACCTCTCACATAGCCTAATATAATATTAAACTGACTGTAGGACTATAACCTCTCACATAGCCTAATATAATATTAAACTGACTGTAGGCCTATAACCTCTCACATATAACTTAATATAATATTAAACTGACTGTAGGTCTATAACCTCTCACATAGCCTAATATAATATTAAACTGACTGTAGGACTATAACCTCTCACATGTAGTCTAATATAATATTAAACTGACTGTAGGTCTATAACCTCTCACATAGCCTAATATTAAACTGACTGTAGGTCTATAACCTCTCACATAGCCTAATATAATATTAAACTGACTGTAGGACCATAACCTCTCACATAGCCTAATATAATATTAAACTGACTGTAGGTCTATAACCTCTCACATAGCCTAATATTAAACTGACTGTAGGTCTATAACCTCTCACATAGCCTAATATAATATTAAATTGACTGTAGGTCTATAACCTCTCACATAGCCTAATATAATATTAAACTGACTGTAGGTCTATAACCTCTCACATAGCCTAATATAATATTAAACTGACTGTAGGTCTATAACCCCTCACATAGCCTAATATAATATTAAACTGACTGTAGGTCTATAACCTCTCACATAGCCTAATATAATATTAAACTGACTGTAGGTCTATAACCTCTCACATAGCCTAATATATTATTAAACTGACTGTAGGTCTATAACCTCTCACATAGCCTAATATTAAACTGACTGTAGGACCATAACCTCTCACATAGCCTAATATAATATTAAACTGACTGTAGGTCCATAACCTCTCACATAGCCTAATATTAAACTGACTGTAGGTATATAACCTCTCACATAGCCTAATATAATATTAAACTGACTGTAGGACTATAACCTCTCACATAGCCTAATATAATATTAAACTGACTGTAGGTCTATAACCTCTCACATAGTCTAATATAATATTAAACTGACTGTAGGACTATAACCTCTCACATAGCCTAATATATTATTAAACTGAAATAATGAATCAGTTCTTGCTGTAAAATGATACACCACATGTACATTTTGACTCAGGAACAGGATTGGAGATATATGATTGATTTATTTTAGCATCTTGAGAGAATGAAGTTTAGTTTATGTTATTAATTAGACTGGAGGAAAACAGTCTAACAGATGGAGGAAAACAGATGATAAAGTCTGGGATTTATTTCCATTACTGCAGCTCCAGCGTAGGGGACGTTCATATGGGACAGAAGATATCAAACAGTCGTTGTTATGAGCAGAGGCAACTCATTCTACTCTAATGCTCCTGCATACTAGACAGTACCTTTCCCTGCATTACTCCTGAACCTGTATAAACACACATTAGCAACACCTGATCTGGGGCTTCCTTAACACGGGGACAGTAATCAGATGCACAATTAGGGGCCGTCTTAATCAGATGCACGATTAGGGGCCGTCTTAATCAGATGCACGATTAGGGGCCGTCTTAGTCAGATGCACGATTAGGGGCCGTCTGTAAAGGTGCTGCCTTTATCAGCAAAATAAAAGCTGATAGTATTTCAACCACATAAAATATGCATCCAAGCCGAACTGAAATCCGGCCTGTGTGTGTGCTGAATGTGTGTGTGTGTGTGTGTGTGTGTGTGTGTGTGTGTGTGGTGTGTGTGTGTAGTGTGTGTGTGTGTGTGTGTGTGTGTGTGTGTGTGTGTGTAATGTGTGTGTGTGAATGTAGTGTGTGTGTGTGTGTAATGTGTGTGTGTGAATGTAGTGTGTGTGTGAGTGTGTAGTGTGTGTGTGTGTGTGTGTGTGTGTAGTGTGTGTGTGTGTAGTGTGTGTGTGTGTGTGTAGTGTGTGTGTGTGTGTAGTGTGTGTGTGTGTGTAGTGTGTGTGTGTGTAGTGTGTGTGTGTGTGTAGTGTGTGTGTGTGTAGTGTGTGTGTGTGTGTAGTGTGTGTGTGTGTGTGTAGTGTGTAGTGTGTGTGTGTGTGTAGTGTGTGTGTGTGTGTAGTGTGTGTGTGTGTGTGTGTGTGTGTGTGTGTGTGTAGTGTGTGTGTGTGTAGTGTGTGTGTGTGTGTAGTGTGTGTGTGTGTGTGTGTGTAGTGTGTGTGTGTGTGTGTAGTGTGTGTGTGTGTGTAGTGTGTGTGTGTGTGTAGTGTGTGTGTGTGTAGTGTGTGTGTGTGTAGTGTGTGTGTGTGTGTAGTGTGTGTGTGTGTGTGTGTAGTGTGTGTGTGTGTGTAGTGTGTGTGTGTGTGTAGTGTGTGTGTGTGTAGTGTGTGTGTGTGTAGTGTGTGTGTGTAGTGTGTGTGTGTGTAGTGTGTGTGTGTGTGTAGTGTGTGTGTGTGTAGTGTGTGTGTGTGTGTAGTGTGTGTGTGTGTAGTGTGTGTGTGTGTGTAGTGTGTGTGTGTGTGTAGTGTGTGTGTGTGTGTAGTGTGTGTGTGTAATGTGTGTGTGTGTAGTGTGTGTGTGTGTGTGTAGTGTGTGTGTGTGTAGTGTGTGTGTGTGTGTGAGGTCTCTGGAAGGTCATTACTATGTCATGGTTAGAACTCGCTGCCCAACACGCTGCACACTGCCAAGCTCTCAAGATGAAGCCTTGGCAAAGCACTCTGCCCTCTCTGCCTCCCTCCCACTCCCTTCTCTCTCCCACCATCTCTCTATCGCTCTCTCTACATCCCCCTCTCTCCTTCTCTCCTCCTCTCCCCTTCTCTCCCCCTCTCTCCTTCTCTCCTCCTCTCCTCCTCTCTCCTTCTCTCTCCTCCTCTCCTCTTCTCTCCCCCTCTCCCCTTCTCTCCTCCTCTCTCCCCCTCTCCCCTTCTCTCCCCCTCTCTCCTTCTCTCCCCCTCTCCCCTTCTCTCCCCCTCTCCTCCTCTCTCCTCCTCTCCAATTATCTCCTTCTCTCCTTATCACCTCCTCTCTCCTTCTCTCCCCCTCTCCTCCTCTCCTCCTCTCTCCTTCTACCCTTCTCTCCTTCTCTCCCCTATCCCCTTATCTTCCCCTCTCCTCCTCTCCCCCTCTCTCCTTCTCTCCTTTCCCCTTCCCTCCCCTTCGCTCCCCCTCTCCTCCTCTCCTCCTCTCTCCTTCTCTCCTCTCCTCCCCTCTCCTCCTCTCCCCTCCTCTCTCCTTCTCTTCTCCTCTCTCCTCCTCTCCCCCTCTCCTCTTCTCTCCCCCTCTCCCCTTCTCTCCCCCTCTCCTCCTCTCTCCTCCTCTCCCCTTCTCTCATTCTCTCCTCCTCTCTCCTCCTCTCTCCCCCTCTCCCCTTCCCTCCTCCTCTTCCCTCCTCCTCTCTCCTTCTCTCCTCCTCTCTCCTCCTCTATCCCCCTCTCCCCTTCCCTCCCCCTCTCTCCTTCTCTCCTCCTCTCCCCTTCCCTCCCCCTCTCTCTCCCCCTCTCCCCTTCTCTCCCCACTCCCCTACATGTAAGCCTGCCACAGTGCAGACACACAGGAGAGACTAGGTGGTTGGATGAGGCAGACATTACACCCTGTAATTGTCTTTCCTCTTCTCATCCCCATACTAACCCCAGGTCAGCAGAAGGTCAAGCCCACTGCCCTGACCAAGTTAGAGTTCAGGGGTTAAAGGTCATGTCCTGTTGACCCTGCGTGTGAGATAAGCAGCTAGGCTGGGAGCAGTGATGCCCTGGTGGAAGGACCTGGCTCTGGACTGTGGTTGTTATTGGCAGCTTGTCAGGTTGAGCAGAGCTGGACAGCAGGAGGTAGCTATGATGCGTTGTGTTATCCAGGCAAGCTGTGTGTGTGTGTGTGTGTGTGTGTGTGTGTGTGTGTGTGTGTGTGTGTGTGTGTGTGTGTGTGTGTGTGTGTGTGTGTGTGTGTGTGTGTGTGTGTGTGTGTGTGTGTGTGTATGTGTGTGTGTGTGTGTGTGTGTGTGTGTGTGTGTGTGTGTATTTGAGTGATATGTCCAGGTGGCCTGGGCTAAGACTTGCTCCTGTGAACCTCACTCACACCCCGTGCAACACTTAATGTGAAGAGCTTCGTAGCCTGGGAAATAGATCCATTTGATATTGTTGTTATTATTATCCAGACTATTAGAACCAAGTGGACAGAATGGAATATTGTTGTTATTATTATCCAGACTATTAGAACCAAATGGACAGAATGGAATATTGTTGTTATTATTATCCAGACTATTAGAACCAAGTGGACAGAATGGTATATTGTTGTTATTATTGTCCAGACTATTAGAACCAAGTGGACAGAATGAGATATTGTTGTTATTATTATCCGGACTATTAGAACCAAGTGGACAGAATGGAATATTGTTGTTATTATTATCCAGACTATTAGAACCAAGTGGACAGAATGGAATATTGTTGTTATTATTATCCAGACTATTAGAACCAAGTGGACAGAATGGGATATTGTTGTTATTATTATCCAGACTATTAGAACCAAGTGGACAGAATGGAATATTGTTGTTATTATTATCCAGACTATTAGAACCAAGTGGACAGAATGGAATATTGTTGTTATTATTATCCAGACTATTAGAACCAAGTGGACAGAATGGAATATTGTTGTTATTATTATCCAGACTATTAGAACCAAGTGGACAGAATGGAATATTGTTGTTATTATTATCCAGACTATTAGAACCAAGTGGACAGAATGGAATATTGTTGTTATTATTATCCAGACTATTAGAACCAAGTGGACAGAATGGAATATTGTTGTTATTATTATCCAGACTATTAGAACCAAGTGGACAGAATGGAATATTGTTGTTATTATTATCCAGACTATTAGAACCAAGTGGACATTGTAAATATTTGGGAATAGATATATTTCCTTCCGTAGATAAAACCATTGGCAGAAACTTTAACAGAACGCTCACATCAATTAAATCCGACCCCAGTAGATGAAATAATATCCCAGTTGTTTAAACCACAAGAATATCTATTGTCAAAATGAATATATTGCCATAGCTGAATCTCTGTAGTTTAATGCATCCCATGTCTACCTCTTCTGGCTATGGGGATAAAATCCATAGTGCGGTTTCAAAATGTATATGGTAAGGTAAGAGATTCCAAATAAAATGAACAAACTTGCAACGAGGGAAAGACGTAGGAGGAGTATCCTTACCAAACTTTAAATTGTATTTTCAGGCACTAGCATTTCGTCCCATCCTAAATTGCTCTGAAGAGGTGGTCTTCACTGATATATCCCTTAAACAATGTAATATGATGTCTCCTATTGACCTGGAAGAGGTGGTCTCCACTGATATATCCCTTAAACATTGTAATATGGTCTCCTATTGACCTGGAAGAGGTGGTCTCCACTGATATATCCCTTAAACAATGTAATATGGTGTCTCCTATTGCCCTGGAAGAGGTGGTCTCTACTGATATATCCCTTAAACATTGTAATATGGTCTCCTATTGACCTGGAAGAGGTGGTCTCCACTGATATATCCCTTAAACAATGTAATATGGTGTCTCCTATTGACCTGGAAGAGGTGGTCTCTACTGATATATCCCTTAAACATTGTAATATGGTCTCCTATTGACCTGGAAGAGGTGGTCTCCACTGATATATCCCTTAAACAATGTAATATGATGTCTCCTATTGACCTGAAGAGGTGGTCTCCACTGATATATCCCTTAAACAATGTAATATGATGTCTTCTATTGACCTGGAAGAGGTGGTCTCCACTGATAAATCCCTTAAACATTGTAATATGGTCTCCTATTGACCTGGAAGAGGTGGTCTCCACTGATATATCCCTTAAACATTGTAATATGATCTCCTATTGACCTGAAGAGGTGGTCTTCACTGATATATCCCTTAAACAATGTAATATGATGTCTCCTATTGACCTGAAGAGGTGGTCTCCACTGATATATCCCTTAAACAATGTAATATGATGTCTCCTATTGACCTAGAAGAGGTGGTCTCCACTGATATATCCCTTAAACATTGTAATATGGTCTCCTATTGACCTGGAAGAGGTGGTCTCCACTGATATATCCCTTAAACATTGTAATATGGTCTCCTATTGACCTGAAGAGGAGGTCTCCACTGATATATCCCTTAAACATTGTAATATGGTCTCCTATTGACCTGGTAGAGGAGGTCTCCACTAATATATCCCTTAAACAACATAATCTACGCTTTGGTCCTATTATTTCTTACACAATCTCTATTTGGCGCATGCCCATAATGCCTTGCAATCTGGAGTGTGTCCTTTCGCATCCCCCCCAATGGTCTAAATGTGGAATCCATACACTTGCCGAAATCATGGACAGTTATGGTTTGAGAACATTCCAAGATTTGAAAGACACAATGGAGACATGGAATGGAGACATGCTGGCTGGGTTGGGAATATTTGCATGGTTACATAAACTGTACAGGTAAATGACAGGAAGAGATACTTAAATAGCTAAATGTGTGTATGATATAATTTAGGGTAATAATAGTAATTCCCTTAAAATACAGTCCTTAGCGCACAGGGTTTAATTACAGATAAATGCACGTATTGCACATTCGATATACTAAAAGCAATGAAAAAAACTGACAGGATACTAATATGCATTCCTGAGTGAATGACTACGTAAGTTGAAGAATTGCTTGCAATATTGCACGTGTGTCACGCGTGGGTGCATAGGGAGACCAAGATACATCTTTATTTATTTATACTATATAATAATATTATAAATTACTATGTATAAACAAAAACACAAATTACGAACTACAGAACAAAAACACGAATAGACAAAATGTCACGTTCACCAACACAAATACGAAAGAACGGACGTAACAAAAGTGGCACACTTACTTTCACCGTGACTCGCGAAACGATCGACATAACGATAACGACCCACACCAGAGTGAAGGACAGACAAACATATATAGGATCCCTAATTAGAGACAATGCGGTGCAGCTGCCTCTAATTAGGGATCCACCCAAAACCCACACAGAAACGGAAAAGAAAGACACTGTCAGACTCTGACCATAGCTACATAGAGAAGCAAATAGGCTTCTCTATGGCCAGAGCCTGACAACATGATATGATATAAAAACTGTACATGAGTATGTACAGTCGTATGCAAAAGTTTGGGCTCTCCTCTGAGGCTGCATAATAATTTACTCTGTCGTCACAGAAAATGATCACAGTGGCATGCCATTCATTTTCTAATAATAGCTGAGTACTGGGGTATTGTCCAGACAAAGATTTTTAGTGTAGCAATATTAAGTTGTATGAAATTAAATCAGATGTGAAAAATAGGCTATGCAACAATTTGGGCACCCTTGTCATTCTGTTGATTTGAATACCTGTAACTACTTAACACTGATTAATTGGAACACACAATTGGTTTGGTGAGCTCATTAAGCCTTGAACTTCATAGACAAGTGCATCCAATCATGAGAAAAGGTATTTAAGGTGGCCAATTGCAAGTTGTTCTCTTTGACTCTCCTCTGAAGAGTGGCAACATGGGGGCCTCAAAACAACTCTCAAATGACCTGAAAACAAAGATTGTTCAACATTATGGTTTAGGGGAAGGCTGCAAAAAGCTATCACAGAGATGTAAGCTGTCAGTGTCCACTGTGAGGAACATAGTGAGGAAATGGAAGACCACAGGCACAGTTCTTGTTAAGGCCAGAAGTGGCAGGCCAAGTAAAATATCGGAGAGGCAAAGGCGAAGGATGGTGAGAACGGTCAAAAACAGCCCACAGACCACCTCCTAAGACCTACAACATCATCTTGCTGCAGATGGTGTCACTGTGCATCGTTCAACAATTCAGCGCACTTTGCACAAGGAGAAGCTGTACGGGAGAGTGATGAGGTAGAAGCCTTTTCTGCACACACGCCACAAATGAAGCTGGACAAGCCAGGGAACCAGATCACTGTGGAGTTATATACAGGGAGTACCAGAACTAGATCACTGTGGAGTTAAATACAGGGAGTACCAGAACCAGATCAATGTGGAGCTGTATACAGGGAGTACCAGAACCAGATCACTGTGGAGCTGTATACAGGGAGTACCAGAAAAAGATCAATGTGGAGCTATATACAGGGAGTACCAGAACCAGATCAATGTGGAGCTGAATACAGGGAGTACCAGTACCAGATCATTGTGGAGCTGAATACAGGGAG
>CM042416.1:4334543-4354543 GCA_023634145.1 Thymallus thymallus | reverse complement strand
AGATAAGGCGGGGATTTACCTAGCTAGGTATTTTTAGGTGTCCACGTATTCTAAGTCGAGAGTAGTGATGATAGTCCGGTGGGCGGGTGCGGGCAGCGTTCGATTGAAAAGCATGCATTTAGTTTTACTAGCATTTAAGAGCTGTTGGAGGCCACGGAAGTAGTGTTGTATGGCATTGAAGCTTGTTTGGAGGTTTGTTAACACAGTGTCCAAAGAGGGTCCAGATGTATACAGAATGGTGTCGTCTGCGTAGAAATGGATCAGAGAGTCACCAGCAGTGAGAGCAACATCATTGATGTATATAGAGAATAGGGTTGGCCCAGGAATTGAACCCTGTGGCACCCCCATAGAGACTGCCAGGGGACCGGACAACAGGCCCTCCGATTTGACACACTGAACTCTGTCTGAGAAGTAGTTAGAGAACCAGGTGAGGCAGTCATTTGAATCTGCCAATAAGAATGCTGCGATTGACAGAGTCGAAAGCCTTGGCCAGGTCGATGAAGACGGCTGCACAGTACTGTCTTTTATCTATGGAGTGTATGATATCGTTTAGTACCTTGAGCATGGCTGAGGTGCACCCATGACCTATTCGATGCTAATGCAGTACGCCAAACTGTTTGGGCACAGACACAACTAGGACATCCGGGTTGGCATAGGGTGCTAAAGCTGTGAATAAATATAACTTGGGGAGGAGGCTTCTGATGTTAACATGCATGAAACTAAGGCTTTTACGGTTACAGAAGTCAACAAATGAGAGCGCCTGGGGAATAGGTGTGCTACTGGGGGCTACAGGACCTGGGTTTACCTCTACATCCTCAGAGGAACAGAGGAGGAGTAGGATAAGGGTACGGCTAAAGGCTTTAAGAACTGGTCGTCTAGTACGTTGGGTACAGAGAATAAAAGGAGCAGATTTCTGACCACGATAGAATAGATTGATGGCATAATGTACAGACAGGGATATGGTAGGATGAGAGTTCAGTGGAGGTAAACCTAGGCGTTGGGTAATGATGAGAGAGGTTGTATCTCTGGAGACACCAGTTAAGCCAGGTGAGGTCTCCGCGTGTGTGTGTGTGGGGGGGGACAAAGGAGCTATCTGAGGCATGTTGATCGGGATTGGGGGCTCTAAAGTGGAATAAAACTATAAGGAATAACCTAAACAGCAACAGACAAGGCATATTGAAATAAGGGAGAAGCATAAAACAAACACAGTTAATCAAGAGAGCTAAGACAACAACGGGTAAATGGAGATGAATAGACTGAGAAAATGTTGAGAAGAAGTTGTGCCATACACAGGATGGAGGATAGAACAGGATACGAATCTGAGGCTTAACAGAAAAACAGAATGAGGTACCGTGTTAGGGAACAGTCCAGCAGGCAACAGCTATGTAGCCGAGTGATCATAAGGTCCGATGAGCAGCAAAGAGGTGAGCCAGGGAGCAGTTCAGTGGACGCTAGCGGGCCGGGGCTACCAGATGGATCTTCGGCGACGTCGCAGCGGAAAAGCCTGTTGAGACCACGTCGGACGATTACATCGGCAGACTAGTCGTGATGGCTCGGCGGGGCTCCGTGTCGAAGGTCCAGGCCGGTTGACAAAGATACTGTAGCCCGGGAAATTACCTAGCCGAGAGATGGGCTAGCCGGGAGATGGGCCTAGCTCGGGGTTAGCTCAAGGCTAACTGGTGCAAGCTTTTGGACAGTAGTGTTAGCCAAACAACAGCAGCCACTCGGTTGCAGCTAGCTAGGTGCGATGATCTGGTGTGATGGTCCTGTGATTTCGGCAGACATCCGGTGAAGTGTAAAGGAACGTAATCCGAAATGCGCAGGGTTGGTAGCGCGCTGTGCAGACTGGCCGATATTGTCCGAACTAAAGCTGGCTGATGCAGGCAGAGCAGTGGTGAGGACCGCTAGCAGTGGCTAGCAATGGCTAGTACCTAGTTAGCAAGCTAGCTAGCAGGCTAGCTTCTGTCGGAGGTTCAGTTAAATGTTTAATAAAGAAAGAAAGAAAGAAAATAGTAGATCCATTCCACGTTGGGTGAGGCGGGTTGCAGGAAAAGTATATGAGGAATAAAAAAAATATACTGAAAGACAGACTAATTACAGACTATTTACACGGGACATGAGACAGGACAAAAAAACACGTCTGCACTGTTAAGCCATCTTGGTTAAACTGACAGAGGTTTGAGTTGGTGTATAAAATGACAGGTTTGAGTTGCTGTAGAATCTGACAGGTTTGAGTTGCTGTATAATCTGACAGAGGTTTAAATTGGTATATACTCTGACAGAGGTTTGAGTTGGTGTATAAACTGACAGGTTTGAGTTGCTGTATAATCTAACAGGTATGAGTTGCTGTATAATCTGACAGAAATTTGATTTTGTGTATAATCTGACAGGTATGAGTTGGTGTATAATCTGACAAAGGTTTGAGTTGGTTTATAATCTGACAGAGGTTTGAGTTGGTATATAATCTGACAAAGGTTTGTGTTAATGTATAATCTGACAGGTTTGAGTTGCTGTATAATCTGACAGAGGTTTAAATTGGTATATAATCTGACAGAGGTTTGAGTTGGTGTATAAACTGACAGGTTTGAGTTGCTGTATAATCTAACAGGTATGAGTTGCTGTATAATCTGACAGAAATTTGATTTTGTGTATAATCTGACAGGTATGAGTTGGTGTATAATCTGACAAAGGTTTGAGTTGGTTTATAATCTGACAGAGGTTTGAGTTGGTATATAATCTGACAAAGGTTTGTGTTGGTGTATAATCTGACAGTTAAGAGTTGGTGTATAATCTGACAGAGGTTTGAGTTATAATATGGTTTCAGTATGGTGCAATCCTCTGCAGTTCAGCAGTGTTTGGTGAGCAGTTTACCTGGTATAGGTGTGTTTGTGTGTGTGTGTGTGTATGTGTGTGTGTGTGTGTGAGAGAGAGAGAGAGAGAGAGCTACAGGTTTTGCTGCCGTCCCTCTGTGGAGGAATTAATATGCTTTGCTTTTCACATGGCTTTGTCAACCCTGTGATGTCACCCTGATGCAATCTAGCCTCAGTAATCTGCATTTTAGAAGGCAGGGTGTGTGTCTATATCCACCACCAGTGGAACCATCTATCTGTCACTTTTATTGAAATCAAGTCATTTGAATCAGAAACCTCAAAGAGCCTGCCAGCCTAACACATATCAGGATGTTTTGTTGTGTGTTCTCTCTTCCTGTATCCTGTTCTATCCTCCTCTCTCTTCCTGTCTCCTGTTATATCCCTCTCCGTCTTCCTGTCTCCTGTTATATCCTCCTCTCTCTTCCTGTCTCCTGTTATATCCTCCTCTCTCTTCCTGTCTCCTGTTCTATCCCTCTGTCTTCCTGTATCCTGTGCTATCCTCCTCTCTCTTCCTGTCTCCTGTTCTATCCTCCTCTCTCTTCCTGTCTCCTGTTCTATCCCTCTCTCTTCCTGTATCCTGTTCTATCCTCCTCTCTCTTCCTGTATCCTGTTCTATCCTCCTCTCTCTTCCTGTCTCCTGTTATATCCTCTCTCTTCCTGTCTCATGTTCTATCCTCCTCTCTCTTCCTGTATCCTGTTCTATCCTCCTCTCTCTTCCTGTCTCCTGTTATATCCTCTCTCTTCCTGTCTCATGTTCTATCCTCCTCTCTCTTCCTGTATCCTGTTCTGTCCTCCTCTCTCTTCCTGTCTCCTGTTATATCCTTCTCTCTCTTCCTGTCTCATGTTCTATCCTCCTCTCTCTTCCTGTATCCTGTGCTATCCTCCTCTCTCTTCCTGTCTCCTATTCTAACCTCCTCTCTCTTCCTGTCTCCTGTTCTATCCTCCTCTCTCTTCCTGTCTCCTGTTCTATCCTCCTCTCTCTTCCTGTCTCCTGTTCTATCCTCCTCTCGCTTCCTGTATCCTGTGCTTTCCTCCTCTTTCTTCCTGTCTCCTGTTCTGTCCTTCTCTCTCTTCCTGTCTCCTGTTCTATCCCTCTCTCTCTTCCTGTCTCCTATTCTAACCTCCTCTCTCTTCCTGTCTCCTGTTCTATCCTCCTCTCTCTTCCTGTCTCCTGTTCTATCCTCCTCTCGCTTCCTGTATCCTGTGCTTTCCTCCTCTTTCTTCCTGTCTCCTGTTCTGTCCTTCTCTCTCTTCCTGTCTCCTGTTCTATCCCTCTCTCTCTTCCTGTCTCCTGTTCTATCCTCCTCTCTCTTCCTGTCTCCTGTTCTATCCTCCTCTCTCTTCCTGTCTCCTGTTCTATCCTCCTCTCTCTTCCTGTCTCCTGTTCTATCCTCTTCTCTCTTCCTCTTATCCTGTTATATCCCCCTCTCTCTTCCTGTCTCCTGTTCTATCCCTCTCTCTCTTCCTGTCTCCTGTTCTATCCCTCTCTCTCTTCCTGTCTCCTGTTATATCCCCCTCTCTCTTCCTGTATCCTGTTCTATCCCTCTGTCTTCCTGTATCCTGTGCTATCCTCCTCTCTCTTCCTGTCTCCTGTTCTATCCTCCTCTCTCTTCCTGTCTCCTGTTCTATCCCTCTCTCTTCCTGTATCCTGTTCTATCCTCCTCTCTCTTCCTGTATCCTGTTCTATCCTCCTCTCTCTTCCTGTCTCCTGTTATATCCTTCTCTCTCTTCCTGTCTCATGTTCTATCCTCCTCTCTCTTCCTGTATCCTGTTCTATCCTCCTCTCTCTTCCTGTCTCTTGTTATATCCTTCTCTCTCTTCCTGTCTCATGTTCTATCCTCCTCTCTCTTCCTGTATCCTGTGCTATCCTCCTCTCTCTTCCTGTCTCCTATTCTATCCTCCTCTCTCTTCCTGTCTCCTGTTCTAGCCTCCTCTCTCTTCCTGTATCCTGTGCTATCCTCCTCTCTCTTCCTGTCTCCTGTTCTATCCTCCTCTCTCTTCCTGTCTCCTGTTCTATCGTCCTCTCTCTTCCTGTCTCCTGTTCTATCCTCCTCTCTCTTCCTGTCTCCTGTTCTATCGTCCTCTCTCTTCCTGTATCCTGTGCTTTCCTCCTCTTTCTTCCTGTCTCCTGTTCTGTCCTTCTCTCTCTTCCTGTCTCCTGTTCTATCCCTCTCTCTCTTCCTGTCTCCTGTGCTATCCTCCTCTCTCTCTTCCTGTCTCCTATTCTATCCTCCTCTCTCTTCCTGTCTCCTGTTCTAGCCTCCTCTCTCTTCCTGTATCCTGTGCTATCCTCCTCTCTCTTCCTGTATCCTGTGCTATCCTCCTCTCTCTTCCTGTCTCCTGTTCTATCCTCCTCTCTCTTCCTGTCTCCTGTTCTATCCTCCTCTCTCTTCCTGTATCCTGTGCTTTTTCCTCCTCTCTCTTCCTGTCTCCTGTTCTATCCTCCTCTCGCTTCCTGTCTCCTGTTATATCCTCCTCTCTCTTCCTGTCTCCTGTTATAGCCTCCTCTCTCTTCCTGTCTCCTGTTCTATCCTCCTCTCTCTTCCTGTCTCCTGTTCTATCCTCCTCTCTCTTCCTGTCTCCTGTTCTATCCTCCTCTCTCTTCCTGTCTCCTGTTATATCCTCCTCTCCCTTCCTGTCTCCTGTTCTATCCTCCTCTCTCTTCCTGTCTCCTGTTCTATCCTCCTCTCTCTTCCTGTCTCCTGTTATAGCCTCCTCTCTCTTCCTGTCTCATGTTCTATCCTCCTCTCTCTTCCTGTCTCCTGTTCTATCCTCCTCTCTCTTCCTGTCTCCTGTTCTATCCCTCTCTCTCTTCCTGTCTCCTGTTCTATCCTTCTCTCTCTTCCTGTCTTCTGTTCTATCCCTCTCTCTCTTCCTGTCTCCTGTTCTATCCTCCTCTCCCTTCCTCAGTTCTTTTTGTCTGTTTTGTGTGTCAGTCAGGGATTGGTTGAATGGTATCTGTGGAAGATTTGTCAGGCTGTTTTAAAGTTAGTCACCCACTTGGAGGGATTGTATAAAGAGAACACTGCATCTGTGACAGTATTCCTTTCTAAGAGATCTCATTTGAGATAACTTTTTATTGGACACACATGCAAGCACGCACACAGACACACACACAAAACACACACACACATACAGACACACACAACCACCCATCCTGGTGTCTGGCACCGTCAGTGCACTGTGGGATGGATGAGCAACCTCTAACAGGCCTGTGGATGATGTGGATGTCCTCCTGTTTTATTTACAGCTAGTTGCTAAGTGATTCATCCTCTTTGGAGGAAGATGGGATGATTTGCCTTCTGAATCATCCTCAGAGCTCTGTTTCAACCTCATGATGTCACAATATGTGTTGGGAATGTGGCATATGCCAAGGCTTGGCCAGGACCAGATCGTAGGGGAAGCTTGGCTGTGCGGTGTACCTTGGCCAGGACCAGATCGTAGGGGAAGCTTGACTGTGTGGTGTGCCTTGGCCAAGACTAGATCATAGGGGAAGCTTGAAGCTTGGCTCTGTGTTGGGAATGAGGGAACAGGAATGAGGTTTGGCTAGGTCTGGATATCAGGCTAAATGTGGTTTGGGCTAAGTCTTGGCTATGACTGCATTGGCTAGGAGTAGGTGGTCTTTTGGGAATGCGGTGTAAGGCTTTGACTGGGTCACAGGGTGATCATGTGTTGGGAATGTGGTGTAAGGCTATGGAAGACAGCCTGCTGCTGAGGAGACAGGTTTCATTCTCCAAAAGTATTTTTCTCATTTTAAAAGAAGCAGAGATAACAACTAAGAGAAGCAGAGAGAACAGCTAAGAGAGTCGTGAACAGTGAACGACAAAGTCTATACTCCCTCAGGAGACTGAAAAGATTTGGCATGTGTCCTCAGATCCTCAAAAGGTTCTACAGCTGCACCATCGAGAGCATCCTGACCGGTTTCATCACCGCCTGGTACGGCATCTGCGCGGCCTCCGACCGCAAGGCACTACAGAGGGTAGTGCGTACGGCCCAGTACATCACTGGGGCCAAGCTTCCTGCCATCCAGGACCTCTATACAAGGGTATCTCTCCTCCCCCTTTCCTCCCAGCCCCCTCCCTCTTTCTCCCTCTCTCTTCCTTTCCTTTCCTCCCAACCCCCTCCCTCTTTCTCCCTCTCTCCTCCCCCTTTCCTCCCAACCCCCTCCCTCTTTCCTCCCAACCCCTCCCTCTTTCTCCCTCTCTCCTCCCCCTTTCCTCCCAGTCCCCTCCCTCTTTCTCCCTCTCTCCTCCCCCTTTCCTCCCAACCCCCTCCCTCTTTCTCCCTCTCTCCTCCCCCTTTCCTCCCAGCCCCTCCTCTTTCTCCCTCTCTCCTCCCTTCCTTTCCTCCCAACCCCCTCCCTCTTTCTCCCTCTCTCCTCCCCCCCTTTCCTTCCAGCCTCGGGGGCCTTGGGCGAGCCACTTACTCACACCCTAGAGATAGAGATAGAGAGATATTGCAAAGAATTAACAAAAACACAGAGCAAACTTGAATGCTATTTGGCCCTAAACAGAGAGTACACAGTAGCAGAATACCTGACCACTGTGACTGACCCTAAATTAAGGAAAGCTTTGACTCTGTACAGACTCAGTGAGCATAGCCTTGCTATTGAGAAAGGCCGCTGTAGACAGATCTGGCTTTCAAGAGAAGACAGGCTATGTGCACACTGCCCACAAAATGAGGTGGAAACTGAGCTGCACTTCCTAACCTCCTGCCAAATGTATGACCATATTTGAGACACATACTTCCCTCAGATTACACAGATCCACAAAGAATTAGAAAACAAACCCAATATTGATAAACTCCCATATCTACTGGGTGAAATACCACAGTGTTCATCACAGCAGCAAGATGTGTGACCTGTTGTCACAAGAAAAGGGCAACCAGTGAAGGACAAACACCATGTAAATACAACACATATTTATGTTTATTTATTTTCCTTTTTGTACTTTTAACTATTTGCATAATTATTTTGGAACTTTTGGGAGTGTAATGTTTACGGTTAATTTGTATTGTTTATTATCTACTTCACTTGCTTTGGAAAAGTTAACATATGTTTCCCATGCCAATAAAATCCTTAATTGAATTGAGAGAGAGAGAGAGAGAGAGAGAGAGAGAGAGAGAGAGAGAGAGAGAGAGAGAGAGAGAGAGAGAGAGAGAGAGAGAGAGAGAGAGAGAGAGAGAGAGAGAGAGAGAGAGAGAGAGAGAGAGAGAGAGAGAGAGAGAGAGAGAGAGAGAGAGAGAGAGACCAAATGTCTATGGGCACATTCTACCATTCTGACTGAGAAGAGAAGAGCTCTGAATCCCAGTCTGTAGACTGAGAAGAGAAGAGTTCGTAGTCCCTAACCCTAAACTGTGTTTCACACTCAGATTAAACTGTATTCAATATGTTGTGTTGAGGAGGAAGAGGCTGTGTTAAACAGTCAGATTAAACTATATTCACTGTTGTGTTTGAGATGAGGAGGCTGTGTTTCACACTCAGATTAAACTGTATTCAATATGTTGTGTTGGAGAGGGAGAGGATGAGGCTGTGTTTCACACTCAGATTAAACTGTATTCAATCTGTTGTGTTGAGGAGGAAGAGGAGGAGGCTGTGTTAAACACTCAGATTAAACTGTATTCAATATGTTGTGTTGAGGAGGAAGAGGAGGAGGCTGTGTTAAACACTCAGATTAAACTGTATTCAATATGTTGTGTTGAGGAGGAAGAGGAGGAGGCTGTGTTAAACACTCAGATTAAACTGTATTCAATCTGTTGTGTTGAGGAGGAAGAGGAGGAGGCTGTGTTAAACACTCAGATTAAACTGTATTCAATCTGTTGTGTTGAGGAGGAAGAGGAGGAGGCTGTGTTTAAGCTGTATTCAATCTGTTGTGAAGACCATGTGCTTTGGTTATTCCCAGTAGTAGTTATTGACCATAACCCCATCTCCTAGGTCAATAACTACTACTAACCCTAACCCCATCTCCTAGGTCAATAACTACTACTAACCCTAACCCCATCTCCTAGGTCAATAACTACTACTAACCCTAACCCCATCTCCTAGGTCAATAACTACTACTAACCCTAACCCCATCTCCTATGTCAATCACTACTACTAACCCTAACCCCATCTCCTAGGTCAATCACTACTACTAACCCTAACCCCATCTCCTAGGTCAATAACTACTACTAACCCCATCTCCTAGGTCAATAACTACTACTAACCCCATCTCCTAGGTCAATAACTACTACTAACCCCATCTCCTAGGTCAATAACTACTACTTCAATTAGATATGAGATGTAGAAACAGACACATGGACAGTGGTGTACCAGACAGGACCAGACAGGAAGCAGCAGGGATAAGTAAGTTAAGGGTATTATTGTGCTTTGTCTGCCCATTAATTACAACCAAGTATATGCTTCTCAGACCTTTTTGGATTCCATATCTTAACACCCATGCAGTGTAATGCTAATTTCACCTTGGTACAGAGCCTAGCCAAAGTATAGCCTTCACACTGTTACAACAGCTATGCTTACCTCCTGGAAAAAGAATCATTAGGGATTTTCCAGTCATGATAGTGTGTGTGTGTCAGGGCTTTACTCTAGACCTGTAGAGCAGCTGACTTCACACTGTATTCAAGCTCTCCTTACCTTACCTCCCAGTGACTCAGTGTGTTTGTGTGTACTGAAGAGTCTATGACATACTGTAATGAAGAGTCTATGACATACTGTACTGAAGAGTCTATGACATACTGTAATGAAGAGTCTATGACATACTGCACTGAAGAGTCTATGACATACTGTACTGAAGAGTCTATGACATACTGTACTGAAGTGTCTATGACATACTGCACTGAAGAGTCTATGACATACTGTACTGAAGCGTCTATGACATACTGTACTGAAGTGTCTATGACATACTGTAATGTAGTGTCTATGACATACTCTAATGAAGAGTCTATGACATACTGTAATGAAGAGTATATGACATACTGTACTGAAGTGTCTATGACATACTGTAATGAAGAGTCTATGACATACTGTAATGAAGAGTCTATGTCTATGACATACTGTAATGAAGAGTCTATGACGTACAGTATGTCATAGACTCTTCAGTACAGTATATCATAGACCCTTCAGTGCAGTTTGTCATAGACTCTTCAGAGCAGTATGTCATAGACTCTTCAGTACAGTATATCATAAACCCTTCATTACAGTATGTCATAGACTCTTCATTACAGTATGTCATAGACTTTTCATTACAGTATGTCATAGACTCTTCATTACAGTATGTCATAGACTTTTCAGTACAGTATGTCATAGGCTCTTCATTACAGTATGTCATAGACTCTTCAGTACAGTATGTCATAGACATAGGCTCTTCATTACAGTATGTCATAGATTCTTCAGTACAGTATGTCATAGACATAGGCTCTTCATTACAGTATGTCATAGACTCTTCAGTGAATTATGTCATAGACTATGACATACTGTAATGAAGAGTCTATGTCTATGGCATACTGAAATGTAACCTCTACTGACACACATAGCGTATAACTGAAGTATTGTGTATGGCACGTCTCTCCTCCAACCCTGTTTCTGGAGAGCTACACTCCTGGGGCCGAAAGGGGGTCGTAACTCTTTGTCCGATGTAAAATATGCTCTACACCGGACCTAAAAATGATACCCTTCTAGAGCTACGACTGGACGTAGGTTCTACGTCTAGTAGGGAGCAGGCGTACAGTGTTCAATCTTCTTTCATGATATGCATAGAAAATATTAGCAATCTATATTTTCTAAAGGATGTATAATGCTGTATTGTATTCCAGACAGGATCCTATGGGTTTTTTTCCCTTCAAATGTAGCATTTGTTATTTATGTGAATATTAATTTATCATCTTGCGCCTAAGAGAGCTGACTTTGATTAAATTGTGCAAAGCTTCTCTGCGTCTATCGATAATGCTACCATGTGGGTCTGTTGTGAATTATCTGCTGCCTCCTCCTGTGAATCAGTCTCAGAGGCTACGTTCTAAATGGCACCCTATTCCCTATTCCCTATTCCCTATTCCCTATTCCCTATTCCCTATTCCCTTCAGGGCCCGTAGAGCTCTGGTCAAAAGTAGTGCCTTATTTAGGGTGCCGTTTGGGATCCAGCCAGAGTCTCAGAGATGATTAAGACGTAAGTATCCAAGCGAGCGGCCCTGTTCCCTGTCTCCACTGTTCAATAGCATTAGGAACTGGAGAACCAAGATGGAGAAAGATGGAGGAATTGGTGTTTAATTGAGTTAATAATAACTTCTGGATGTCATAGCTATTAACCTTGAAATAAGGTTGAATTTGAATTAGAGTAATCTGTCCACCATCCGGCTCCCTCTGTGTCGAGCCGTCTGGTTTCACAGCTCCTCAGAATGGAACTTGAATGGAAGTCTATGGCAGAAGCTACAAAACGATCAGGTATTAATACTAGATCACAGATGTGAGTTACTTTAGATATTCCAACGGTCTCCACAGAGTTGGGTACGACTGCTTTCAGTTCCTTCACTCCATATTTATGGAACAATTTGTCCATAAAAAAGTCCAAACTCAAGTTAAATTCCAAACTCAAGTTAAACACTCTGGTGTCACTTTCCCAATCAAGTTTAAAAAATACCATATCAATCATATCCCTGTGTATTAAAAAAACTTGGCTGTCATAATGCCCTTGCTGTGTTTGCATTGTATTGATCCACATATTTTTGTTCTAATACGATACACAGATTTGACGTACATTTATGAAGTTTTGATACTTTTGCATTCTGTGCATCTTACATCGTTATTTTTAAGTTCTCTGTTTTGATGTGATTGATGGTCATGTGACCAGATATGTTATCGATTCCTCCACCCTTTTAGGTTCTTGGAGTACAAGGCGGGGCAACAAGAAATCGATGTCACAGTCAACTATCGCAACCTTTACCCAGAACCTGCAAGTCTACAGCCTACATTCGCCAAGGCAACAAGCCATCAGTGAAGCCATTATCCAAGATTTGATAATTGGGTGTTGTCTGCCTCTGTCACTTGTGAAAAATTGACATTTTAAACACTTTCTTGAGATTATGGATAGTAAGTACACACCAATCTCTAGAAGAACAGTTTCTGAGAAACGGATACCAGTGTTGGTAAGGAAGGTCAAGGAAACTGTTTTGGAGAAGCTAAAGAACCAGTCGTCTGATCTCTGGTCTGATCGCAGGCTACGCTCCTTCCTTGGAGTGATTGCCCATGTGTGCTACCAATCAAAGGATGCCTATACACTTGATTCCTACTTGCTGGACTGTAGGCGGTTTACAGGCAAACATAGTGGGGAGCGAATTGCTTCTGCCTTTGCTGAGATCACAGAGGAATATGGTATTCATCAGAAGATAAGTTATATCATCACAGACAATGCAGCCAACATGAAATGCGCTTTCAAAGTTCAAATGCCACAACAGCAGTCTGATGACAGTGAGAGTGAGGAGGAGAATTTAGATGATGGGAGGACATCATCTAAATTCTCCTCCACTTGTGGGAGGACATGGATTCAGTGGAAGACACAGAATTACCCTGGTCATCAGGTGAACGTCTTTCCTGCATTGCCCGCTCTCTGCAATTAGTTGTGAATGATGGAATGAAGGAGGTTAAGGCCACCTCCCGCACCATAGCAAAAACATCACGGTTCACAACTCTGTTACACAGCAGCTCACAATTCAAAGACAAGTTTGAGGCTGTTTGACCCTAATAAGACTGTTCCAGCAGCAAACACCACTCGCTGGAACAGCACTTTTAAACAAGTACAGGCCCTTACAGCTCTGGACCACAAAGCCCTGAACTAAATGTGCAGCAAGGACTATGAGAATGTGGTGTTTAGTGCTGGTGAGTGGAACCAGCTGAGGCAACAGACCTGACGGAAGGAGAGAAGTCAGTTACCATTAGCATGGTAGTTCCAACTGTCCTGGACTTGAATGCACACCTCCTCAAGATGGAAGAGACCCGAATGCAGTGCCTTAGTCAAGGCCCTCCGTCAGTCTCTGGTGAAAAGATTCTCTGGAATCTTTACAAAAGTGAACATGGCCCAAGAGAGAGGAAGAGAGGAACCGTTTAACCACAATGTGTACTTTTTTGCTACCATGCTGGATCCACAGTTTGGCCTAAGCTGGGTGGATGTGGATGTTACCAATGGGGGAAATGCAACATCAGTGAAGACGTTCAGAGATGAATTGAAGAAGACACTGACAGGTTAGCATTTTTATATTGTGAATAACATTGTCTTGTCATTTGCAAACTATGAATCTTAAAATGTTTTACATAAAAACTAGTAGGCCTTAAATAGTCTTAATGTTGAATTCATTGGGTTTTTATCTGTTTACTTTTGTCTCTATTTTTGTAAACTCTTGATCTACTAAAACTAATACTGTCTTTATACTTAACCTGCTAGGAACATGTCTATTCTAGATAAACCAAACTCATAACTAATACTGTCTTTATACTTAACCTGCTAGGAACATGTCTATTCTAGATAAAACAAACTCATAACTAATACTGTCTTTATACTTAACCTGCTAGGAACATGTCTATTCTAGATAAACCAAACTCATAACTAATACTGTCTTTATACTTAACCTGCTAGGAACATGTCTATTCTAGATAAACCAAACTCATAACTAATACTGTCTTTATACTTAACCTGCTAGGAACATGTCTATTCTAGATAAACCAAACTCATAACTAATACTGTCTTTATACTTAACCTGCTAGGAACATGTCTATTCTAGATAAACCAAACTCATAACTAATACTGTCTTTATACTTAACCTGCTAGGAACATGTCTATTCTAGATAAACCAAACTCATGCTAAACCTGCCTGTTATTCTCACCTGTAGAGAGGAAGAACCTCCACTACAACCTGTCCCAAGTACTGTAGGCCAATGGTTCGATTTATTAAAGTAGCAAATTGTTGTCTACCCTAAAGAAATCAGTTATCTTGCAGACACCCTGCCCCTTTATATGTAACCTTTATATGTAACCTTTATATGTAACCTTTATATGTAACCTTTACATGTAACCTTTACATGTAACCTTTACATGTAACCTTTATATGTAACCTTTATATGTAACCTTTACATGTAACCTTTACATGTAACCTTTATATGTAACCTTTACATGTAACCTTTACATGTAACCTTTATTTGTAACCTTTACATGTAACCTTTACATGTAACCTTTATATGTAACCTTTATATGTAACCTTTACATGTAACCTTTACATGTAACCTTTATTTGTAACCTTTACATGTAACCTTTACATGTAACCTTTATATGTAACCTTTATATGTAACCTTTATATGTAACCTTTACATGTAACCTTTACATGTAACCTTTACATGTAACCCAGTCATTGTGTTTGTGTATTTGCTTGTGTTTGTCAGACACTTTCATCTCAGAGGTGGAGAACATGATTGACAGTGGAGGGGATGTAACTGACTCAGGGCCCATGAATGCGGATCCGCCCAATGATTCGCCACCTGTCAAATGCCTGCGCCTTTTGTCCCGCTACAAGGCTCACAGGAAGAGAAGAGAAGCCCATGATTCAAGTATTCTGACACAGATGACCGAATACTTTGATGCAATTCGTGACTCTGACACTGACAATGCACTGTTCTTCTGGGCCAAAAATCATGACAGATTCCCACAACTGCACACATTGGTACTGAAGGTGCAGTCAGTCCCTGCCTTGTCGGCACCAGTGGAGAGGGTTTTTAGTAGAGGAGGCATTATAATGAGACCCCATCGTGGACGTTTAGGTCACAGAATGTTGCACTCTCTCATGTTTCTAAAATGCAACCAAACTCTACTTTAAACTTAGTAACTACCCTTCATGTGTTTACCTTTGGGGTGCGTTTGGATTGAAGTGTTTTGCCACCACAGTTGTTTCAGGTTTGGCATACTGTCATCATTGTAGAATCTGCTCCCAATGGACTTTTCTTTCAAAATGTTATAACAGAAACACTTGCAGTTCGGCCACTGAAAGGTTGACCCTTTATGTTGCTTTGAAAACGTATAAAAGTGGAGAACTCTTGATGATTGTTCCTGAGCATCAATATTACACATAATTACTTTAATACTTGTAATATTTTGTCCCCAAGCTTCAATATATTTCAGGTATTTACAACTTTTCACCATTTTGAATGTTGGATGTTTGCCATTATTTTTTTATTTAGCTATGTGGTTAGTGTAACAGGTGTAAAATATACTTTATGTATTTCACCGAAAATCCCTCAGATTTATTTGTATTATTTTAAGGTTATTTTGAGATGTATTACACACTACTTTCAAGAGTCAACTATTTTATTGTATTTATTTTCAAAGTTGTGTTAATGCTGTGACGTCATCAACGGGAGCCATGCTTTTACTCCTCAGTTTGCTCAGAGCGTGACGAGGAGAGGAGTGTGTTATTTATGCTCCGGTCTTTTCAATGCACACGTTCGCAAATGTTCACAAATGCACAAGAAAAGACAAGCAGAAATTATATTGTCACTGATTTAGTGTTGCATTACGTTTATAGGAATATATATTCATGTGAATGGGGATAATGTTGGAGTGCAAAGCTAGCCCAGCTGTCGTTAGCTTGGTGGCGGGAGAGGGTCTCCTTCAGGTGGAGACATCGTCAGTTTTCTGACCATGTTCTCACGGGCATCTTTTGTCTTTTATCAGGCAAATATACTCGTATGGAGTCCAGACGGCAGCGTTAACTTTTGCCTTGTATTTGTATCCGTTCCATGCAGGTATGTTGTAAAAGTGACGATTTTGTATTTCATGTTTAATGTGCCTAGTTAGGTGTCGTTCATTTTGTTACCTGTCCGGTCGTGTCAAAAATGGCGTTGTTGCTTCATTAGTATGCCTCAGGTATAATGGTACAATAGTACACTCTCTAACAAATATTTAGTACTTATTAGCAAATTATTAGTTTATTGGTGTACAACATTTATAAAACTAAATGTGAGTCTTTTGAAAATATGTACATTTTGTACAATGTATTTTTTTTGTTGATATGAGTTTGCTCAGAGCGTGAGGAGAGGCAAATATACTTGTATGGAGTCCAGACGGCAGCATTAACTTTTGCCTTGTATTTGTATCCATTCCATGCAGTCATTAAAAGAGAGATAACCGGCAGAATTGTGTGCAAAGCCTTGCCTTCCACCTACACCTCACCAGAACACAACGTAGAAAGTTACCGGTACAGAACCGGTTACATTAGCAAATTGCACACACTTGTTGATTCAAAATAACAACAAAAAACTTAATGTATACACTAATAAAAGACAGAGAAACGTGAAGACTTACAAAACATTGTATTATGTTAGATGGATGGTGAAACATGGAAACGGAGAAGTGATTAATAAAGATGGTAAAGTTGATTTCAGCTGCTCAGTGTTTTGTTTATATTTGTTTGCTCATAGAAAATGGAAACCCGCTGTATATCTTTAATAACCTGGGCTGATTGGAGTGAAGGAAGGTACTTGAAGTGGAAGACAAGAGAGAGTAGTGGAGAGGAGGAGAGAGAGATAAGTGGAGAGAGAGAGAGAGAGAGAAGTGGAGAGGAGGAGAGAGAGAAGTGTAGGGGAGGAGAGAGAGAGAGAAGTGGAGAGGAGGAGAGAGATAGAAGTGGAGGGGAGGAGAGAGAGAGAAGTGGAGGGGAGGAGAGAGAGAGAAGTGGAGAGGAGGAGAGAGAGAGAAGTGGAGAGAGAGAGAGAAGTGGAGAGGAGGAGAGAGAGAGAAGTGTAGAGAGAGAGAGAAGTGGAGAGGAGGAGAGAGAGAAGTGTAGGGGAGGAGAGAGAGAGAAGTGGAGGAGAGGAGAGAGTGAAGTGTAGGGGAGGAGAGAGAGAAGTAGAGAGGAGGAGAGAGAGAAGTGGAGAGGAGGAGAGAGAGAGAAGTGGAGAGGAGGAGAGAGAGAGAAGTGGAGAGGAGAAGAGAGAGAGAAGTGTAGGGGAGGAGAGAGAGAGAAGTGGAGAGGAGGAGAGAGAGAGAAGTGGATAGGAGGAGAGGGAGAGAAATGGAGGGGAGGAGAGAGAGAAGTGGAGGGGAGGAGAGAGAGAGAAGTGGAGAGGAGGAGAGAGAGAGAGAGAAGTGGAGAGGAGGAGAGAGAGAGAGAGAAGTGGAGAGGAGGAGAGAGAGAGAAGTGGAGGGGAGGAGAGAGAGAGAAGTGGAGAGGAGGAGAGAGAGAGAAGTGGAGAGGAGGAGAGAGAGAGAAGTGGAGAGAGAGAGAGAAGTGGAGAGGAGGAGAGAGAGAGAAGTGGATAGGAGGAGAGAGAGAAGTGGAGGGGAGGAGAGAGAGAAGTGGAGAGGAGGAGAGAGAGAGAAGTGGAGGGGAGGAGAGAGAGAGATGTGGAGGGGAGGAGAGAGAGAGAAGTGGAGAGGAGGAGAGAGAGAAGTGGAGAGGAGGAGAGAGAGAGAAGTGGAGGGGAGGAGAGAGAGAGAGGTGGAGGGGAGGAGAGAGAGAGAAGTGTAGGGGAGGAGAGAGAGAGAAGTGGAGAGGAGGAGAGAGAGAGAAGTGGAGAGGAGGAGAGAGAGAGAAGTGGAGAGGAGGAGAGAGAGAGAAGTGGATAGGAGGAGAGAGAGAGAAATGGAGGGGAGGAGAGAGAGAAGTGGAGGGGAGGAGAGAGAGAGAAGTGGGGGGGAGGAGAGAGAGAAGTGGAGGGGAGGAGAGAGAGAGAAGTGTAGGGGAGGAGAGAGAGAGAAGTGGAGGGGAGGAGAGAGAGAGAGAAGTGGAGGGGAGGAGAGAGAGAAGTGGAGGGGAGGAGAGAGAGAAGTGGAGAGGAGGAGAGAGAGAGAAGTGGAGGGGAGGAGAGAGAGAGATGTGGAGGGGAGGAGAGAGAGAGAAGTGGAGGGGAGGAGAGAGTGAAGTGGAGAGGAGGAGAGAGAGAGAAGTGGAGGGGAGGAGAGAGAGAGAGGTGGAGGGGAGGAGAGAGAGAGAAGTGTAGGGGAGGAGAGAGAGAAGTGTAGGGGAGGAGAGAGAGAAGTGGAGAGGAGGAGAGAGAGAGAAGTGGAGAGGAGGAGAGAGAGAAGTGGAGAGGAGGAGAGAGAGAGAAGTGGAGAGGAGGAGAGAGAGAGAGAGATGTATGTATGATCCTCATACAGATCATATTTACACCCTACACACCCTAATAGATAAACACGTCCACAAAAATAAGACAAAACTCTATACTTGCTTTATTGACTTCCAAAAAGCATTTGATTCTATCTGGCATACAGGACTGTTCTACAAAGTCATTGAAAGTGGTGTAGGGGGTAAAACATATGACATAATAAAATCAATGTATACAGGCAACATGTGTAGCATAAAAATTGGCAAGAAACAAACTGAATCATTTAACCAGGGGCGGGGCCTCCGCCAGGGTTGCAATCTCAGCCCTGTGCTATTTAACATTTACATCAATGAATTGGCCAATATTCTAGAAAAGTCCTCAGCCCCTGGTGTTAGTCTCCACAATTCGGAAGTTAGATGCCTGCTCTTTGCAGATGACCTGTGCCTGCTTTCACCCACAGCACATGGTCTACAGCAGAGCGTGGACCTGCTAGAGCAGTACTGTCAGACCTGGGCCCTGACAGTAAACCCCAAAAATACTAAAATAATGATTTTCCAGACAAATTCCAGATCCCAGGGAATAAAACCAAAGTTCTCAATTGGTGCAAAACATATAGAGTATTGCACACAATACAACTATTTAGGTTTAAAAATAAGTTCGACTGGACACCTAAATAATGCAGTGAATGAACTGAGAGACAAAGCACGCAGGGCATTCTACGCCATTAAAAAACAAATCCAAATTGAAATACCTATTACAATTTGGCAAAAACTAATTAAATGTGTGATTGAACCAATCGCACTCTATGGCAGCGAGGTGTGGGGTCCACTTACAAAACAAGATTTTACCCACTGGGACAAACATCCCATTGAGACCTTGCACGCGGAACTTTGTAAGATTCTCCTACATGTCCAGAGGAAAACTACAAACAATGCATGCAGGGCAGAATTAGGCCGATATCCACTAATATTAAAAACTCAAAAAAGAGCAATTAAGTTTTGGAAACACCTAAAACACAGTGACCCCCTCTCATATCATTACCAAGCCCTGCAATACCAAGAGTTGAGCAAAGATAAGAGTCCCTTCATCCAACTGGTCCAGGGGCTGAGTTCACAAACTTGTTCCACTAACACACTGAAGCCTCAGGACCAGAACATCCAATCAATAAGAATTAACCAAATTACAAAACATCTAAAACAAAACTACATTACCTATTGGAAAACACAAACACAAGCACAAAGCAAAATGCAGTGCTATTTGGCCCTAAATCGACAGTACACCATGGCAAACTATCTGACCATGGTGACTGATCAAAACCTCAGGAAAACCTTGACAAAGTACAGGCTCAGCGAGCACAGCCTTGCTATTGAGAAGGGTAGACACAGGAAAACCTGGCTCCCTGTAGAGGAAAGGCTGTGCAACCACTGCACCACAGCAGAACCAGAGACAGAGCTGCATTTCCTGACCAAATGTCAAAAATATAAAACTATCAGAGAGAGTCACTTCCCCAAATTTGAACAAGTAGTCCGGGGCTTTGAGGACCTCTCTGACATAGAAAGGCTGCCGATCCTTTTGGGGGAAGACATGACCAGCTGTGCGCTGGCAGCATGCTATGTTGCTGCCTGCCACAAGTTGAGGGACAGTGCCTGACATATTTAATGCATTTATTTAATTTTTTCCTGTTGTTATTTGTTCTTTGATGTAATTATATTAAAAAAAAATATATATATATATATATGTGTGTATGTATGTATGTATGTATGTATGTATATATGTGTATATATATGTATGTGCGTGTGTATATGTATGTATATATATATATATAAAATAGAAAAAAAAATATATATATATAAATATATAGAAGAAAAAAAATATATATTGATGTATGATACTTTGGCAATATGTACATTGTTGCGTCATGCCAATAAAGTGAATTGAATTGAATTGAATTGAGAAGTGGAGAGGAGGAGAGAAAGAGAGAGAGAGAAGTGGAGAGGAGGAGAGAGAGAGAAGTGGAGGGGAGGAGAGAGAGAAGTGGAGGGGAGGAGAGAGAG
>CM042416.1:4278975-4328975 GCA_023634145.1 Thymallus thymallus | reverse complement strand
GCACTATATAGGGAAAAGGGTGCCATTTGGGACGTAGCCATGGAGTCCTCAGAGTCCTCCAGCTCCACTAAGGCCTCTAACCCCTCTCTGCTGCGAGTAGGGTCCCCGTCGTACAGGGTCAGGGATTAGAGGTTAGGGGTCAGAGGTTAGGGGTTGACTAATCCATTACTCAGCCAAGCAGGAAAGGACATAACAGAGGGTGTTTAGACGGTTTCCTGTTTTAAATGTTCCCAGACCAAAGCTTTAATGGCGAAGGTGCATAAAGATGTGGGAATTCAGATATGACTGTAATAATTGTTTTAGCACTACCCACAGAGTTCTTAAACTACGGCAGGCAACATGGTTCAATACGGCAATAAATCAATACTATCTACATTAGATTTTTTCTAAATGCTGCCGTCTTGGAGCCAGAATTGGGATCATGGATACTGTGATAATACCGATACATGGAGAGCAATGTACAGTACAGTGAACTTAGCAAATCAGGCATTTGTGGTAAGTACATGGGGGCCGCCATCTTTATGCATGTCCGCTATTGAATCAAGAGTGCTGGGAAGGGTTACTGTGTCCCTTGGTGATGAGTCCGCGTTGAGCTCTGTGTGGTTGGTTAGATGATGTCGACAGGAAGTCTGCAGGAAGTTGTCATCAGAGCAAGCCCTCTAGGCATGTGACACACACACAACTCCCTGTTGTATGTCGCTATGGAGACTTTGATGAGAGGGGAGTGATTCATCTCAGAGCCTGGCTATGTCACAGAGGCACATGTGTTGTTGTGTTGATGTGGTCAGAAAGGGGGAGAGCAAGAGAGGCAGGCATAGGATGGATCTTTTAGAGGAGGTTCATGTGCCTTTACAACTCTGCCCCCAAAGACCTGTTACAAGGCCTACATGGAGTTGAGCATGCTGTTGTGAATTCCCCTTCTGGGGACTCTTACAACCACCTAGCGAGTCAGGTATAATTTAGACGATCCCCTCTTCTCTTGTGACTGAATCTCCCAGGGATGTTGTAGGGGGTTTTAAGGCGTGTCGTCCAACCAAACCCCATGTAGGGAGTTTTAAGGCATGTCGTCCAATCAAACCCCATGTTGTAGGGAGTTTTAAGGCGTGCCGTCCAATCAAACCCCATGTTGTAGTGATTTTTTAGGCGTGTCGTCCAACCAAAGCCTGGCTCACATGTATGAATACCACCGAGATGGAAGAATTTCTTCTGACACTTTCTAGTAAGAGATGTAGGAAGTGATGTCAGAAACACCACACCCCATCATGGGTCTGTGGGCTTTACTGGTTCATGTTTTGTTAGACCTGTTGTAGGAAGTGATGTCAGAAACACCACACCCCATCATGGGTCTGTGGGCTTTACTGGTTCATGTTCTGTTAGACCTGTTGTAGGAAGTGATGTCAGAAACACCACACCCCATCATGGGTCTGTGGGCTTTACTGGTTCATGTTCTGTTAGACCTGTTGTAGGAAGTGATGTCAGAAGCACCACACCCCATCATGGGTCTGTGGGCTTTACTGGTTCATGTTCTGTTAGACCTGTTGTAGGAAGTGATGTCAGAAACACCACACCCCATCATGGGTCTGTGGGCGTTACTGGTTCATGTTCTGTTAGACCTGTTGTAGGAAGTGATGTCAGAAACACCACACCCCATCATGGGTCTGTGGGCGTTACTGGTTCATGTTCTGTTAGACCTGTTCATGGTTGGAATTCATAGAAAGACCTCCTACCCTCAGTAACTAGGTCACCAATTTATGCAGATGCTCTGTTGGATGAGGAGATATGAGAAGCTTAAATTAGATACAATTAAGAATAGATACAACTTCCCTCTCCATGGCTGCATCCCACATGCCCCCTATTCTCTATATAGTGCACTACTTTAGACCAGGGTCCATAGGGCTCTGCACTATATAGGGAATAGGGGGCCATTTGGGATGCAGACCATTGTCTGCTCGAAATTTGATTAAAACCACTTCCCCTGTGCTGACAATGGTTATTACAGTTACAGTGCAGTAGTATAACCAGTATAATGTTAATGGTTATTACAGTTACAGTGCAGTAGTATAACCAGTATAATGTTAATGGTTATTACAGTTACAGTGCAGTAGTATAACCAGTATAATGTTAATGGTTATTACAGTTACAGTGCAGTAGTATAACCAGTATAATGTTAATGGTTATTACAGTTACAGTGCAGTAGTATAACCAGTATAATGTTAATGGTTATTACAGTTACAGTGCAGTAGTATAACCAGTATAATGTTAATGGTTATTACAGTTACAGTGCAGTAGTATAACCAGTATAATGTTAATGGTTATTACAGTTACAGTGCAGTAGTATAACCAGTATAATGTTAATGGTTATTACAGTTACAGTGCAGTAGTATAACCAGTATAATGTTAATGGTTATTACAGTTACAGTGCAGTAGTATAACCAGTATAATGTTAATGGTTATTACAGTTACAGTGCAGTAGTATAACCAGTATAATGTTTATGGTTATTACAGTTACAGTGCAGTAGTATAACCAGTATAATGTTAATGGTTATTACAGTTACAGTGCAGTAGTATAACCAGTATAATGTTAATGGTTATTACAGTTACAGTGCAGTAGTATAACCAGTATAATGTTAATGGTTATTTCAGTTACAGTGCAGTAGTATAACCAGTATAATGTTAATGGTTATTACAGTGCAGTAGCATAACCAGTATAATGTTAATGGTTATTACAGTTACAGTGCAGTAGTATAACCAGTATAATGTTAATGGTTATTACAGTGCAGTAGTATAACCAGTATAATGTTAATGGTTATTACAGTTACAGTGCAGTAGTATAACCAGTATAATGTTAATGGTTATTACAGTTACAGTGCAGTAGTATAACCAGTATAATGTTAATGGTTATTACAGTTACAGTGCAGTAGTATAACCAGTATAATGTTAATGGTTATTACAGTTACAGTGCAGTAGTATAACCAGTATAATGTTAATGGTTATTACAGTTACAGTGCAGTAGTATAACCAGTATAATGTTAATGGTTATTACAGTTACAGTGCAGTAGTATAACCAGTATAATGTTAATGGTTATTACAGTTACAGTGCAGTAGTATAACCAGTATAATGTTAATGGTTATTACAGTTACAGTGCAGTAGTATAACCAGTATAATGTTTATGGTTATTACAGTTACAGTGTAGTAGTATAACCAGTATAATGTTAATGGTTATTACAGTTACAGTGCAGTAGTATAACCAGTATAATGTTTATGGTTATTACAGTTACAGTGTAGTAGTATAACCAGTATAATGTTAATGGTTATTACAGTTACAGTGCAGTAGTATAACCAGTATAATGTTAATGGTTATTACAGTTACAGTGTAGCATTCATGATGTATTTATTAAAACCACAGGAAAATAGATTGGCTGGAGGGGATTGGATGATAATATGACCTCAGAAACATGTTTAGCAGAGGAAAATACCGTTTTTTAGCTTAGTGTCAAATCCTTTCTGTTAAGAGGTATTCTCTTGGAAAGAGGTATTCTCTTGGAAAAACATGGTTGGTAAGTGGCCTCAGTTAATTGTTCTGCTCAGAGCAACCAGGGGTCACTGGAGGGGAGAACGGCATGGAACAGCCTGGTAATAGAGCCAATCTTCCTCATTCTGCACTACATGGATCTGTGTTGAACGTTTGACAGAGAAGTGGGAACAGAGCATAAATGGATAAAAAAAATGGTCTCTTACGTTCTTTGCTTCAGTGTATCTCAGATACAGCGGATCTATCTATCTATCTATCTATCTATCTATCTATCTATCTATCTATCTATCTATCTATCTATCTATCTATCTATCTATCTATCTATCTATCTATCTATCTATCTATCTATCTATCTATCTATCTATTATCTATCTATCTATCTATCTATCTATCTATCTATCTATCTATCTATCTATCTATCTATAAGTATTGAACACGTCACCATTTTTCTCAGTATATATATTTACAAAGGTGCAATTGACATGAAAGTTTCACCAGATGTTGGTAACAACCCAAGTAATCCATACATACAAAGAAACCGAAACAAATAAGTTCAGAAATTAAGTTATGTGTAATAATGTGAAATGACACAGGTAAAAAGTATTGAACACATGAAGAAAGGGAGGTTCAAAAAGGCATGGAAAGCCAAGACAACAGCTGAAAACTATCAGTAATTAAAAAGCAATCCAGCCTCCTGTCAGTGCAAATTAATATCAGCTGGTTCAGTCCCAACTGATGGCCTACAAAAAGGTCTCATTGCCAAGGTGTCACACAAGACACATCTCATGATGGGTAAAAGCAAAGAGCTAATAATGATGGCATTGGTTATAGGAGCATTTCTAAGCTTCTGAATGTTCCAGTGAGCACTGTTGGGGCCATAATACGGAAGTGGAAAGACAATCATTTCACCATAAATTTGCCTCGACCAGGTGCTCCTCACAAGATTTCTGACAGAGGAGTGAAAAGAATAATCAGAAGAGTTGTCCAAGAGCCAAGGACCACTTGTGGAGAGCTTCAAAGACCTGCAATTAGCAGGTACTGTTGTCTCAAAGAAAACAGTAAGTAATGCACTCCACCGCCATGGCCTGTATGCACGCTCACCACGCAAGACTCCATTGCTGAAAAAAAAGCATGTTGAAGCTCGTTTAAAGTTTGCTGCACAACATTTGGAAAAGCCAGTGAAATACTGGGAGAATATAGTGTGGTCAGATGAGAGCAGAATTGAACTGTTTTGATGTCATAATACACACCATGTTTGGAGGAGAAATGGCACTGCACATCACCCTAAAAACACCATACCAACAGTGAAGTTTGGAGGTGGAAACATCATTTTCAGCAAATGGTACTGGCAAACTTAATTGAAGGAAGGATGAATGGCCAAATTTACGAGGAGCACCTGGTCGAGGCTAATTTATGGTGAAATGATTGTCTTTCCACTTCCGTATTATGGCCCCAACAGTGCTCACTGGAACATTCAGAAGCTTAGAAATGCGCCTATAACCAATGCCATCATTATGTTTTGCAACAATTAGGTTGCGAATGTCTTGAGACAGCTCTTTGCTTTTACCCATCATGAGATGTGTCTTGTGTGACACCTTGGCAATGAGACCTTTTTGTAGGCCATCAGTTGGGACTGAACCAGCTGATATTAATTTGCACTGACAGGGGGCTGGATTGCTTTTTAATTACTGATAGTTTTCAGCTGTTGTCTTGGCTTTCCATGCCTTTTTGAACCTCCCTTTCTTCATGTGTTCAATACTTTTTACCTGTGTCATTTCACATTATTACACATAACTTAATTTCTGGACGTATTTGTTTTGGTTTCTTTGTATGTATGGATTACTTGGGTTGTTACCAACATCTGGTGAAACTTTCAAGTCAATAGCACCTTTGTAAATATATATACTGAGAAAAATGGTGACGTGTTCAATACTTATTTCTCCCGCTGTATGTAAAACACACCTGTAGCATTCAAAACGTTTTATTATTGTTTCTCAGTATGAGGAAATTATTACTGATGTGAGTTAGGTACTGTTTGTCCCTGCAGTATTTTCCAGTTATATTAATTAGCGTCCAAAATACTCTGGGGTTCATTAATTCATACCTTTACCAAACATCTTGGCGATAAACACTTTTTAGGAACCCTCCATCCTTTCCCCTCCATCTCCTCAGGAACCCTCCATCACCTCAGGAACCCTCCATCACCTCAGGAACCCTCCTTCCTCTCCCCTCCATCACCTCAGGAACCCTCCATCACCTCAGGAACCCTCCTTCCTCTCCCCTCCATCTCCTCAGGAACCCTCCATCACCTCAGGAACCCTCCATCTCCTCAGGAACACTCCTTCCTCTCCCCCATCTCCTCAGGAACCCTCCTTCCTCTCCTCTCCATCTCCTCAGGAACCCTCCTTCCTCTCCCCTCCACCTCCTCAGGAACTCTCCTTCCTCTCCCCTCCATCTCCTCAGGAACCCTCCATCTCCTCAGGAACCCCCCATCACCTCAGGAACCCTCCATCTCCTCAGGAACCCTCCATCTCCTCAGGAACCCTCCATCTCCTCAGGAACCCCCCATCACCTCAGGAACCCTCCATCGCCTCAGGAACCCTCCATCTCCTCAGGAACCCTCCATCGCCTCAGGAACCCTCCATCTCCTCAGGAACCCTCCATCGCCTCAGGAACCCTCCATCATTTCCCCTCCATCTCCTCAGAAACCCTCCATCACCTCAGGAACCCTCCATCTCCTCAGGAACCCTCCTTCCTCTCCCCTCCATCTCCTCAGGAACCCTCCTTCCTCTCTCCTCCGCCTCAGGAACCCTCCTTCCTCTCCCCTCCATCTCATCAGGAACCCTCCTTCCTCTCCCCTCCATCTCCTCAGGAAATAATACAGAACAACAAGAGAATAGATGTGGGAACCCATTGGTTTAAGGATTCATCACGTGAGATGTTTTCAATGAATAACAAATGCAACGTTGACTAGTGTCTGTGGCCTACAAGGCAGGACATGAATAATGCATTGTTATTTCTGGCTAGGCATCTAGACAGGGAGGGTGGCACACACACACACACACACACACACACACACACACACACACACACACACACACACACACACACACACACACACACACACAGCCTTTATTGAGACAGCTAGGGGTGGATGGTTGTAGTTCAGTAGTGTGTGTAGCAGTACAGTGGCATGTTGTGCTGCTGGTGGAGAGGAGCAGGCAGAGGAGGTGCATACGGTGGCATGTTGTGCTGCTGGTGGAGAGGAGCAGGCAGAGGAGGTGCATACGGTGGCATGTTGTGCTGCTGGTGGAGAGGAGTAGGCAGAGGAGGTGCATACGGTGGCATGTTGTGCTACTGGTGGAGAGGAGTAGGCAGAGGAGGTGCATACGGTGGCATGTTGTGCTACTGGTGGAGAGGAGTAGGCAGAGGAGGTGCATACGGTGGCATGTTGTGCTGCTGGTGGAGAGGAGTAGGCAGAGGAGGTGCATACGGTGGCTTGGTGTGCTGCTGGTGGAGAGGAGTAGGCAGAGGAGGTGCATACGGTGGCTTGGTGTGCTGCTGGTGGAGAGGAGCAGGCAGAGGAGGTGCATACGGTGGCTTGGTGTGCTGCTGGTGGAGAGGAGTAGGCAGAGGAGGTGCATACGGTGGTATGTTGTGCTGCTGGTGGAGAGGAGCAGGCAGAGGAGGTGCATGGTCCTTCCAGCATGATTTTGTTGACAGTGTATTTCCTGTTTGATCTCTGCTTCCCTGGATTCCCTTTACTGTGTTGTAATCATGAACTGAACAAAACAATCCCACATCCCGCTAGAGTGGAGTCTGGAGAAAACATAGACACCAGTCATCATGGTTCCTGTCTCTCTGTTCCCTTCACATTGTCTTTGTAATTCATTTATCAAGGGAGAAGGAGATGGAATATGCAAATAATGTTTCATCTGTCGGAAAGCGGCATTAAAATCCAATAGGTATTGTTAGGGGGGGCAAGGATATGTTGTTGAGGTTGTTAAAGCTGCATCTCAGTGCTAGAGGTGTCACTACAGACAACTTGGTTCAAATCCAGACTGTATCACAACCGGCCGTGATTGGGAGTCCCATAGGGCGGTGCACAATTGTCTGAGTTTGGCTGGTGTATGCCGTCATTGTAAATAAGAATTTGTTCTTAACTGACTTGCCTAGTTAAATAGCATTTTTTTTTTTAATATCAGCCTCCCATGTCTGATAAGAGTGACAACATGGGATGTTGTTAAAGCTTACATTTAGAGATATCCCAGACATGGTTTTAACTTGATTATAAAGTGTGTTTGCTATGCGGCGGCCCTCTAGTAGTGCCTTGTCTGCTAGAGGAGGAACTCCAGGCTCCTGGATGTAAATTAGGTTAGAGTTGTTCCTGTTTGTTTAGCTCAGTCATTTCAGTTAGCAGTATGAAAACATTTTACTGTTGCTAATATGCTCAGATGAAGGTTGCTATGTGGCCATATGGTTGCTATGTGGCCATATGACTTTCAACAAGAAACATGGATGATAAACCAGTCATCAAAGAATATTGTATTTTCATATTCACTGATATAAAATGATACCTGTAACACAGACAACTTGGAGTCACTGAAGGAAGGTGTGAGGGAATTTATCCAGGATTGAATTGATCTGTGGTCGTTATATGCTAATGTCCATTAATGTATTCCTGAGGGCGGTACCCTCCCATTAACAGAGAGGAGATCTCCCGGTGTCTGTTAGTGTGTGTGTGTGTCCTCTGCTAAACTGTCTGTGTGGAAGTTTTGGTCTCAGCCAGGCATCACTGGGTGTGTTTTCACGTTAACTCATGCCAGATCCCTCGGAAAGCTGTTTTAAAATCGGAAAGCTAAAAGTGAATAATTGATGAACAAGTTTTTAAATAAAATGAAATATTAATATATTGTTGGATGTTGGATGTTGGAGTAACATCAAAAAAGAGTTAGAACTTGGCAGTGCCAGGCTTGTTTGAACTTGGCAGTGCCAGGCTTGCTGTGTGGAATACAGATGACAGATATGAGTGTTTGCGAATACATTTGGTTCTGCTGGTTTCCTCTGAGTAACAGCTACAGGCTGGGAATCCTGACTCTCTGTTTCCTGATCCACCTCCACTGAACAGTCAGATATAGTCAGACGCTTTATCTACTCAGACAGTCAGTGTTTAAATGAGTCTTCATCATAGACACTGATACAATACTCTTACTATACTGGCTGTCTCATAGACACTGATACAATACTCTTACTATACTGGCTGTCTCATAGACACTGATACAATACTCTTACTATACTGGCTGTCTCATAGACACTGATACAATACTCTTACTATACTGGCCGCATCATAGTCTAACTCATCCATTATGTTTCTGCAATGAAAGGAGTTTTCACTCTCTAACTCGGCTTACTGACTCCACACTGTCTTTCAGAGAATTAAAGGCACTGTACACTACTGTAACAATTAGGAGATTGAATGTATTGATTCAAATCTATTTAATCATGATGTTGAATGTTTTTGGAAATGGGAGAGAGTATGTGTGTTGCTTGAGTAAACTGCTGTGGGTCAAAGGCAATGATCAGTTTAGATTTATTTTAGTGTAGATGGGTATTTTCATCAGAAATGTACTGTATACTAACATACATGGATATCTTCTGTGTATACAAGTACAAGTCCTTCCACTAGCACCTGTGAAATATATCATATGTGTATACTGTAGGTCATTATATGATAAACACACTATACTTGCCACTTCAACAGTGAGCTACTGTGAAGCATTTGCCTCTCAGCTTGATAGCATTGCATTCATATCAGTTAACCTATGGAATAATACTAGTCCACTAGCCACTAGGCCTATAGAAAAGGGTCTGTTTACTCGGCTTGTTGATATAAAACACATTGTATCATCTTTCCAAATGAAGCACAATCTATGCTATTGTTCTGTTGTGTTCGTTTCATGTTAATTAATTCTGTGTTCCTGGTCCAAAATGACCGCCCCATTATAGCTGATTACAAATCCGTAATAATACATATATTATCACCTAATGTTGTGTTAGATCTTTTTATCAACTTAAGTTCTTGTGAACATTACAAGTTTTGAACTTCTATTCTCTATTTATGGCCTGTAGGCCTCATTGACCTGAGCTCATACAACTAGTAATGTATGGATTATTTTGACTACTGTATAACAAATACTCAGATGAAACATATTGTGCTATTTATCACAGACTACTTTGTGTCAAAGTCCGTCTTGTTGACGGCGGCCTGGTCTTGTATCATGGTTGTCGATGCGAATCACCGGTGACAACACGTGAAATGTCTGGAGTGACATAGTGGCACGAAAATTGCCCGACCAGACTCTGCATCCCATAAGCTGGTGGTAGTTTGTTTCTGGATCTGTACACACCAGCCAAAATCAAGAGACTCACGTATGCTTGGACGTCTGTCCGGTCTACCTCCTTCCAGTTGTCTTTGTAAACGCGTCTCCCTTCCAAGTTGGTCATGTTTATCACTATAGTTTCGATAGACTCTGTCAGGAACAGTTCGAAGCAGGATTTTATGTCATCAACCCGGGATATGGCGTATCTCGTTGGCCCTGGAGTCATCCTGATAACATTTTCAGCCGACAGCCGACCTTTCCTCTCAGGTGTGGATGAAGACCAGGACAAATTCCCATTCTTTGACCGGAATGTAACAACAACCTCAGCAGGGCCCTCTTCCTCATCACTGGAATGTAACATCAACCTCAGCAGGGCCATCTTCCTCACCACTGGAATGTAACAACAACCTCAGCAGGGCCCTCTTCCTCACCACTGGAATGTAACAACAACCTCAGCAGGGCCCTCTTCCTCACCACTGGAATGTAACAACAACCTCAGCAGGGCCCTCTTTCTCACCACTGGAATGTAACAACAACCTCAGCAGGGCCCTCTTCCACATCGGTTGTCTCTTGGTCTGGATCATATTCTGTGTTGTCTTCAACTTCTGACACTTCCTCCTCTAAAGCATCTTCACTGTCAGTTTCCTGGCCTCTCTCCTCCTCACTGGTTTCATGATCAAAGATATGATCAAGAGCCTCACATACAGTATATCGTTTGGTCATTGTGCTGCCACAGAATGAATTGAGAGCAAGGCCTCAAAAAAGCTTTATATACCAGAGCTGCGAGAAAAGTTCTATATATTATTGAAACAATGTTACGATTGTTTGTGAGAATGCCAACAGGTGTGGTTCCCGTGGGGGAAAGATTCTATTGGGGAAAGGTTCCCGTGGGGGTTGCTATGGAAGCCAAGAAGGGGAGTGAGGTGTGTGTGTGTGTGCGTGCGTGTGTGTGTGCTCAAACACACATGTATGTGGGGGTCTGGGAGAGGAAGTGTGTCCATCTGATGAATGGTCATGTGACTGAACTACATTTTATACACTAACTGTAGTCTCACCCATTCATTTCTAATGACTGGTCATTTTTGACCAGGTATACCACAGGTGTACAAAAGTTAAATCAAACACCCAAAATGTTATGAAAATCATCAAAATGTATTTTGTGTGTTCAGATGCCCTGTGTGGACAAAGTCATGGAACCTTATGACAATCAGATTAAATGAACTACATTTTTCCAATTTCCAACACAACAGGAGGGTTAAAACGTATGTACTGTCGCTGCACTGTGAGGAATAAGCCATTCCAGCACTTGATGAGAGTTTTGCTGCCATACTTTTCAGGAGTCATATCTCTTCACTGCCTTCTGATGGTAAAGAGGCCAAGCTATCGATGTTCCCATATAAATTATTCTTATTATTACATATTTAAATCTGCCCGCTGCTACTCTCTTCCACTTTCAATAACGCTAAATAATAAAACATAACTTATTATGTCAGGAGATTTATTTTATTTATTGTACTGCAGGGTTGGAAGGGGAGGGGAGAGGAGAGGAGAGGAGAGGAGAGGAGAGGAGAGGAGAGGAGAGGAGAGGAGAGGAGAGGAGAGGAGAGGAGAGGAATCCTAGTATACTGTATGTTTGCTTTACAGTTCTTCAAACAGTGCTTTGAAAGGTCTCTGTTGATTGCTTTCGGTAAAGCTGTGTTCATACTAAGACTCTGCTAACACCACCACTTAAACTTAGGAAGCTATGTTTTAATCACAACATTGGAGAACTGTAACTTAGGAAGCTATGTTTTAATCACAACATTGGAGAACTGTAACTTAGGAAGCTATGTTTTTATGACACAACATTGGAGAACTGTAACTTAGGAAGCTATGTTTTAATCACAACATTGGAGAACTGTAACTTAGGAAGCTATGTTTTAATCACAACATTGGAGAACTGTAACTTAGGAAGCTATGTTTTAATCACAACATTGGAGAACTGTAACTTAGGAAGCTATGTTTTAATGACACAACATTGGAGAACTGTAACTTAGGAAGCTATGTTTTAATCACAACATTGGAGAACTGTAACTTAGGAAGCTATGTTTTAATCACAACATTAGAGAACTGTAACTTAGGAAGCTATGTTTTAATCACAACATTGGAGAACTGTAACTTAGGAAGCTATGTTTTAATCACAACATTGGAGAACTGTAACTTAGGAAGCTATGTTTTAATGACACAACATTGGAGAACTGTAACTTAGGAAGCTATGTATTAATCACAACATTGGAGAACTGTAACTTAGGAAGCTATGTTTTAATCACAACATTGGAGAACTGTAACTTAGGAAGCTATGTTTTAATCACAACATTGGAGAACTGTAACTTAGGAAGCTATGTTTTAATGACACAACATTGGAGAACTGTAACTTAGGAAGCTATGTTTTAATCACAACATTGGAGAACTGTAACTTAGGAAGCTATGTTTTAATCACAACATTGGAGAACTGTAACTTAGGAAGCTATGTTTTAATCACAAAATTGGAGAACTGTAACTAGCAGATTAGCTTTCTGGTAAGGGTAGATCTTATATTGAGCATTGAGCGTGTCCCTATAGATTCCATCATAATACGAGATGCATTAGGCATTGAGTGTATGGCTTTATACAACGGTGGGTCTAATCCTGAATGCTGATTGGTTTAAACCGCATTCCAGCCGGTGTCTATTCCACAAGTTACCACCGATGTTAAAATGCCTATTTACTCTGTTTCATCTCACTGCTTAATCCACTGTCTCATCAGCCCAGCCAGGCAATTTATAAACTTGATCTCCACTATGAAAAGCATCTAGACATTTTCTCATATTTCTTTTAGACTAACATTTAGTTTTGAACAGCGGAGATTTGTATAAACGTTGCTGTCTGTCTCTCCGACATTTGTAACATTGTTTCAATATTCTAATTCAATCTCCAGCTGTCCCATAGTAATGAAAGTGTCGGAGTCGGGACGGACATTTACAAAGTGCAGCTATTTCACAGTCTTTCCATCTTCAGTTTGATGTGATAGTGTTAGCTGTGTTGTCAGCTAGCTCCTCTGAACAACAGTATCCTGACCAGAGAGAACACAGTTTGATGTGATTGTGTTAGCTGTGTTGTCGGCTAGCTCCTCTGAACAACAGTATCCTGACCAGAGAGAACACAGTTTGATGTGATTGTGTTAGCTGTGTTGTTGGCTAGCTCCTCTGAACAACAGTATCCTGACCAGAGAGAACACAGTTTGATGTGATTGTGTTAGCTGTGTTGTTGGCTAGCTCCTCTGAACAACAGTATCCTGACCAATGACATGTATTTGTGTGTACTGTGGTTTGTGTGTGTGTGTACTGTGGTTTGTGTGTGTGTGTACTGTGGTGTGTGTGTGTGTGTACTGTGGTTTGTGTGTGTGTGTACTGTGGTGTGTGTGTGTGTGTGTGTGTGTTTACTGTGGTGTGTGTGTGTGTGTGTGTGTGTGTGTGTGTGTGTGTGTGTATGTGTATGTGTGTGTGTGTGTGTGTGTGTGTGTGTGTGTGTGTGTACTGTGTGTGTGTGTGTGTACTGTGGAGTGTGTGTGTGTGTGTGTGTACTGTGGTGTGTGTGTGTGTGTGTGTGTGTGTGTGTGTGTGTGTGTGTGTGTGTGTGTGTGTGTGTGTGTGTGTGTGTGTGTGTGTGTGTGTGTACTGTAGTATATGTGTGTGTGTGTGTACTGTGGTATGTGTGTGTGTGTGTGTGTGTGTGTGTGTGTGTGTGTGTGTACTGTGGTGTGTGTGTACTGTGTGTGTGTGTGTGTGTGGTGTGTGTGTGTGTGTGTGTACTGTGGTGTGTGTGTGTGTGTGTGTGTGTACTGTGGTGTGTGTGTGTGTGTGTGTGTGTGTACTGTGGTGTGTGTGTGTGTGTGTGTGTGTGTGTGTGTGTGTGTGTGTGTGTGTGTAGTGTGTGTGTGTGTGTGTGTGTGTGTGTGTGTGTGTGTGTGTGTGTGTGTGTGTGTGTGTGTGTGTGTGTGTGTGTGTGTGTGTGTGTGTGTGTGTGTGTGTGTACTGTGGTGTGTGTGTGTGTGTGTGTGTGTGTGTGTGTGTGTGTGTGTGTGTGTGTGTGTGTGTGTGTGTGTGTGTGTACTGTGGTGTGTGTGTACTGTGTGTGTGTGTGTGTGTGTGTGTACTGTGGTGTGTGTGTGTACTGTGTGTGTGTGTGTGTGTGTGTGTGTGTGTGTGTGTGTGTGTGTGTGTGTGTGTGTGTGTGTGTGTGTGTGTGTGTGTGTGTGTGTGTGTGTGTGTGTGTACTGTCCTACCTCAACCCACAAGGTCATCACATATGTGGCTGGACTAAGACTTTTACAGAATGCTAAAAATGTATATTATAAGCCATACTGAAAGAGATGGGGAAGGAGAGAGAGAGAGTGTGTGTGAGAGAGGGAAAAAGAGCGATAGAAAGAGAGAGAGAAAGAGAGAATGGGAGGGGAGAGTCATAAGAGGGAGAGAGACGAGAAAGACAGGGAGAGGAAGAGGGAACAACATAGAGAGAGAGAGAGAGAGAAATGAAGAGAGCCCAGCAGAACATAACAGGGGCTACATGGCCAGCCATAGAAACAAGATTGGAACAGAAACTGACATGTAGCCCAGGCTAGGCAGAACGGAACTGCAGGAGTCCCTAACACTGGGCCAGCTGAACAGAACTCAACAGAACTGTGTGAGAGGGTGCATTCCTTTATCACAACATCAACTGGCCTGCAGGTTGGATCTGTCCTGGAATACAATACAGAACACAGTACAGGTCTGAGGTTTCTACAGAACATAACACATAACATAACATTGTAACATAATCTTTATTTTACAGTACACCCACTACATAATACTGTAGCACCAGGTTTCTACAGAGCACGACATGGAAACATTTAATAATGTAATCAATATAACATGAACATAACATTAACACAACATGAATATAACATTAACATAACATGAATATAACATTTACATAACATTAACATACCATTAATATAACATCAATATACCATTAACATAATATTAATATAACATTATTATAACATTAACATAACATGAATATAACATTTACATAACATTTACATACCATTAATATAACATCAATATACCATTAACATAATATTAATATAACATTAACATAACATGTATTCATATGTATTAGTGATATTCCACCTATACATATTAGTACATATTAAATATAAAAAAACACATTTCAGTCTGGTCACAAACCATGCTTACCAGATAAAACGTGTCAAATGAAACTACCAAATTAAAATATACATGAATTAAATTAGCTATCTTATTCTTTGCATTGAGTAGTATTCTGCAACTAACATGATTAGCATGTGTAAAACACTGGAACACTGAGTGACCCTTTTCATGGTCAACCGTCCGACACACAACACTACAGTCTCATCTGGCTAACGTTATTCACGCTATTCATGTGCGTGTGTGTGTCCGGTGCGGGGGCGGTGGGTTCATTCCTCTTTTCTGATTACTTGGCAGAGGGGAAGATTTATGAGATGGAGTGAGGCTCAAATGTGTACTTGAGGAAATAGCATGGAATAAGTACTCTGCTGCTTACGTAGAGAGAGAGAGAGAGAGAGAGAGAGAGAGAGGCCTACACTACTCACGTTCACACAGCCTGAGGTGAGACATGGGAGGTTTTCACAGAACCTTGCTGTGAATCAAGGCTGCACCAGTTTGGCACTTTCCCTCCTAAATCTAACCTGAGGGAAAATAAGGTTATTAATGCACATAGATTTTCTCTTCCTACCAAGAAGAGAGAGATCTTTCTTACTTAAAAATGTTGATATTCATGTTTTTTAAAGGAAGAGATAGTATGGTCAGTGTAGTGCTTGGAATGTATAAATAAAACTGGAGTGTAAATCTTGAGTGCGTCCCAAATGGCACCCTATTCCATAGTACACTACTTTTGACCAGAGGCCCTGGGACGCAGTGCCATTTGGGACGTAGTTAGCACTGTCATGACATTTTGTCAGCCTGTTATTGTCATGCAAAAGCCTGCTGGTCTCACGGTAAATGACCGTTAATTAACAGAAACACGTTTAGTATCTCCAGGCCAAGCATACAAACAGCCGATGCACACTTTTAATATACACCATAACAATAAATCCATTAGTTACTGTAGGTAGGTCTAAAGAAACATTATGATAGGAAGAAAATGTTGGCCTACTGTATGTGATCTGGCTATGCTCCATGCCATAGGCTGTAGGCTTGTTCATTTAGCTGACAAGATATGTTTAGAAGTCCCATGCCATTATTTTATTTTATACAATTTTATAGTAAGAAGAATATAATTGAACTTAGCTGAATAAAATGGAAAGGATATTTTTCCCAGTACAGAGCGAGTGCCATATGAAATGGATATGTTGAGCGTAAAAGTGATCATTTGAAACAGGTCCTATTCGCTAGATTTACAGTTTTTTTTTTACAAACTTTAGAATGTCTTAGAAATCAAAACATATATGGGCTGCATGGTGTGACTATAGGCTATGATCGGAGAAAGCTTGCCCTCTGTTCCTTGACTCAGGCTGCACAACTGTTCTCTCAACATGTTACCATATTTTCACCCATAAGACTATTCTCAATTGACTGTACGTTTGACTGTATGTTTGTTTACTTCCCATGTGTAACTCTGTGTTGTTTTTTGTCGCACTGCTTTGCTTTGTCTTGGCCAGGTCACAGTTGTAAATGACAACTTGTTTAATCTATCTGGTTAAATAAAGGTGAACATTTTTAACAAAACAAAATTAATATTGTCTTTCATAATATGTCAAATTAGTTTAGATTTAGAATGGCACATTATCATATGGGCAGGAACAGGGTGTCATATGCAGTCGAAAAGCAAATGGAGTCCGAGCAGCTGAAAAATAAATATAAGAACATGTATTTCAGGCCATGTATCAACCAGTTTGAGGAGCATGTATTTCAGGCCATGTATCAACCACTGTTTGAGGATCATGTATTTCAGGCCATGTATCAACCACTGTTTGAGGATCATGTATTTCAGGCCATGTATCAACCACTGTTTGAGGAGCATGTATTTCAGGCCATGTATCAACCACTGTTTGAGGATCATGTATTTCAGGCCATGTATCAACCACTGTTTGAGGAGCATGTATTTCAGGCCATGTATCAACCACTGTTTGAGGAGCATGTATTTCAGGCCATGTATCAACCACTGTTTGAGGAGCATGTATTTCAGGCCATGTATCAACCACTGTTTGAGGAGCATGTATTTCAGGCCATGTATCAACCACTGTTTGAGGAGCATGTATTTCAGGCCATGTATCAACCACTGTTTGAGGAGCATGTATTTCAGGCCATGTATCAACCACTGTTTGAGGAGCATGTATTTCAGGCCATGTATCAACCACTGTTTGAGGAGCATGTATTTCAGGCCATGTATCAACCACTGTTTGAGGAGCATGTATTTCAGGCCATGTATCAACCACTGTTTGAGGAGCATGTATTTCAGGCCATGTATCAACCACTGTTTGAGGAGCATGTATTTCAGGCCATGTATCAACCACTGTTTGAGGAGCATGTATTTCAGGCCATGTATCAACCACTGTTGGAGAAGCATGCTCTTGCTGCCCAAACTCTGCATGCCATGGGCTCTCCAACCCTGCTCCTGCTGCTACCAAGTGATTCATTTGGGAAACCAAGTGAAATCTGTTCAGGAACATCTGTCTGCGCGCTGGAGAAAGGAATGCAGGAGAGAGAGGAGATGGAAACGCACAGTGGTGAGATGTTCTGTAGCTAAAGGTCATGTATCACGCAATGAATTATGAAAATATAAAACATTCCCTATTACTAGGCTATTCAAATACAAATTCACAAATTGTAGGCTAAGTGTAAGCTGTCCTGCACAATCAATGAACCAACAGCATGGCCTAGGGCTATACGTTCTCTCCCAGACTCATGGATAGACATTGTGGAGCATAGCATAAGGTAACCAGTCCATCCAGTCTGTATAATAATACAGTCCACACTCAAAGGAGATTACTCTAATTTGATTAATGTTGAGTATAGGCTAGACCAATTATGTTCCAAAGAAATCTTAAATCTTTTTGGTTTGATGTTTCTCTGCCATGTGTAATATGCGGTAGGCCATGTATTGTAAAACGGTGTAATATGCGGTAGGCCATGTATTGTAAAACGGTGTAATATGCGGTAGGCCATGTATTGTAAAACGGTGTAATATGCGGTAGGCCATGTATTGTAAAACGGTGTATTATGCGGTAGGCCATGTATTGTAAAACGGTGTAATATGCGGTAGGCCATGTATTGTAAAACGGTGTAATCAGCATTTTAATTTAACTTTATTTTTTCAGGCTTGGGCTCAGAAGCCTACCCAGATGCATAAAGCTCCAATATGCATATGGGGTTTTAAATGAATCATCACCTTAGAAAGTGCTGGCCATTTCGTTGTGTTAGGTTTTGAAACAACATCCACAACAACCATGTTGTACACTGTTCAACCTGCTGTTGAACTTGTTTCTTCAAATTGATCATCACAGTGAGTTGAGTTTTAAAAGTACTAGGCTTACTGTTTTGATGATAAGTGTTTGATGTATTTTAGATGCCATGTGCATTGATGTCAGTGGTCAGAGGGAGAATAGAGCTCTGAGTACCAGACCATTAGGACCTGATGGTAGAGGCAAGTTTGTCCAGGGTGCATAAAAGGAGATTACCGTGACTCAGCAGTCACGTGGACTTTTACTGCGGTCATGACTCATAACTACCAGTGTGGTGCTAATATGGTCACCGCAACAGCCCTAGAGGCAACACTTATCCAGGGCCAAGTATGATTCTTCCTCTGATCTCTCCGACCTGCCCACCACAGAGCGAGAGTGAGAGAGAGAGAGAGACAGACAGAGAGAGAGAGAGAGAGAGAGAGGAAGAATGGTGGATTTCTCTAGCTAGTACCCTCAGATTCATTGTGGAGAAGGGCAGGTGGAGTACTCTAACACAACTCACTGACCGGCTGCTTGGTCTGGACTGGTCTGGTCTGGTCTGGACTGGTCTGGACTGGTCTGGTCTGGTCTGGTCTGGTCTGGTCTGCCGGTTGGCCTCTTTTATGTGAGTGGTATACCTTAAAATAAATAAGGGCTAAATAAACAGTGACCTCTGGGTCTGTCTGTGGTCGAAAGAGAGAAGAAAGATAGAGGGATGGTAAACAGGCCTCAGCAACCACAAGAAAGGAGGAGGAGAGAGAGGGAGGGAGGGAGGGAGGGAGGGAGGGAGGGAGGGAGGAGCGATACAGCAGTCTTATGTGGTTATCTGACGTGATTAGCTTTTTAACCAGTCAGAGTAATCTGTTATAATGACTACAGAGATCTCTACCAATCCTTTTAGTCTCTCTCTCTCCCCCCTCTCTCTCTCTGTCTCTCTCTCTCTCTCTCTCTGTCTCTCTCTGTCTCTCTCTGCCCCCTCTCTCTCTCTCTCTCTCTCTCTCTCTCTCTCTCTCTCTCTCTCTCTCTCTCTCTCTCTCTCTCTCTCTCTCTCTCTCTCTCTCTCTCTCTCTCTCTCTCTCTCTCTCTGCCCCCTCTCTCTCTCTCTCTCTCTCTCTCTCTCTCTGCCCCCTCTCTCTCTCTCTCTCTCTCTCTTCTCTCTCTCTCTCTCTCTCTCTCTCTCTCTCTCTGCCCCCTCTCTCTCTCTCTCCTCTCTCTCCCTCTCTCTGCTCTCCCTCTCTCTGCCCCCTCTCTCTCTCTCTCTCTCTTCTCTCTCTCTCTGCCCCCTCTCTCTCTCTGTCTCTCTCTCCTCTCACTCTGTCCCTCCCTCCCTACCAGTAAGAGTCATCTCTGTTATAATGACCACAGAGATCTGGTCCTTTAGTCTCTCTCTCTGTCTCTCTGTCTCTCTGTCTCTCTCTCTCTCTCTCTCTCTCTCTCTCTCTCTCTCTCTCTCTCTCTCTCTCTCTCTCTCTCTCTCTCTCTCTGTCTCTCTTTCTCTCTCTCTCTCTCTATCTTGGTATCTCACTCTCTCTCTGTCTCTCTCTCTGTTAGTTAGTTCAAAGAGGGTCAATGCAGATAGTCTGGTAGCTATTTGGTTAACTATTGGTTAGTCTTATGGTTTGGAGTTCAAAGGGAGGTGTTTAGTCCCAGGGCCCTGAGTTTAGAGATGAGTTTTGAGGGCACTATGGTGTTGAACGCTGAGCTGTAGTCAATGAATTGCATTCTCACATAGGTGTCCTTCTTGTCCAGGTGGGAGAGGGCTGTGTGGAGTGCAATAGAGATTGCATCATCTGTGGATCTGTTGGTATGAGAATTGGAGTAGGTCCAGTGTTTCTGGGATGATGGTATTGATGTGAGACATACCAGCCTTTCATGGCTACAGCTGTGATTGTTTACGGGGTCATTTAGACAGGTTATCTTGGTGTTCTTGGGCACAGGGACTATGGTGGTCTGCTTGAAACATGTAGGTATTACAGACTGGTTCAGGGAGAGGTGGAAAATGGCATTGAAGACACCCGACAGGTGGTCAGGGCATGCTCTGAGTACGCATCCTGGTAATCTGTCTGGCCCCGCAGCCTTGTGAATGTCAACCTGTTTAAAGGTCCTACTCACATCGGCTACGGAGAGCGAGATCACACAGTTGTCCGGAACTGCTTGTGATCTCATGCATGATTCAGTGTTGTTTGCCTCAAAGTGAGAATATAAGTTATTTAGCTCATCTAGTAGGCTAGCGTCTCTGGGCAGATTGTGGCTGGTTTTCCCTTTGTAGTCCACAATAGTTTTCAAGCCCTGCCACATCCGACGAGCATCAGAGCCGGTGTAGTAGGATTCCATCTTAATTCTGTTTTGCGGCTTTGCCTGTTTGATGGTTCGTCAGAGGTCTTAGCGGGATTTCTTATAAGGGTCCCAATTAGTGTCCCGCTCCTTGAAAGCGGCAGTTCTAGCCTTTAGCTCAGTGCGGATGTTGTCTGTAATCCATGGATTTTGGTTGGGATATGTACGTACGGTCACTGTGGGGACGATGTCATCGATGCACTTATTAATGAAGCTTGTGATTGATGTGGTAAACCCCCAGAACATATTCCACTCTGTGCTAGCGAAGCAGTCCTGTAGCTTAGCATCCGCTTCATCGGAACACTTCCATATTGAGCGCGTCAATGGTACTTCCTGTTTGAGTTCTTGCTTGTATGCAGGAATTAGGAGGATAGAGTTATGGTCAGATTTGCCAAATGGATGACGAGGGAGAGCTTTGAATACGTTTCTGTCTGTGGAGGAAAGGTGATCAAGATTTTGTTGCACAGGTGACATTCTGGTAAAAATTTGGTTTTCCTGAAGTTTTCCTGAATTAATATCATCTGCCACGAAAAATCCCACCTCAGAATGTGCATTTTCTTGTTTGCTTATGACCCTCTACAGCTCGTTGAGTGTGTCTTAGTGCCAGCATCGGTTTGTGGTGGTAAATAGACAGCTATGAAATGTGTATGTGACCAATAACATTTTATTTTATTTTATTTACAGTTATACAGTTATACATGTTATACAGTTATACAGTTATACATGTTACACAGTATATAGTTTCACAGTTACACAGTAATACAGTTACACAGTATACAGTTACACAGTATAGAGTTATACAGTATAGAGTTATACAGTTACACAGTATAGAGTTATACAGTTACACAGTATAGAGTTATACAGTTACACAGTATAGAGTTATACAGTTACACAGTATAGAGTTATACAGTATATGTTATACATGTTATACAGTTATAAAGTTACACAGTATACAGTTATACAGTTACAAAGTATACAGTTATAGGGTATACAGTTTTACAATTATACAGTATTTTTATTTTTTTATTTTACCTTTATTTTACTAGGCAAGTCATTTAAGAACATATTCTTATTTTCAATGACAATTACCTTGTCAGCTCGGGGATTTGATCCAGCAACCTTTCGGTTATGGGCCCAACACTCTAACCACTGGGCTACATGCCCTAATATACAGTATACAGTTATACAGTTACACAGTATACAGTTATACAGTTACACAGTATACAGTATACAATTATACAGTATACAGTTATACAGTTACACAGTATGCAGTTATACAGTTACACAGTATACAGTTATACAGTTATAAAGTTACACAGTATACAGTATACAGTTATAGTTATACAGTTATACAGTATACAGTTATAAAGTTACATATTATACAGTTATACAGTTACAAAGTATACAGTTATACGTATACAGTTACACAGTATACAGTTACACAGTATACAGTTATACAGTTATACGTTATACGGTATACAGTTATACAGTTATACAGTTACACAGTATACAGTTATACAATATACAGTTATACAGTTACACAGTATACAGTATACAGTATACAGTTATACAGTATAAAGTTATACAGTATACAGTTATACAGTTACACAGTATGCAGTTATACAGTTTCACAGTATACAGTTATACAGTTATAAAGTTACACAGTATACAGTATATAGTTATAAAGTTATACAGTTATACAGTATACAGTTATAGAGTTACATATTATACAGTTATACAGTTACAAAGTATACAGTTATACGTATACAGTTACACAGTATACAGTTACACAGTATACAGTTATACAGTTATACGTTATACGGTATACAGTTATACAGTATACAGTTATACAGTTACTCAGTATACAGTTATACAGTTATACAGTATACAGTTATACAGTTATACAGTATACAGTATGCAGTTATACCGTATACAGTTATACAGTTATACAGTTACACAGTATACAGTATACAGTTATAAGTTATACAGTATAGAGATATACAGTTATACAGTATACAATTATACAGTTATACAGTATACAGTTATACAGTTATACAGTTATACAGTATAAAGTTATACAATATACAGTATAAAGTTATACAGTTATACAGTTATACAGCTATACAGTATACAGTTATACAGTATACAGTATACAGTTATACATTATACAGTATACAGTTATACAGTTATACAGTATACAGTTATACAGTTACACAATATACAGTTATACAGTATACTGTTATACATGTACGTACATACCCCAACCAGAAGCCATGGATTACAGGCAACATCCGCACTGATCAAAGGGTAGAGCTGCCGCTTTCAAGGAGTTGGACTCTAACCTGGAAGTTTATAAGAAATCCCGCTATGCCCTCCGACGAACCATCAAACAGACAAAGTGTCAATACAGAACTAAGACTGAATCGTACTACACTGGCTCCAACGCTCGTCGGCTGTGGCAGGGCTTGCAACCTATTACAAGCTGCCCAGTGACACAAGCCTACCAGACGAGCTACCAGACGACCAGACAAGCTAAATTACTTCTATGCTTGCTTCGATGCAGGTAACACTGAAACATGCATGAGAGCATCAGCTGTTCCGGACGTGGTCACGCTCTCTGTAGCCGATGTGAGTAAGACCTTTAAACAGGTAAAAATCCACAAGGCCGCATGGCCAGACGGATTACCAGGACGTGTACTCCGAGCATTTTCTGACCAACTGGCAAGTGTCTTCACTGACATTTTCAACCTGTCCCTGACTGAGTCTGTAATACCAACATGTTTCAAGCAGACCACCATAGTCCCTGTGGCCAAGAACACTAAGGTAACCTGCCTAAATGACTACCGACCCGTAGCACTCACGTCTGTAGCCATGAAGTTCTTTGAAAGGCTGGTCATGGCTCACATCAACACCATTATCCCAGAAACCCTAGACCCACTTCAATTTGCCACTGCCCCAACAGATCCACAGATGATGCAATCTCTATTGCACTCAACACTGCCCTTTCCCACCTGGACATGCGAGAATGCTATTCATTGACTACAGCTCAGCCTTCAACACCATAGTGCCCTCAAGGCTCATCACTAAGCTAAGGACCCTTGGACTAAACAACTCTCTCTGCAACTGGATCCTGTACTTCCTGATGGGATGCCCCTAGGTGGTAAGGGTAGGTAACAACACATCCGCCACGCTGATCCTCCACACGGGGGACCCTCAGGGGTGCTCCCTGTTCACTCACGACTGCATGGCCAGGAACGACTCCAACACCATCATCAAGTTTGCAGATGACACAACAGTGGTAGGCCTGATCCCTGACAACGATGAGACAGCCTATAGGGAGGAGGTCAGAGACCTGGCCGTGTGGTGCCAGGACAACCTTTCCTCAACGTGATCAAGACAAAGGATATGATTGTGGACTGCAGGAAAAGGAGGACCGAGCACGCCCCCATTCTCATTGACAGGGCTGTAGTGGAGCAGGTTGAGACCTTCAAGATCCTTGGTGTCCACATCACCAACAAACTATTATGGTCCAAACATGCTAAGTTGTGAAGAGGGCTTCTTCACTGCTACTCTCTGTTTATTATCTATGCATAGTCACTTTAACTCTACCTACATGTACATATTACCTCAATTACCTTGACTAACTGGTGCCCCCGCACATTGACTCTGTACTGGTACTTCCTGTATATAGCCTCCTCACATTGACTCTGTACTGGTAATTCCTGTATATATCCTCCTCACATTGACTCTGTACTGGTACTTCCTGTATATATCCTCCTCACATTGACTCTGTACTGGTACCCCTGTATATATCCTCCTCACATTGACTCTGTACCGGTACCCCTGTATATATCCTCCTCACATTGACTCTGTACTGGTACCACCTGTATATAGCCTCCTCACATTGACTCTGTACTGGTACTTCCTGTATATAACCTCCTCACATTGAGTCTGTACTGGTACTTCCTGTATATAACCTCCTCACATTGAGTCTGTACTGGTACCACCTGTATATAGCCTCCTCACATTGACTCTGTACTGGTACTTCCTGTATATATCCTCCTCACATTGACTCTGTACTGGTACTTCCTGTATATATCCTCCTCACATTGACTCTGTACCGGTACTTCCTGTATATAGCCTCCTCACATTGACTCTGTACTGGTACTTCCTGTATATATCCTCCTCACATTGACTCTGTACCGGTACTTCCTGTTTATAGCCTCCTCACATTGACTCTGTACCGGTACAACCTGTATATAGCCTCCTCACATTGACTCTGTACTGGTACTTCCTGTATATATCCTCCTCACATTGACTCTGTACCGGTACTTCCTGTATATAGCCTCCTCACATTGACTCTGTACTGGTACTTCCTGTATATATCCTCCTCACATTGACTCTGTACCGGTACTTCCTGTTTATAGCCTCCTCACATTGACTCTGTACCAGTACAACCTGTATATAGCCTCCTCACTTTGACTCTGTACTGGTACCACCTGTATATAGCCTCGTCACATTGACTCAGTACTGGTACTTCCTGTATATATCCTCCTCACATTGACTCTGTACTGGTACTTCCTGTATATATCCTCCTCACATTGACTCTGTACTGGTACCACCTGTATATAGCCTCCTCACATTGACTCTGTACTGGTACTTCCTGTATATATCCTCCTCACATTGACTCTGTACTGGTACTTCCTGTATATAGCCTCCTCACATTGACTCTGTACTGGTACTTCCTGTATATAGCCTCCTCACATTGACTCTGTACTGGTACTTCCTGTATATAGCTTCCTCACATTGACTCTGTACTGGTACTTCCTGTATATAGCCTCCTCACATTGACTCTGTACTGGTACTTCCTGTATATAGCCTCCTCACATTGACTCTGTACTGGTACTTCCTGTATATAGCTTCCTCACATTGACTCTGTACTGGTACTTCCTGTATATAGCCTCCTCACATTGACTCTGTACTGGTACTTCCTGTGTATAGCCTCCTCACATTGACTCTGTACTGGTACTTCCTGTATATATCCTCCTCACATTGACTCTGTATTGGTACTTCCTGTTTATAGCCTCCTCACATTGACTCTGTACCGGTACAACCTGTATATAGCCTCCTCACATTGACTCTGTACTGGTACTTCCTGTATATATCCTCCTCACATTGACTCTGTACCGGTACTTCCTGTATATAGCCTCCTCACATTGACTCTGTACTGGTACTTCCTGTATATATCCTCCTCACATTGACTCTGTACCGGTACTTCCTGTTTATAGCCTCCTCACATTGACTCTGTACCAGTACAACCTGTATATAGCCTCCTCACTTTGACTCTGTACTGGTACCACCTGTATATAGCCTCGTCACATTGACTCAGTACTGGTACTTCCTGTATATATCCTCCTCACATTGACTCTGTACTGGTACTTCCTGTATATATCCTCCTCACATTGACTCTGTACTGGTACCACCTGTATATAGCCTCCTCACATTGACTCTGTACTGGTACTTCCTGTATATATCCTCCTCACATTGACTCTGTACTGGTACTTCCTGTATATAGCCTCCTCACATTGACTCTGTACTGGTACTTCCTGTATATAGCCTCCTCACATTGACTCTGTACTGGTACTTCCTGTATATAGCTTCCTCACATTGACTCTGTACTGGTACTTCCTGTATATAGCCTCCTCACATTGACTCTGTACTGGTACTTCCTGTGTATAGCCTCCTCACATTGACTCTGTACTGGTACTTCCTGTATATAGCCTCCTCACATTGACTCTGTACTGGTACTTCCTGTATATATCTTCCTCACATTGACTCTGTACTGGTACTTCCTGTATATATCCTCTTCACATTGACTCTGTACCGGTACTTCCTGTATATATCCTCCTCACATTGACTCTGTATTGGTACTTCCTGTATATATCCTCCTCACATTGACTTTGTACCGGTACGTCCTGTATATAGCCTCCTCACATTGACTCTGTACTGGTACTTCCTGTATATAGCCTCCTCAAATTGAATCTGTACTGGTACTTCCTGTATATATCCTCCTCACATTGACTTTGTACCGGTACGTCCTGTATATAGCCTCCTCACATTGACTCTGTACTGGTACTTCCTGTATATAGCCTCCTCAAATTGAATCTGTACTGGTACTTCCTGTATATATCCTCCTCACATTGACTCTGTACTGGTACCACCTGTATATAGCCTCCTCACATTGACTCTGTACTGGTACTTCCTGTATATATCCTCCTCACATTGACTCTGTACTGGTACTTCCTGTATATAGCCTCCTCACATTGACTCTGTACTGGTACTTCCTGTATATAGCCTCCTCACATTGACTCTGTACTGGTACTTCCTGTATAAAGCCTTGCTATTGTTATTTTACTGCTGCTGTTTTATCATTTGTTATTAACATTTCTTAAAGCATTGTTGTTTAAGGGCTTGTGGGTAAACATTTCACTGTAAGGTCTACACCTGTTGTATTAGGCGCACGTGACAAATACAATTTGATATGATTTGAACCCGATCTAACATCTCTGGAGACCTGAAAATAGCTGTGCAGCGACGCTCCCCATCCAACCTGACAGAGCTTGAGAGGATCTGTTGAGAAGAATGGGAGAAACCCCCCAAATACAGGTGTGCCGAGCTTGTAGCGTCATACCCAAGAAGACTCAAGGCTGTAATCGCTGCCAAATGTACTACTGAGTAAAGGGTTTTTACAAACCTGTTTTTCCTTTGTTATTATGTGTTATTGTGTGTTATTATGTGTTATTATGTGTTATTGTGTGTAGATTGATGAGGGAAAAAACTATTTAACACATTTTTCAATAAAGCTGTAACGTAATAAAATGCGTCAAGGGGTCTGAATACTTTCCGAATATATCTAACCCAGTATATCTAACCCAGTATATCTAACCCAGTATATCTAACCCAGTGTATCTAACCTAGTATATATAAGCCACACCTAATCCAGACATGCAAATATGTTAGAAATACATTTGAACTTGTACTTGATACTTGGCACTTTGTTTTGCACATAATTATGTGACAAATGCCATAATGTTGAACTTAGGGAGTATGTGAAAATAGATGCCATATCAGATAAGTAGTCCATTTGTCACCATGGGTTTGAGATACAGTTTGAAAACAGATCTAGGATTCAGTATTTTGTGTTGAATTGCTCTGTGGCTTCTCTGTACAGCAGAACCTTTCTTTGGCTGTATGGCTCACACCACCAGTTCATACCACTAATTAGAAATGCTTTAACCACAGTTGAACTGCTGCACAGTCACACACCCTATTATTTAAAACCCTGAACCAATCACCCTACCATTTAAAATCCATGGACCAATGACGTGGTCCCTGCTAGCCACCCTAACCACACTGTGCTAGAACTAAGCAGAGTTAGAGCAGAGCACTGGAACAGCTAACACCACAATAAAGCCCAATGTGAACTTCTAACAAAACAAATATTTGTTTTATCATCACTGTTAATGTGAATGCCCTCCATAAATTCACTCATAAATGGTCTCTTAATGCCTTTGAAACCGTTGGGGCAAAGCTCTGGGATGAAAGGAGATGTCTTTGAAACCGTTGGGGCAAAGCTCCGGGATGAAAGGAGATGTCTTTGAAACCGTTGGGGCAAATCTCTGGGATGAAAGGAGATGTCTTTGAAAACGTTGGGGCAAAGCTCTGGGTTGAAAGGAGATGTCTTTGAAACCGCTGGGGCAAAGCCCCGGGATGAAAGGAGATGTCTTTGAAAACGTTGGGGCAAAGCTCTGGGATGAAAAGAGATGTCTTTGAAAACGTTGGGGCAAAGCTCCGGGATGAAAGGAGATGTCTTTGAAACCGTTGGGGCAAAGCTCCGGAATGAAAGGAGATGTCTTTGAAAACGTTGGGGCAAAGCTCTGGGATGAAAGGAGATGTCTTTGAAAACGTTGGGGCAAAGCTCCGGGATGAAAGGAGATATCTTTGAAAACGTTGGGGCAAAGCTCTGGGATGAAAGGAGATGTCTTTGAAAACGTTGGGGCAAAGCTCCGGGATGAAAGGAGATGTCTTTGAAAACGTTGGGGCAAAGCTCTGGGATGAAAGGAGATGTCTTTGAAAACGTTGGGGCAAAGCTCCGGGATGAAAGGAGATGTATTTGAAAACGTTGGGGCAAAGCTCCGGGATGAAAGGAGATCTATTTGAAAATGTTGGGGCAAAGCTCTGGGATGAAAGGAGATGTCTTTGAAAACGTTGGGCAAAGCTCTGGGATGAAAGGAGATGTCTTTGAAAACGTTGGAGCAAAGCTCTGGGATGAAAGGAGATGTCTTTGAAAACGTTGGGGCAAAGCTCCGGGATGAAAGGAGATATCTTTGAAAACGTTGGGGCAAAGCTCTGGGATGAAAGGAGATGTGAATACAGATGTTGAGGTGGCTGCTTTGAGGCAGTTGTTTCTCCTCATAAAATACAGTGGAGTTATGGTGTGGTGTATGGCATTTCCATTGGCAGTGGTCCATAGGAACCCATGGGAATTACCAGATCAGCATCTTGTGAAAACTAAACTCACAGCTTTGTAACATGCAGGCGATCACCAGACATCCTACTTTTTAAAATGTAATATATGCTGTTTATACAATACATACATACTGTATATACAGTGGGGAGAACAAGTATTTGATACACTGCCGATTTTGCAGGTTTTCCTACTTAAAAAGCATGTAGAGGTCTGTAATTTTTGTCATAGGTACTCTTCAACTGTGAGTGACGGAATCTAAAACAAAAATCCCGAAAATCACATTGTATGATTTTTCAGTAATTAATTTGCATTTTATTGCATGACATAAGTATTTGATACATCAGAATAGCAGAACTTAATATTTGGTACAGAAACCTTTGTTTGCAATTACAGAGATCATACGTTTCCTGTAGTTCTTGACCAGGTTTGCACACACTGCAGCAGGGATTTTGGCCCACTCCTCCATACAGATCCTCCAGGTTTCGGGGCTGTCGCTGGGCAATACGGACTTTCAGCTCCCTCCAAAGATTTTCTATTGGGTTCAGGTCTGGAGACTGGCTAGGCCACTCCACTTGTTCTCCCCACTGTATATATATTTTAAATGAGATTTTTTTCTTTTTTATTAAAAACTAGAATACAATACAAAGACAATAGTAATGATGGATCACAGTGACCAGGGTATTCTTCTATTCCCACATTCTTCTTCTATATTATGCAATGTTCTGTCAATAATAGACTATTACAGTATATCATCTGCAGGAGGTTTGTGTGATAGAACTATTCCACCTCCAGAATAGCTGAATGGTTAGAGTATCAGGGCTTGTGGCTTCATTTACTGTTTTATTTATTTTATTTATTTCACCTTTATTTAACCAGGTAGGTTTTATTTCACCTTTATTTAACCAGGTAGGTTTTATTTCACCTTTATTTAACCTGGTACGTTTTATTTCACCTTTATTTAACCAGGTAGGTTTTATTTCACCTTTATTTAACCAGGTAGGTTTTATTTCACCTTTATTTAACCAGGTAGGTCAGTTGAGAACTAGTTCTCATTTACAACTGAGACCTGGCCAAGACAAAGCAAAGCAGTGTGACAAAAACCAACACAGAGTTACACATGAGAATAAACAAACTGTAATCATGAGGCTTCTAAAAACCAAGGCCTACTTCCTGATTCAGAGCCTGGCTTAATTTGCAAACACATTTGAATACAACTCAACATTTGAATACAAGCTGCAGTCACAATGCTATTCAGGACAGAAAAAGCACACAGTGCCTCAGGACATTACTAAATTATGTCATAATATTTTGTTTCAGATTTTGAAGGCCATGGCACGATGATGCAGAGATGGGAACACAGAAGATTTGATTTGTCTGCTTGGTAAGAGCCCTTCTCGCTCTTTCAAATTAATAGAGACATTTCAAATATATAATGTGTTGTAGCATTGTGCAAATAGCGATGTGCAAATAGTTAAAGTACAAAAAGGGAAAATAAATAAACATACATATGGGTTGTATTTACAATTGTGTTTGTTCTTCCCTGGTTCACTCAATATAAAGGCTATGCTCACTGAGTCTGTACAGAGTCAAAGCTTACCTTAAGTTTGGGTCAGTCACAGTGGTCAGGTATTCTGCCACTGTTGTTTACTGTTCTTTCTTTCTGTCTTTCTTTCTTTCTTTCTTTCTTTCTTTCTTTCTTTCTTTCTTTCTTTCTTTCTTTCTTTCTTTCTTTCTTTCTTTCTTTCTCCTCTCTCTCTCACTCTCTCACTCTCTCTCTCTCTCTCTCTCTCTCTCTCTCTCTCTCTCTCCTCTCCCCCCCCTTCTCTTCCTTGCCCAATCTCTCTCTCTCTCTCTCTCTCTCTTTCTCTCCTCTCCCCCCTTCTCTTCTTTGCCCAATCTCTCTCTCCCTTGTTCTCTTGCTCCTGTAGATTACATGAATAATGGTCTCATATGCCAAAACAGCAGCTTATTTCGGCCTTGACCAGTGTGGACAGTGTAATTACATACCCTGTGATCCAACTCTGAGCCTGTCCGATACATAAGGGTTACAGGGAAATGATAGTGTCCATAACAATGATAACTGTGCTTACTAACCCAGCGGAGAGTTGTGGGTCTACATGTGAATATACTGTACATATAACTCAATATCAAAACAAACACATAATTTATGGACTTACTAGTCAAAGGGAATATGGTTTTCTGTTTGAAACGCAGTGAAAGAATGACTGTAGCAAGACTTTGTTAAGTTTCAATTAGTAAAATGTCAATAAGATACACATTCCATAGCATCTGCAGCAGGACATATCTCCCCGAACAATATATATTCCATAGCATCTGCAGCAGGACATATCTCCCCGAACAATACACATTCCATAGCATCTGCAGCAGGACATATCTCCCCGAACAATACACATTCCATAGCATCTGCAGCAGGACATATCTCCCCGAACAATATATATATATTTATTGTATTTACTCCAATTATGATCTTGTCTCATCACCAGCTGCACCAATGTGTCGGAAGAAACACAGTTCAACTGACGACCAAAGCCGTCAGAGCACGATAAGCCAAGTAAAGCCCCCCCGGCCAAACCCTCCCCTAACCAGGACAGCGCTGGGCCAATTATGTGGCGCCCTATGGGACTCCCGGTCACGGCTGGGATCGAACCCGGGTCTGTAGTGACGCCTGAAGCACTGCAATGCAATTATTTTTATATATATTTTTACTGAGCTTGAAAAGTATTTTGTATAATTGTGTAAAATGAATCAGACATAAAGGTTTTTTAATACCATGAGGAAGTCATATTAACCCAATGAGTTCCATCGTGACGCTGGTGCGCTTTGGACTTCGAAGCCCTTTTAAACATCGTGAGAAAACTATTTCTGTACTTACAGCATTAATATAAATTCATTTTTAATCAGGTTTTTGCTTGGCAGACCTGTTTTAATTGTTGCCATTCGTCAGTAGAACTCATGAATGCAACTGATTATGTCAAATTGTTTTGTGTTCTACTTGTAGCCCTGGTCGTCCTCAAAAGAGAAATGAAAGTCACGTCAATGACTGGGGTCTCAACTGAATAATACAAATATATAAAATGGTTCCTCAAAAGAAGATCTGTCATTTTAAAACCTCAGCGTTTGACACATTTTACACTAGAAAGACAGAGAACGTAGTAAGGAAAATATTACCTTTGTCTCTGTCGAATAATTTAATAATTACATTTTCCTGTTCAATTCTATTGTTTGAACAAAAACCACAGATCTCTCCAATAGTATTAATCAGACTTCAAAGGGCTTTAGTCTGTTAAAGCACTGTTTCTCATTGTGATAAGGAATATGCTTAACTAGCTCAATCTATTTCTCCATTCATCCAGACAGACAGAGGGACCAGCAGAAATATGGAGTTTTTCATTGGCAATTAAAAATGAGAATTGGTCAGATTCTTCACTGTCAGCGCTTCCTATCAGAGACCAGACAGACATACAGTGCCATGTGTAGTCCAAGCTCAATCAATTAACTCTGATATGGTGAATGACTGACTGACTGACTGACTGACTGACTGACTGACTGACTGACTGACTGACTGACTGACAGACTGACTGACTGGCTGACTGGCTGACTGGCTGACTGCTGGCTGACTGGCTGACTGACTGACTGGCTGACTGGCTGACTGGCTGACTGCTGGCTGACTGGCTGACTGGCTGACTGGCTGACTGACTGGCTGACTGGCTGACTGGCTGACTGGCTGACTGGCTGACTGGATGATTTAAGTTCTATTGTCGGTTTTAGGTCAGGGATACTGAAAACTGTTCAGGGCTTGTATTCATAAAGTGTCTCAGAGTAGGAGAGGAGAGGAGGAGGAGAGGAGAGGGAGGGAGGATGGGGTGAGGTGAGGTAGGTCCTGTCAGTCACTGGGTTTCTTGTGTGTGTGTGTGTGTGTTTGTGTCTCCTCAGTGCTGTGCTGCTGGGTGTTGACAAGGCTTTATGAGCAGATAGTGTCAGAGTGCATGCAGCAACAGTTAGGGCCTGTCCTCTCTGTCGCTGTCCCAAATGGCAACCTGTTCCCTATGTAGTGCACTACTTTTGAGCAGGGCCCATAGGCCTCTCATAGGGCTCTGGTCAAATATAGTGCACTACATAGGGAATAGGGTGCCATTTGGGATATAAGCTCAGTATTTGTCTGTGCCAAGAAGGCAGTCAGAAGAGAAGGGGAGGAGAGGAGAGGAGAGGAGAGGAGAGGAGAGGAGAGGAGAGGAGAGGAGAGGAGAGGGAGGGAGGGAGGGAGGGAGGGAGGGAGGGAGGGAGGGAGGGAGGGAGGGAGGGAGGGAGGGAGGGAGGGTTCTTTAACATTAACAAAGCTTCATCAGTGTCTTCTGATTGTTTCCTTATTATAACTATGTCTGTCTGTCTGTCTGTCTGTATGTCTGTCTGTCTGTCTGTCTGTCTGTCTGTCTGTCTGTGTGTGTGTGTGTGTGTGTGTGTGTGTGTGTGTGTGTGTGTGTGTGTGTGTGTGTGTGTGTGTGTGTGTGTGTGTGTGTGTGTGTGTGTGTGTGTGTGTGTGTGTGTGTGTGTGTGTGTGTGTGTGTGTGTGGGTGTGTGTGTGTGTGTGTGTGTTGGTTTGTTTAATATGATGTGAATAGAAAATAACCACGTGTCTATGTTTATGGGGTATGAGAGAACACAAGCTGCATTGATATAACTAGCGTATAGTGTCATGCCTAGACATTCTACAGCTTTTGTGCCATTTCCTGGTAGCTAGTGTTTCTGATGAGTTGAATAAAGAGTCTTTGTTGTAATGTTGTAAAGCAGGTGTTCTTAAACTGTAACATGCAACTATATGTAAATATCAGTACAATTCATTGCCCTTATCCAAAACAAATGTAATATATACAAATAACGATGAAATAGCCATATAATTAGTTATTCATGTTTATTGTTCCCCATTAAAAACACTCTTACATATATATCTTGGTTGTAACTGTTGCTGTTAAACTACAATAAATAATTTTCATTCTGAACAGGAATAAACTGATTTTTGATGTGTCACATAGATAGACCAGAAAACACACAAACGCACACAGTCCTAATGAGAGGTGTGTGACTGGTTGAAGTTTTCAACACGCAGGTCTATTCTGGGCTCAGTTTTGGACAGTAACCCTGAGGTCATGTTCAGTATGGAGTCTGTTTCTGTACTTGTTTCTTAAGTACGCCAGAGTTGAGAACCCTGACTCACATAGGTATGTGGTGCCGAACTGGATCAGAACATCCACTGCTTCCTCAGCCCGGCAGGAGACCGCTGTGTGAGTGTGTTTGCCTCAAAAAGCATCTTGCTCCAATCAGTTTATTCCAGTTCAGAATAAAACATTTTACTTGTATTGTAACAATATACAAGTAAAATGTGTATTTGTAATATTTTAACAAATCTTGTTTTCAACAATAATTTCTACAGTAACATGTACAGTAGGCCTGATCATGTTTCATCTTCATATGTACTGTTACTTAGGGTTGCACTAGCTAGCTTGCTTTGGCTAACGTTAGCTAGCTACGGTAGCTATTAGCTGTGTAAGCTGATTGTTTGAAAGAGAAGCTCACATCGACTACTACGAGAGATGGTACTCCCTTATTTCTACTCATCATCACCTGTTATAAAATGACCACAATGCCTCGCTAGCTGAGTTACTGAAGTTCCTGAAGCATTCCGACCTGTCCTGAAAGAACTCCCTGGGTTTACCTCCATGCTGTGTATTATTGGTCAGTGTGTGTCATTTGAATTAGTTCTCATTACTGTCAGAGACTAATGACCACCCAACACATTCTGGCGCTCCTCGTTATTTCTCAAAGTGTGTATTAAACCAAGAGAGAGAAACTCATTGCTGTAATTGCATTTCATGACAATTGCGCTCAGCTAGCTTTAGTCCGTTGGATGACAGTGGTGACTGATGGTGAGTGATGGGGACTGATGGTGAGTGATGGTGACTGATGGTGACTGATGGTGACTGATGGTGAGTGGGGATGACAAGTCAGTTGTGGTGAGTGATGGTGAGTGAGGATGACAAGTCAGTTGTGGTGAGTGATGGTGAGTGGGAATGACAAGTCAGTTGTGTTGAGTGATGGTGAGTGGGGATGACAAGTCAGTTGTGGTGAGTGATGGTGAGTGGGGATGACAAGTCAGTTGTGGTGAGTGATGGTGAGTGGGGATGACAAGTCAGTTGTGGTGAGTGATGGTGAGTGGGTATGACAAGTCAGTTGTGGTGAGTGATGGTGAGTGGGTATGACAAGTCAGTTGTGGTGAGTGATGGTGAGTGGGGATGACAAGTCAGTTGTGGTGAGTGATGGTGAGTGGGGATGACAAGTCAGTTGTGGTGAGTGATGGTGAGTGGGGATGACAAGTCAGTTGTGGTGAGTGATGGTAAATTTTTCAGAGTTCCCAGTTGTTTTCAACGCGCAGTCATAGTAGTACTTGCCCCTGGAGCAATTAGGGTTAAGTGCCTTGCTCAAGGGCACATTGACAAGTTTTCACCTTGTCAGATCGGGTATTCAAACCAGTGACCTTTTGGTTACTGGCCCAAGGCTCCAACCGCTAGGTTACCTGTCCATCTCTGATTTAGATGATTTAACATTCCAGTCTGTCTGTCTGTCTGTCTGTAGATTTAGATAATATAACATTACAGTCTGTCTGTAGATTTAGATAATATAACATTACAGTCTGTCTGTCTGTCTTTTTATTTTTGTCTGCAGTGGGATTCTGACTAATTCACAGCACTAGCTGGTCATTTGGAAGTACTCTGTTGAGTCTATACCATACAGTAACATACACATTCTACACATTTTGGACTGCTTACTCCATCAAGATATTGACAAAATAACTCATTTTGGGTAAGGGGTATGTTAGACTATACAGGGATGATATTCAGCTTGTGGAGGCGTGGTGAATTGGTCGTTTGTGAAAACTTGTCACTGTGAGGATGACTGTGGTGATGTCAAGCAGGATTGGTTGTATAGAGTGATAGTGTACCAGACCAGGTCTGAACAGCCTCAGTGTGACAGCTCTATCAGCTCTATCAGCTCTATCAGCTCTATCAGTTCCTCACAGCCCTGCTGTTGGTTCAACAACAGCCCCTGTGGTTTCAGTCAGTCAGTCAGGCCCTTCCTGATACCTAGCCCGAACTACATCCCAAATGGAACACTATTTCCTCTGGGCCCTGGCCAAAAGTAGTGCACTATATAGGGAATAGGGTGCCATTTGGGACGCTTCCCTAGCCTACAGTTTTCACAGGAAGTTTGCTGAGAGAGATCAATGCCCCTCTAGTCACACCTCGGTCGACCACCAAACCCAGACTGCTAACCGTCAACCTGCACCTGAACCTGGTGACAGACATAGATATGCAGGTTGACGTTTATTGGGAGTCTTGTCCTGGAGGCGGAACTGAGTGCGTTCTGCTAGATGGACCAGCTGCAAAGGCTATTGTAAACATTGCTTATTTATTATACTAAGTGGGTTGGAATGACAACTCTTAGGGTGTCTCTCATTTGCCTTTCACCTGTTAGTGATATAATCAACAGGACCCAGACAACAACACTTCTACAGCAGAGCATACAGCGCTAACAGGCTAACGCTAGCCTAAGATAGTGTTATTAATCAACAGGGCCCAGCAAATGACACTTCTGCAGCAGAGCATACAGCGCTAACAGGCTAACGCTAGCCTAACATAGTGTTATTAATCAACAGGGCCCAGCAAATGACACTTCTACAGCAGAGCATACAGCGCTAACAGGCTAACGCTAGCCTAACATAGTGTTATTAATCAACAGGGCCCAGCAAATGACACTTCTGCAGCAGAGCATACAGCGCTAACAGGCTAACGCTAGCCTAACATAGTGTTATTAATCAACAGGGCCCAGCAAATGACACTTCTGCAGCAGAGCATACAGCGCTAACAGGCTAACGCTAGCCTAACATAGTGTTATTAATCAACAGGGCCCAGCAAATGACACTTCTGCAGCAGAGCATACAGCGCTAACAGGCTAACGCTAGCCTAACATAGTGTTATTAATCAACAGGGCCCAGCAAATGACACTTCTGCAGCAGAGCATACAGCGCTAACAGGCTAACGCTAGCCTAACATAGTGTTATTAATCAACAGGGCCCAGCAAATGACACTTCTGCAGCAGAGCATACAGCGCTAACAGGCTAACGCTAGCCTAACATAGTGTTATTAATCAACAGGGCCCAGCAAATGACACTTCTGCAGCAGAGCATACAGCGCTAACAGGCTAACGCTAGCCTAACATAGTGTTATTAATCAACAGGGCCCAGCAAATGACACTTCTGCAGCAGAGCATACAGCGCTAACAGGCTAACGCTAGCCTAACATAGTGTTATTAATCAACAGGGCCCAGCAAATGACACTTCTGCAGCAGAGCATACAGCGCTAACAGGCTAACGCTAGCCTAACATAGTGTTATTAATCAACAGGGCCCAGCAAATGACACTTCTGCAGCAGAGCATACAGCGCTAACAGGCTAACGCTAGCCTAACATAGTGTTATTAATCAACAGGGCCCAGCAAATGACACTTCTGCAGCAGAGCATACAGCGCTAACAGGCTAACGCTAGCCTAACATAGTGTTATTAATCAACAGGGCCCAGCAAATGACACTTCTGCAGCAGAGCATACAGCGCTAACAGGCTAACGCTAGCCTAACATAGTGTTATTAATCAACAGGGCCCAGCAAATGACACTTCTGCAGCAGAGCATACAACAACTAATAAGCTAACAGTCTTACATTAGCTAATAGGCTTACATTGGCCACTCCTCAGAGCCTGGTTCCTCTCTAGGTTTCTTCCTAGGTTTCGCCTTTCTAGGGAGTTTTTCCGAGCCACCGTGCTTCTACATCTGCATTGCTTGCTATTTGGGGTTTTAGGCTGGGTATCTGTATAGCACTTTGTGACATCGGCTGATGTAAAAATGGCTTTATAAATACATTGATTTGATTCCCAATAGATGGGCAAGTGGCAAGTCAAAATTGGCTTTATTGTAAAAATATCTGAAAACATTTTCTTAATTTAAGCATAATGTTAGCAGTTTTAGGTTTAAAATCAGATTTTACCAAGAAAAATTGTAGAAATGGGTGGCTTTTTGGACTTGCCCACGTAGTGACGACCCAGGTTTAGCTCTCTACTCATGGCATTAAAATGAACTGCTTAGCTAACACTAGCCTAGCCCAGGCACTTAGTGTAGTTGTCTAGTCATGGCATTACAATGAACTGCTTAGCTAACACTAACCTAGCCTAGACTCTTAGCTTAGCTGTCTAGTCATGGCATTAGAATGAACTGCTTAGCTAACACTAGCCTAGCCTAGACTCTTAGCTTAGCTGTCTAGTCATGGCATTACAATGAACTGCTTAGCTAACACTAGCCTAGCCTAGACTCTTAGCTTAGCTGTCTAGTCATGGCATTACAATGAACTGCTTAGCTAATGTATAGAATATATTCTGTCATTTAACATACATTGCTTTTGTCCAAGGTCCATTCCTGTGTGACACCCTAACATATTTACTCTTGCCTTGATTAAATCATTGTAACATATAGAACCTCGAGATAATACTGATGAGACAGCCAATCTTTTGAATGCCATTTGCGCAACACACCCTACAATCACAAGCTTACACAGACAGATATTACACAACATAACTGATAACGGGAACCCCCCATCCTGGAGTTGCACCACAGTGCATGTCAGCAGATACTCACACACCCAGGCCCTCTCACACACACACACACTTATGAGGGCTGGACTCCTAGGACAAAGAACATTGCCAAGGACCAATGAGGAAGACGACACGCCCAGGGAACGGTCTCTACAACCAATCCAGAAGAGGGAACATCCAGATTCAACCTACAGTACCATATTGTATAAATACCATGTACACCATGTTTAGGGACCCTTTTTCTCTGTGAAGTTCATTAAGAGCCCACAGAGGGGGTCCATGCGCATGATCTGCCAAATATCTTTGCATTCAATAAACCGCTTGATTGAATATCAATTCCACCCGGTCTTAAGTTATGACTTGTCTCCTTCTCGAATAATTGTACATTAACAAAATTTGGTAGCAGAGGATGGTTTCAGTCTTCTGATTTCGGTCCATAGTTAGTTGATGTGAGAGGAGACGGGTCTTTGACAAATTTACAAGGACGGGTGCCAGGAGCCATCGGCAATTCTTCTCACCCCAGGAAACTGATCAATGAGCTCGACTAAATAAGGTAAGCAGAGCCTGTTATATCGAAATCTGCATATTGTATTATAGTTTTATCCAAATTTTTATCAGTAGTACTGGGCGTGAGTATGAACTGTTGTTAAATTATCTTAGAACTAGGACATAATGTGAAGTCTGATTGCAGAGATGTTTGGTATGATGTAGAGTATATGAATTGAAAAGGTGATAAAGTGTGAAGTGATAAAGAGAAAAGTTGTGATTGCAATGTGATGTGATAAAGTTGAGTCTATAAGAGAGACTCCCCGAGTTAAATGTGTGCCTAAGAGGGGCAATTGATAGCATTCTCTACCAACTAGGGAAGTCCTGCTGTACTGATCCTGCAGAAGGGAACCCTCTAAAAGTTTGAGAAGTAAAGTAAATATAACGTAAACTTATCCCCATAGTATAAAGTGAAAATATTCCGTCCCACTGACTTAGGGGACACCCAATGTATTAGTTTCGTCCCGGACGACTAGGAAATTTTCCTGGCCCGGTTTAAGACATTTGTTTAGGGAGGGACCCGTACACCTCCGGGGCATCTATTCGTAGTCCCTGTTTTGAGAGTGGTTGTCTGTACGTACCCTATAGGGGATACGATCCGTCTGTCTGAATTGGGAATAACAAGTTTCGTCCCGGAAGACTAGTGCACCCCCTAGCCCGGTTTGACAGCAGTTAGGCAAATTGGTGTGTGTATGTCATTGCTTTCTATGTTTGTATGTGAAGTCTAATAGTGTTGAATGTATAAACTGATGGTGTGAAGTATATTGAGCGATAGGAGGGTTTGGGTGGCGCCGTTTCACTGACCCTGCGTATACTTTGATTAAATTCTTACCCTAGTACCCTGCTAACCATGTCATCAAAGCCAAACTTTGTAGAGTGCTTAGAGCGTAAAATGCAAGAGAGGGCATGGGGGAAAGAGCTTGGACAGATTCATTTGGGTAACAAGCACCTGCACAAGTTTGGTTTAGTATACAGGCCATAATCTCAGGGTCTGGTGGAACGCGCAAATCAAACCTTGAAGCTCTAAGTTGACTTGGGTAGAGGCCCTGCCACTGGCCTTGATGGCCATGAGGTCATGACCAGGGGCAGGGACACACCTCTCACCCCAGGAGATAATGACAGGAAGAGTAATGCCTGGTCCACCAAGGGAGGGAGGTCATATGCCCGCCCTTGATGTACAACAAATTGTAATGTCTGATGATGTGAGGAAACTGACAGAACTTTCTGCAGCTCATTCCACACAGATCCACAAGGTCAAAGAGGGGGAGCTGCTGGGAGACTCATCTACGCTGCAGGTAAAAGTTGGAGACTGGGTGAGGGTTCGAGTCCACAAAAGAAAGTGGCTGGAACCCAGGTGGACTGGACCGTACGAAGTGAAGGAAGTTACTTCACACTCGGTCAAAGGTCAAAGGTCAATCAGGAGCGCCTTGGCACCACCTTACACACTGCACTCCAGCCCCAACCCCTTCCAGAACTTTGGCTGAAACCAGGGCCAACTTGCGCGCCCTAAACAATTCGATTCCAACCACTGACACCTTAGTTGGGGAAAATGGGACCATGGGTTCCGTTATTCACGTAGAGCCTGAGTGCTACATTCTGCTCTTCACACAGAGAGAATTAGATATATGGAAAAAGGGAGGGGCAATCCTCCGAGATGATATTTGGCATTAGGGTAACTTACCAATATTACTAAAGTCTTTGTTTAGATATGTAGTAATTATGATACATGGGCAAAGCCATGTATCACAGGGGAGAACTAATTACTTAAAACAATTAGGAAGTATGATTGTAGCGTATGGAAGAACAAATTACTTTAAAAAATGTTGTTCCAGGTGAGTTGTATGTGCGCAAAGTAATGATCATAGAACTTACAGGGGATGATAGAGTTTTAATTTTGGTGTATCTTAAATACATTCCAATGAAGGGCGATTGCCTGGGCTGTGATTTTAACGTTTGAACTTGATAAGAAACAAATGTGGGGGATGGGCTGTGTTAAAATATGAGATTGACTCAATTGACAGGACAGTATTTTTAGAATATGGGTTAGTTTTATTTTTAGTTGACAGTCTTACTTAATAGGACAATATTGATCAACTTTATTTGTGGTTTATTTCACTTTTGTGATTACAGGTTCTAATTTACTATGATGGCCCTCACTGAGTCATGTAAACTAGGTAGTGGTGTACATGTGAACATATATTCTGATTTAGATTGGTGTTTGCCCACTATGAGTAGGAGTTTGGAAAAGTAGTGATTTTATGAATGCATATGGAAATATTAGGTAAATAATATGTTTACAGATTGAGGCCCTGGGAAGCTGTTGCTCCCAGCTAGGTTGGCAATTTGAAGGTTTGTGCCTGCAAGGCAATCAAGATAACATTAGCTTAAGTAATAAAGTTGCTGCTGAAAGGTTTCACACCCATGTTGTGTATCTGGTTTTTGCTATGGCCTCCTCGCCTGTTGTTGAGTTGCAACAACAACAGGGGACTGACCATATGTCTCACTCCCTATGGGAGACCAGAGGTTGCTCCCAGGGCCCTGATGGCCTCTGTAGACAACACCTTTCAGGTAAATTTGTGTTGCTAGAGTAACTCATTCCGTAGGTTTGCCGAATATAAGACTATTTTTAGTATGCGTTATGTGCATTTAATATAACATTGCCAAGTGGATACTTCTTAAACCAGGTAATGTTACTTAGTGGTTTCTTTACACATTGCATTAGACTTTATTGATATGATTGAGAAAAAGTGCTCTTGTCTAGTGATAGGGAAATAGTTGAAGTCGGAACCCATGGCCACCCATAGATAATTCTGGATTGAAATTGTATCCCTCATTAGTAGATTGGGCATGGGGGAAGAATCCAGATGATGAAGTAGTAGTGGTAAGGGACCCCCACCCCCTATCCTAATCAGAGGGAAACTGAGGGAGCTCAGGGGGGAGAGGGGGATAAGACAGATGTAGAGATACGTATCACAGAAATTTTAAAGGAACTATTGGTGAGACAGGGAAGCAAGGGGGTGAAGGAAAGTAATGGTGATTGACTGTGATAGAAGTTAGATATTACCAGGAAGAAATATTGTTCATATTCATCCGCAATCGGCAGGATTAATTAAACACATGAATGGAACAATAAATAGTAGACTAAGGAAGAACTATATAAGTACTGGAAGAAACTTGGTAGGATGAGTACCTATAGTAGGATGTAGAGTTAGGAGGACCAGAGCAGGCAGAGATAGACACTGAGAATACTCTGGCTGAATACATGAGAAGATTGTTTGATAATCACACCCGTATGTCAAAGATTTTGTGACCTACAGGTGAACTGAAGGAGAGAGTGACCCACTCTATCCAACCAGGTGATGGGGTGCGGGTCCAATGATTGAAAAGGAAAGACTGGAAGCAGCCCGGTTGGGAAGGCCCCTACCAGGTCTTGTTGGAAACTGCCTATTTGCCGTTTAGATATGTTCAGAAAGAGAGCGACCTGGGTCCACGTTGCCCACTGCAAGGAGGTAATAAACACATACGAACACTGCTGAACACATACAGGGTTAAGGAGCAGAACCGAGTACCAATAGGGTCCGGGGGTTACCTCCTTAACGAAGATCCCCTACCCCGACCTATCATCACTGTAGTGTGTTCCTAGAGGTGTGAGTATGGGGTGGAACTAAGCAGACTGACTAAGGACAGGAGAGGGTTGGCGGTTCTTGGGAATATGGGGGACCCTGAGATACATCAGTCTTAATTTTGATACATCCAGATCCACCACTCACCAAAAATATAAATGAAACTCTACCATGGGAATAATTAAAAGACAGATGACTCAGGATAAGGATTCCACTAGAAGTGAGTAGTATAACATAGTGCCCAGAGAGAGGCAGGATGTGGTTTTCAAAATAAATATTGATAACCTCTCCACTAAGTGTAGTCGAGAGAAAGGTGTTCATACTTATGCATTATACCTCTGTACAGGACCTACTGCTAGTTACCATTGGCCTACAGTTTAAACATACTTGGGGAAAATATTAAGTGAAGGCAGTGAGCCAAGAAGATATTATACAAGTATAGGGTTTGCACAGATGACTATGGTTAGGATACCTGTATAGACGTAAATAGCACCAAAATTAACTGAGCAAAACAGAGGTTAAAACTGTACAGGGATAGGGTTGGCCAGATTGAAAGGGGCTGCTAACCCACCCCAGTTCACTCTGACTCCAGGGGAGTGTTATAGACAAGAATGGCACCAGAGATTTGGGTGATTTTAATGGAGTAAGTCAGTAGTTAATGTTACTGATCTGAGTTCAGAGGCACAGGAGAAACTACTAAACCTTACAGCCTGGTAACAGATATGTGATGGGCATGTACCAGTAAAGGACGTATGAGGCAGACACTGCAAAAAGGGTGGGTAGGTACCTGCACCCCAGTCCTATTGGTCCAGCCAGTTAGAATTAGTTACCAGAAACCAAGGAAAGGTTTAATCAGACGTAGGAAGGGTTTGACAAGGAGGAGAATAGCCCTGTTTGGATTGATGCGATTGGAATTCCTAGGGATGAGTCCCTGATGAATATGAATCTATGAATCAAGTAGGTGAAGGTTTCAGGACAACATTCTTTTGGTGGGTGACGTTCAATAAACATGTGGATTGGATCAATCAGTAATGATTCGTAAAGGGGAGGAAGGATGCAGTGAAGGGGATCTCAAACCAATTATCCGCCACCTCGCTCATGTTCTGGGAAGATAGGTTGGCTCTAGACATGATGTTGGCGAACCAATAGGGAGAATAGGGGCCAAATGTATCCTTCGCTTCAGGTGAAGGTCTCTGAACCCACGTATATATTGGACTGGCCGTTGGCCTATTTTTCACGTCTCTTGTGAGACGTGAAGAGGGGGATTTGTATAGAATATATTCTGTCATTTAACATACATTGCTTTTGTCCAAGGTCCATTCCTGTGTGACACCCTAACATATTTACTCTTGCCTTGATTAAATCATTGTAACATATAGAACCTCGAGATAATACTGATGAGACAGCCAATCTTTTGAATGCCATTTGCGCAACACACCCTACAATCACAAGCTTACACAGACAGATATTACACAACATAACTGATAACGGGAACCCCCCATCCTGGAGTTGCACCACAGTGCATGTCAGCAGATACTCACACACCCAGGCCCTCTCACACACACACACACTTATGAGGGCTGGACTCCTAGGACAAAGAACATTGCCAAGGACCAATGAGGAAGACGACACGCCCAGGGAACGGTCTCTACAACCAATCCAGAAGAGGGAACATCCAGATTCAACCTACAGTACCATATTGTATAAATACCATGTACACCATGTTTAGGGACCCTTTTTCTCTGTGAAGTTCATTAAGAGCCCACAGAGGGGGTCCATGCGCATGATCTGCCAAATATCTTTGCATTCAATAAACCGCTTGATTGAATATCAATTCCACCCGGTCTTAAGTTATGACTTGTCTCCTTCTCGAATAATTGTACATTAACACTAACACTAGCCTAGCCTAGACTCTTAGCTTAGCTGTCTAGTCATGGCATTACAATGAACTGCTTAGCTAACACTAGCCTAGCCTAGACTCTTAGCTTAGCTGTCTAGTCATGGCATTACAATGAACTGCTTAGCTAACACTAGCCTAGCCTAGACTCTTAGCTTAGCTGTCTAGTCATGGCATTACAATAACCTTCTTGCCTGGCTGTGTGTAGTACTGTGTACTTGTTTAGCGTCTAGCTAATTACCTATTTGTTTTCATTAGTCCAAGGTTGCTACAATGGGAATGCTGTGTCTGGTGCGAAGAGGCTTCTGTCTAAATGAGTTTGTTTACCTCAGAGGAGGAGACCTTTGACAGCCAATTAGCTGTCATAATTACATTAGCTTAGTGTTAGCCTCACTGTGTATTAGCTTAGCCGTAGCAGTGTAAACATTTAAGTTGTATCACTATCTGACAAGGATGTTGGCCCTACTGTATGTGACTGACTAGGTTTCAAACCCCAGTCTCCTGTGTGCATCAAGACTGTGTTAGACCGCTGAGCTTAAGCCTAAAGGATTGTCATAATTAGTTTAGCCCCTGTGTAGACAGTAAAGTTGCATTACATGTCTCTATGGATGGTCTCTATAGATGGCGTCTATGGGCACATGTGTGGCCTAGAACGCATGGATGCAGATGGATGCAGACAACCACAGCTGTGCCCTTATTACCTAGTGACAATGCATGTCACCTCTGTAACATAGTCCATGTGTTGTTTATCCAAGTCCCTATCAGTAGGTTTGAACCTAATAATAAACTGTGAAAACAAGACACCACAGTAATATATGATGCAATACTGACAATGTGTGTGTGGTGTGTGTGGTGTGTGTGTGTGTGTGTGTGTGTGTGTGTGTGTGTGGTGTGTGTGTGCGGTGTGTGTGTGTGTTGTGTGTGGTGTGTGTGTGTGTGTGTGTGTGTGGTGTCTGTTGGGAGGGAGGGAGCAGACATGCACAATGAGTCAGCCTCTCCTCTCCTCTCCTCTCCTCTCCTCTCCTCTCCTCTCCTCTCCTCTCCTCTCACTACATCTCAGTGCAGGCAGTTCTTCCAGGATGGAGTGGTCTGTAGGAGAGTGCTGATTGAGTAGTGTTTCAAAGTGGTCAGCCCACCTCATCAGAATCTGGTTTTGGTCCTTCAAGAGAGTCAGACCATCAGCTGTTTTCAGGGGGGTGATGGAGCGACTTCTAGGGCCATAGATAGCTTTAGTTGTTGTAGACATTGTGCTGTTGTTTTTGTCTGTATAAATGTGGACTGGAGTTCCTTATTTGTCCACCATTCGTTCTGCAGAGCAGGTTGTTGGCACTTCCTTGTGTGATGCACGCCATCGCTGGCGGAGGGTATCAGATGTGGGGCTGTTGAGAAGCCCTGTGCTCTTTGTGCATATTGTCCAGTAAGGTTGTGGTGGTGTCAGAGTTCTCATCAAACCAGTCCTGATGTTTCCTACCTCTGTAGCCAATGGAGAGGGCCGCTGCCTGATAGAGCACTGAGATAATAGATGCCCACTTCTGGTCCATGGGGTCTGTGCTCAGAAGAGGCTCAGTCTCCCTCAGCCTTTCAGCGTCCCTTACTGCAGCTTTCTCAAGCTGGGTACAGTGCAGACGCCTCTTACTGGACTTCTGCAGGCGTGTGGGGGGATGTATTGTCACCAGGAGTTTAGCCAGTATCATACAGTGATCTGTCCAGCATTCTGCATCCCTCATGGCACGGGTCAGCAGGACGTCATTAGTGTCAGAACGTCTCACTATGATGTAGTCCGATCAGGTGCCAGTGTTTAGAGCCTGGGTGCATCCATGATGTTTTATGTTTGTTCTTCTGCTGGAACAAGCTGTTAGTGACGATGAGATCGGGTGTATAGAGACCAAGGAGCAGCATGAGATCGGGTGTATAGAGACCAAGGAGCAGCATGAGATCAGGTGTATTGAGACCAAGGAGCAGCATGAGATCAGGTGTATAGAGACCAAGGAGCAGCATGAGATCAGGTGTATAGAGACCAAGGAGCAGCATGAGATCAGGTGTATAGAGACCAAGGAGCAGCATGAGATCGGGTGTATAGAGACCAAGGAGCAGCATGAGATCAGGTGTATAGAGACCAAGGAGCAGCATGAGATCAGGTGTATAGAGACCAAGGAGCAGCATGAGATCAGGTGTATAGAGACCAAGGAGCAGCATGAGATCAGGTGTATAGAGACCAAGGAGCAGCATGAGATCAGGTGTATAGAGACCAAGGAGCAACATGAGATCAGGTGTATAGAGACCAAGGAGCAGCATGAGATCAGGTGAATAGAGACCAAGGAGCAGCATGAGATCAGGTGTATAGAGACCAAGGAAGTTATTTAAAGTGCCGCTGAGGGTGCGCCATCCCAACAGCACTACTTCACTGTAGGAAGGTGGATTCCAGTGGCAAGAGGGGAAACCCAGGATGACCTCTATCTTCCACAGGTAAGGAGGCTGTTGGATCCCCAGTCTGTTGGTGTCCGCCTTCCACGCACAGCCAGCACGCTTCTTTTCTCTCAGGGTGTGCTCCCCTAGCCTTTGTCGTGCCAGACTAACCCACAAGGCAGCGGGACAATGGTTGATGGCTGCCAGGATGTGTCCACACAGAGGTGGGCCTATACAGACGCATCTCTGGGGCCCACTGCTGCTCCGAGATACCCTGCCGGTTAGCCTGGAGTTTCAAGACAACCAGTTAACGTGTGCCGCCACGAGGAGGCCCGACAGGAGTCTTGGTCATGGAGAGGCTGTGTACCAGCAAGGGGAGACTTGTGCATGAAGCTGCAAGCGAGGGTATGCAAGCACGTGGTAAGCGGGCAAGCAACTTACCTCTACCTAGGCACTACTGCACTAGACATGTCACATACACCCTGCGGTTGCCCGCGGACCAGAGGTGGGTCATTGTTTTATAAGTCACACTTAAGTCTCAAATCTTAGCACTCAAGTCCCATGTCAAGTTCCAAGTCAAGACCAGTCCTGTTTGTGTGTGTGTGTGTGTGTGTGTGTGTGTGTGTGTGGTGTGTGTGTGCGGTGTGTGTGTGTGTTGTGTGTGGTGTGTGTGTGTGTGTGTGTGTGTGGTGTCTGTTGGGAGGGAGGGAGCAGACATGCACAATGAGTCAGCCTCTCCTCTCCTCTCCTCTCCTCTCCTCTCCTCTCCTCTCCTCTCCTCTCCTCTCCTCTCCTCTCCTCTCCTCTCCTCTCCTCTCCTCTCACTACATCTCAGTGCAGGCAGTTCTTCCAGGATGGAGTGGTCTGTAGGAGAGTGCTGATTGAGTAGTGTTTCAAAGTGGTCAGCCCACCTCATCAGAATCTGGTTTTGGTCCTTCAAGAGAGTCAGACCATCAGCTGTTTTCAGGGGGGTGATGGAGCGACTTCTAGGGCCATAGATAGCTTTAGTTGTTGTAGACATTGTGCTGTTGTTTTTGTCTGTATAAATGTGGACTGGAGTTCCTTATTTGTCCACCATTCGTTCTGCAGAGCAGGTTGTTGGCACTTCCTTGTGTGATGCACGCCATCGCTGGCGGAGGGTATCAGATGTGGGGCTGTTGAGAAGCCCTGTGCTCTTTGTGCATATTGTCCAGTAAGGTTGTGGTGGTGTCAGAGTTCTCATCAAACCAGTCCTGATGTTTCCTACCTCTGTAGCCAATGGAGAGGGCCGCTGCCTGATAGAGCACTGAGATAATAGATGCCCACTTCTGGTCCATGGGGTCTGTGCTCAGAAGAGGCTCAGTCTCCCTCAGCCTTTCAGCGTCCCTTACTGCAGCTTTCTCAAGCTGGGTACAGTGCAGACGCCTCTTACTGGACTTCTGCAGGCGTGTGGGGGGATGTATTGTCACCAGGAGTTTAGCCAGTATCATACAGTGATCTGTCCAGCATTCTGCATCCCTCATGGCACGGGTCAGCAGGACGTCATTAGTGTCAGAACGTCTCACTATGATGTAGTCCGATCAGGTGCCAGTGTTTAGAGCCTGGGTGCATCCATGATGTTTTATGTTTGTTCTTCTGCTGGAACAAGCTGTTAGTGACGATGAGATCGGGTGTATAGAGACCAAGGAGCAGCATGAGATCGGGTGTATAGAGACCAAGGAGCAGCATGAGATCAGGTGTATTGAGACCAAGGAGCAGCATGAGATCAGGTGTATAGAGACCAAGGAGCAGCATGAGATCAGGTGTATAGAGACCAAGGAGCAGCATGAGATCAGGTGTATAGAGACCAAGGAGCAGCATGAGATCGGGTGTATAGAGACCAAGGAGCAGCATGAGATCAGGTGTATAGAGACCAAGGAGCAGCATGAGATCAGGTGTATAGAGACCAAGGAGCAGCATGAGATCAGGTGTATAGAGACCAAGGAGCAGCATGAGATCAGGTGTATAGAGACCAAGGAGCAGCATGAGATCAGGTGTATAGAGACCAAGGAGCAACATGAGATCAGGTGTATAGAGACCAAGGAGCAGCATGAGATCAGGTGAATAGAGACCAAGGAGCAGCATGAGATCAGGTGTATAGAGACCAAGGAAGTTATTTAAAGTGCCGCTGAGGGTGCGCCATCCCAACAGCACTACTTCACTGTAGGAAGGTGGATTCCAGTGGCAAGGGGGGAAACCCAGGATGACCTCTATCTTCCACAGGTAAGGAGGCTGTTGGATCCCCAGTCTGTTGGTGTCCGCCTTCCACGCACAGCCAGCACGCTTCTTTTCTCTCAGGGTGTGCTCCCCTAGCCTTTGTCGTGCCAGACTAACCCACAAGGCAGCGGGACAATGGTTGATGGCTGCCAGGATGTGTCCACACAGAGGTGGGCCTATACAGACGCATCTCTGGGGCCCACTGCTGCTCCGAGATACCCTGCCGGTTAGCCTGGAGTTTCAAGACAACCAGTTAACGTGTGCCGCCACGAGGAGGCCCGACAGGAGTCTTGGTCATGGAGAGG
>CM042416.1:4133975-4273975 GCA_023634145.1 Thymallus thymallus | reverse complement strand
AGACATGTTTATAGGGTTTACTACAGTAAACACAGACTGAGAAGACATGTTTATAGGGTTTACTACAGTAAACACAGACTGAGAAGATATGTTTATAGGGTTTACTACAGTAAACACAGACTGAGAAGATATGTTTTTAGGGTATACTACAGTAAACAGACTGAGAAGATATGTTTATAGGGTATAATACAGTAAACAGACTGAGAAGATATGTTTGTAGGGTATACTACAGTAAACACAGACTGAGAAGATATGTTTATAGGGTTTACTACAGTAAACACAGACTGAGAAGATATGTTTATAGGGTATACTACAGTAAACAGACTGAAGATATGTTTATAGGGTATACTACAGTAAACACAGACTGAGAAGATATGTTTCTAGGGTATAATACAGTAAACACAGACTGAGAAGATATGTTTATAGGGTATAATTCACTGTGTTTTAGACAGGCAGTATGACCCCTATCTTCACTGTGTTTTAGACAGGCAGTATGACCCCTATCTTCACTGTGTTTTAGACAGGCAGTATGACCCCTATCTTCACTGTGTTTTAGACAGGCAGTATGCCCTCTATCGTCACTGTGTTTTAGACAGGCAGTATGACCCCTATCTTCACTGTGTTTTAGACAGGCAGTATGACCCCTATCTTCACTGTGTTTTAGACAGGCAGTATGACCCCTATCTTCACTGTGTTTTAGACAGGCAGTATGTTCCCTCTCTTCACTGTGTTTCAGACAGGCAGTATGACCCCTATCTTCACTGTGTTTTAGACAGGCAGTATGACCCCTATCTTCACTGTGTTTTAGACAGGCAGTATGCCCTCTATCTTCACTGTTTTTTAGACAGGCAGAGTTACAGCATAAAAAAATACTATGGTATGATCTGATCTGAATTACAGCTGACAGCCGCCTGATGCTACAGCAGTATTATGAAGAGTGGACAGCCTGATGCTACAGCAGTATTATGAAGAGTGGACAGCCTGATGCTACAGCAGTATTATGAAGAGTGGACAGCCTGATGCTACAGTAGTATTATGAAGAGTGGACAGCCTGATGCAACAGCAGAATTATGAAGAGTGGACAGCCTGATGCTACAGCAGTATTATGAAGAGTGGACAGCATGATGCAACAGCAGAATTATGAAGAGTGGACAGCCTGATGCTACAGCAGTATTATGAAGAGTGGACAGCCTGATGCTACAGTAGTATTATGAAGAGTGGACAGCCTGATGCTACAGCAGTATTATGAAGAGTGGACAGCCTGATGCAACAGCAGAATTATGAAGAGTGGACAGCCTGATGCTACAGCAGTATTATGAAGAGTGGACAGCCTGATGCTACAGCAGTATTATGAAGAGTGGACAGCATGATGCTACAGTACTATTATGAAGAGTGGACAGCCTGATGCAACAGCAGTATTATACTATCCACAGTAGGAAGAGTGGGTGTGGTGGTTTGGACAGGCTGATGCTACAGCTGATATGGTAAACCAGTCTCTGGCTCTTCATGGGAAGTTTGGTTTTATTTCCAGCCAGCATCCTCCATGGCAGCCAGACAGCAGCCATCTCTCTCCAGTTTCCCACAGCCCTGGTTCATTCTCCCTGTCCTCCTTGTTTTCCTCTCCTCCCTCTGTTTTTCCATGCTCTCATCTCACAGCTGTTGCTAACCTGGGAGGGAAAGTCCTCCTTTCCATCCAGGGAATCCACTGTTTCCACTGTGGCATACTGTTCCACAACATAGGAGAGAGCATGGGGAGGTATGATGGGGACGAGGGGAGTGTCTGACCAGCTCTCCATTCAGTCTCTCTCTCTCTCTCTCTCTCTCTCTCTCCCTCTCTCCCCCCCTCTATAAAGACCATCCTATCTACCTCCCTCTCTGTTACTTTCTCTCTGTAACACTTTGTCTCACTCCTCTAGTTGTATATAAAATGAAGTTGGTGAGAACATCAAATGGATCCTTCTGCTAAAGGTTACATCATGGCAACAAAGAGGATTTCAACATGTTCATCGTTTTGAACCAAGTAGGCTGTGCACTAACAGTTCTCAACACGTTCAGTTCATTTGAACCCTTATATAACCCATAATCAGGGTGGTTTGGTTTGAGTCATTCAGAGGTTCTGATCCAATCTCTCTCTGCGTCCTGTATTTTTGTCAGTAACTAGAGTCAAACCAAACTGATAGAATCTGATAAATGAGTCTGAACCTCCATCTGGTGGCCAGAACAGGCTTGTGTCCAAAACGGCAGCCTATTCCCCTACATAGTGCACTACTTTTGACCAGAGACCTATGTGCCCCGGTCAAAAGTATTGCACCAGATAGGAAATAGGGTGCCATTTGGGACGCATCCCAGACCAGCAGATCCTCATGGATGTTCTGATAACATTCATCAACAACACAACAGAATGTCTGGTAGGCTGCAGTTTTCCTTCAGTTTAGAGCAGCACACAGCAGCATGGCAGAGCAGTAAACCACCTCTACAACTTATACTTTAGTGGATATAATGGAGAAGTATGTTCTGTGTGTGTTCTGGTGTGTTCTGGCTCCAGAGGTCAAACTAAAGTCAGCAGCTGGAAGTTCATTCCAACTCATTTATCAGATTCTACCAGTTTGTTGTTTTCAAGACATACATTAGGCTAATTCTGTTTCTGTGTGGGTCTTTACTGCTGCCAGGAGTTTATGCATGGTCATCTTCTGAAAACATCTGAAACCCTTCCTCTTTAACGATATCTTAAATAAGACATCTGAGCCCAAACCAAAACAAATGCACTTGTCTTTTCCTACTAGCGCTGGCTTTGCTGATTTTATTCAGGAAATGTTTACTTACTCTGACTGTGATATGTGGTTGTCTCACCTAGCTATGTTAACATGAATACACTGTGAGTCACTCTGGATAAGAGTGTCTGCTAAATGACTAAATGTAACACACAGAAGACACATCCATATTATATTATTATATCACTATATATTATGCACTTCCTCCTAGAGAAACCAACCACAACAACATCCTGGTACAATAATCACCATCCCTCCTAGAGAAACCATCCACAACAACATCCTGGTACAATAATCACCATCCCTCCTAGAGAAACCAACCACAACAACATCCTGGTACAATAATCACCATCCCTCCTAGAGAAACCAACCACAACAACATCCTGGTACAATAATCACCATCCCTCCTAGAGAAACCATCCACAACAACATCCTGGTACAATAATCACCATCCCTCCTAGAGAAACCAACCACAACAACATCCTGGTACAATAATCACCATCCCTCCTAGAGAAACCAACCACATCAACATCCTGGTACAATAATCACCATCCCTCCTAGAGAAACCAACCACAACAACATCCTGGTACAATAATCACCATCCCTCCTAGAGAAACCAACCACAACAACATCCTGGTACAATAATCACCATCCCTCCTAGAGAAACCAACCACAACAACATCCTGGTACAATAATCACCATCCCTCCTAGAGAAACCATCCACAACAACATCCTGGTACAATAATCTGGGATTATATGAGTCTCTAAAGACCACACATACACTCACCATCTAATTACTCCGTTCTTTGCTGTCTCTTTTCAAAGGAGGCTTATGGAAAGAGATCTAGCTAGGATTTCTCCTTTTTAATAATAGCAACAGAGAATAAAGGGAAATCTGTATTTAAGTGCCTTGGAAAGGACTACAGTAAGGGAACGTCATATGGCAAAGTTTAGCCAGCATGACACAACAGGAGAGGAGAGAGCAGGCTTCTGGAAGAGAGGAGAGAGCAGGCTTCTGGAAGAGAGGAGAGAGAAGGCTTCTGGAAGAGAGGAGAGAGAAGGCTTCTGGAAGAGAGGAGAGAGAAGGCTTCTGGAAGAGAGGAGAGAGAAGGCTTCTGGAAGAGAGGAGAGAGCAGGCTTCTGGAAGAGAGGAGAGAGCAGGCTTCTGGAAGAGAGGAGAGAGCAGGCTTCTGGAAGAGAGGAGAGAGAAGGGGGAGAGATCAAAGTGGAGCTGTCATGAGTTTGAGTCTGGAGAAGTAGGGTCTCCTTTCCCACAGTCAACATCCTGCCTGGGAGATGAAAGACCCACAGCCGGGGCACATGGCTCAGGCCCAGGCCCAGAACCAGGCCTCCACCGTGGGTGTGTGACACACAGCTGGGTCCTGGGAAGAAAGAGAGGAGTGAGTTTATCTGCAGAGAGAGGGGGGGGTGGGGGAGAGAGGGGGTGGGAGAGAGAGGGGGGAGAGAGAGACTTCTATAATCTGATACTGTAAATAGAGCCTCCATGCCCTCTGGTGTTTGGTTGGGTTGGTGGGTGATTCTCCAGTTGTGCCAGCTATGGGCTGCCTCCCAAATGGCACACTATACCCTACATAGTGCATCCTATGGGCCCTTATAAACAGTAGTGCACTATATAGGACATAGTGTGCCGGTTGTGCCAGCTCTGGTCATAACTCTGGTCCAGTCTGCATGTGACCCAAAGCCCCGAGGGTATTGCACAGTGATGGTGATGGGAGAGTGTGTTGGGCACCAAGCAGTGCCAGGGCCAGCTGTGCCCTCTCCATGCCTGCTGCCTGCTGCCCACTCTGGGCATGAGCTGGACCAGTATCCCCTGTGGATCCATCCACAACTGATATAGTAACTATCTAACGCCCTCCTGCACTGTAAGACATTATAAAACACAACCAACAGGCTGATATAGTCACTATCTAACGCCCTCCTGCACTGTAAGACATTATAAAACACAACCAACAGGCTGATATAGTTACTATCTAACGCCCTCCTGCACTGTAAGACATTATAAAACACAACCAACAGGCTGATATAGTTACTATCTAACGCCCTCCTGCACTGTAAGACATTATAAAACACAACCAACAAAGGAATGCAAGTCGTTTAAATGATTTGTTCATTTAATTTGACAAAAAGAGTCCATTCAATATGTTATTAAATGTATTTTTATGAGCAATAACCAAAGAGAGGAAGTTGATTTAATTTACCACATTCTAATAATATTTGAAGTTCTTGCATCATCTTGTCACGTGGCTCTGTTTTTAGTGGACTGGGTAATTCAACATCTGTACACTTTATGATTATTTTACACAATGTTGTATACATGTTTGAAAAAGAAAAGTGTATTTATATATTAGTATTAAGCAGCTAGTTGTGCCTTAAGGTGTAACGGATCATGCTGAGCGGATATCAAAACCGTCAGACAAAATGACGGTCAATGATGAGATCACCGATTTCTACATCAGCACATGTTACTGTAATACTACTACAGCTCATTCTGACATCATGTTACTGTAATACTACTACAGCTCATTCTGACATCATGTTACTGTAATACTACTACAGCTCATTCTGACATCATGTTACTGTAATACTACTACAGCTCATTCTGACATCATGTTACTGTAATACTACTACTACAGCTCATTCTGAAATCATGTTACTGTAATACTACTACAGCTCATTCTGACATCATGTTACTGTAATACTACTACAGCTCATTCTGACATAGTTTTACTATAATACTACTACAGCTCATTCTGACATAGTTTTACTATAATACTACTACAGCTCATTCTGACATAGTTTTACTGTAATACTACTACAGCTCATTCTGACATAGTTTTACTGTAATACTACTACAGCTCATTCTGACATAGTTTTACTATAATACTACTACAGCTCATTCTGACATAGTTTTACTATAATACAACTACAGCTCATTCTGACGTAGTTTTACTGTAATACTACTACAGCTCATTCTGACATAGTTTTACTATAATACTACTACAGCTCATTCTGACATAGTTTTACTATAATACTACTACAGCTCATTCTGACATAGTTTTACTATAATACTACTACAGCTCATTCTGACATAGTTTTACTATAATACTACTACAGCTCATTCTGACATAGTTTTACTATAATACTACTACAGCTCATTCTGACATAGTTTTACTATAATACTACTACAGCTCATTCTGACATAGTTTTACTATAATACTACTACAGCTCATTCTGACATAGTTTTACTGTAATACTACTACAGCTCATTCTGACATAGTTTTACTATAATACTACTACAGCTCCTTCTGACATAGTTTTACTGTAATACTACTACAGCTCATTCTGACATAGTTTTACTATAATACTACTACAGCTCATTCTGACATAGTTTTACTATAATACTACTACAGCTCATTCTGACATAGTTTTACTATAATACTACTACAGCTCATTCTGACATAGTTTTACTATAATACTACTGCAGCTCATTCTGACATAGTTTTACTATAATACTACTACAGCTCATTCTGACATAGTTTTACTATAATACTACTACAGCTCCTTAGTTGAGCTAGTGTGGGGGTTAGGGTTAGTTGAGCTAGTGTGGGCGTTAGGGTTAGTTGAGCTAGTGTGGGGGTTAGGGTTAGTTGAGGTAGTGTGGGGATTAGGGTTAGTTGAGCTAATGTGGGGGTAAGGGTTAGTTGAGTTAGTGTGGGGGTTAGGGTTAGTTGAGCTAATATGTGGGTTAGGGTTACTTGAGCTAATGTGGGGGTTAGGGTTAGTTGAGTTAGTGTGCGGGTTATGGTTAGTTGAGCTAATATGTGGGTTATGGTTAGTTGAGCTAATGTGGGGGTTAGGGTTAGTTGAGCTAATGTGGGGGTTAGGGTTAGTTGAGTTAGTGTGGGGGTTAGGGTTAGTTGAGCTAATATGTGGGTTATGGTTAGTTGAGGTAGTGTGGGTATTAGGGTTAGTTGAGCTAGTGTGGGGGTTAGGGTTAGTTGAGCTAATGTGGGGGTTAGGGTTAGTTGAGTTAGTGTGGGGGTTAGGGTTATGTAAACTTTATTTAACTAGGCAAGTCAGTTAAGAATTCTTATTTAAAATTACGGCCTACACCGACCAAACTCGGACGACGCTAGGCCAATTATGCGCCGCCCAATGGGACTCCCAATCACGGCCAGTTGTAATACATCCCGGATTCAATAGGCTTCTCTATGGCCAGAGCTTGACATATATATATATATATTTACAGTCTTTCTTTTATACTCTGATAGTATTAGAGAGTGATATATATATTTAAAGTCCTTCTTTTATCCTCTGATAGTATTAGAGAGTGATATATATATTTACAGTCCTTCTTTTATACTCTGATAGTATTAGAGAGTGATATATATATTTACAGTCCTTCTTTTATCCTCTGATAGTATTAGAGAGTGATATATATATTTACAGTCCTTCTTTTCTCCTCTGATAGTATTAGAGAGTGATATATATATTAACAGTCCTTCTTTTATCCTCTGATAGTATTAGAGAGTGATATATATATGTTTACAGTCCTTCTTTTATCCTCTGATAGTATTAGAGAGTGATACATATATTTACAGTCCTTCATTTATACTCTTTGTATCCTTAGTAGGTGTTTGATTTAAGAGTTTTTATTCTGGCTGACACGATGTTCCGGCAATATATTACTGCAATATATCAACCTCACTTACAACTTAAAACTCCCTCACGCTACCTGTTCTCAATGAAATAATACTTGTTCTCTCCTATACGACTCCCTCACACTACCTGTTCTCAATGAAGAATGAAAAAGGTGACTCACTCTCTCTCCTCTCTTTGACTCTATTCTTTTAGAATGGAGAAAAAAAGAGAGAGAAAAACAGTTTGTGAATTCTCCTAGATGAATAATGTGTTGTTATATTGTTGTGATTAACATTACAGTGAAAGAGTGTATGCCTGAGAAACCCGTTCACACTGTGAACTGAGCTGAGCTCCACTGGTGTTTCTCACAGACTAAAATAATGAGCTCATTGCTCTAGCCCCGAGGTACTGGCTGGCAATTACTATGATCCATGCACTGGGTTTAGCTTCAGCTCGGCGGGATATTCTCTCTCTCTCTCTCTCTCTCTCTCTCTCCCTCCCTCTCGTTCTCCTTCTCTCAGGGACATAGTAAAGACCTGCAGCTGGGTATGGATATTGTTATCTTTTGAACATAGATCAGGTTTCTTCTATTTTCTGAGATAGGCCTATTCTATTCCTCACCTATTTTAGCAATGAGGGATCCTGAGGAGGGTGAGGAAAATATTTTCAAGTGGTGACAGTGAGAGTTCTTCTGTCATGTTTTATAGAGAAGTAGGTTGTGGATGGATGGAGAGAGGGACATGAATTTACAGTTGAAGGTTAATGTCTTGTCTGGATTTCTATACAGAAAGTTTAAAAGAGGAATGTACATCTTTGCATAGGGACTTTTTGTTCTCCCAGATAATATTGACATCTTGAATAAGTTTAGCCCATTGATAGCTTCATGAGGCCCCAGTCTCCCATTGTTCTCTCATACCTCGTTTCCACCAAAAAAGAACTGGTTCGGAACTGGTGCTGGTTCAAAGTTGGTTCAAAGTTGGTTCAATGTTGGTTCAACTTGCGAACCTTCTCAGAACCTGTTTGTTTTTCCACTGACTAGAGAGCCCAGCGAACGACGTCGTTACGTCACTGTGTACGTCGCCATACGTCTTAGCTTTCGCAGAAACGATTGACAGCAGGGCCAATGTTGAATGTTTATCCTTTTCAGTTTGGAAAAGAGACCCTTAAACCCAGATTTGGACCACACATCCACTCCACTGAATAGCAGGATAGTGTTTGCTTTGCAATGCTTGCAGTTAGCCACTGTTTTCTTCCAAACAACTCATTGTTGAATTTGCGATTTCCAACTTGTTGTGTAATGTTTATGTCCAATGGCCATTGAGCATCAATACGTTTTATCGATAATTTATCTTCATATGACAAGGATTGAAAAATATTTGCCAGTAGATTGTCGACTTGATTCATGATGATGGCTGCTAATTGCTAGCTAAGATTTTGGAAGTATGATGTTGACATGATCAGTCCAATCAAAGCTACTGTAGATATAACGTGATTTGACGTCATTTTATCCGTGGCCAATGACCTTGAGCGTTCTTGGATGGGCACTTCTAATATAAATCTATGGCAGCACCCAAGGGGGCTTGAATTTTCTAGCTCTACCCTTAGATTTTGCGGTGACTTAGTGTCCCCATGAGTGACAGAACACTGAGCCAATCACGGCGCAACTAGAGAACATTACCAACCCCTACACGCCGTATATTCCGCTGGCTGCCCCACCACCACAGAAAGCACTGAGCTAAGCTACAACACCTGCATTTTGGAGCTGCCTTACTCAAGAAATCAGAAAAGATGTTTGTATGCAGCTTTATTAACTAAATTTTACATTGTTTGCAAACTGATATGTGACACATATTAACACCAAAATAACATGCTAAACAGGCAACACATTTTTTATTTTTATTTTATAATTTGTTTTAGCTAAACAGGTGGGCCTCAAACGTTTTGCCACTGTGGCTACTATGAAAGTGAACTGTATTTGCGTGTGATTCCGCCGATTCTGTTGAAAAACGGAAGCAAACAGAACGAAACGGGGATAAACATACCTGAATTTGTCCAATAGAAACATTTGTTTGCAACTGTTGGACTAATGATTACACCCTAGATCAGCTAGATGCAGGCAAGAGTGTGCAAGGCAGTATTGAATGTGTCACTGTCTGTCACCTTGATTACTCACATTTCTCTAGACCTGTGCACCTACGTTGTAATCTTTAATTCATAGGCTAGGTTGTAGTAACCTCATGATGGATACAGGGGACATTTAAGTGTCATGTAGGAGCCTAAACCTATCGCTGTTACATTGAGCTGGGTGAATGGAATATGAATGACAGTCATCCAATATGCTGTAATAGAAATAAGGCCATGCTCATAAAAAACCTTAAACGTCACCGACCGCCACTGGATGGCAGGTACTGTAGCTACTCTGTAATGAGAGACTGCATACCACGTGACCTGACACAGCTCAGGTACTGTAGCTACTCTGTAATGATAGACTCCATACCACGTGACCTGACACAGCTCAGGTACTGTAGCTACTCTGTAATGATAGACTCCATACCACGTGACCTGACACAGCTCAGGTACTGTAGCTACTCTGTAATGATAGACTCCATACCACGTGACCTGACACAGCTCATTCATGGTAACAAGATATTAGATTCAATATAATTTCTAAAGCAATAAAGGGAGAGTGTTTTTCTTTACTCCTCGAATGTATTAACAAGATGTACTTTATCCTTAAAGGCTGATAGTTCATTGCATTTAGAAGACGCGATAAAGGCAACGTGATCAAGGTATTTAATAAGATGGATGGTTTTGATTAAGATGAAAAAATGTCTGCCTCAGAGGACAACAAACATACTGTTATTTGCTCACTGTGTGAGATGTTTATAATAGTTGAGGAAGGCTGGCTTTCGTATGTGAAAAGTGCGAACAGATTGCTGAGCTTCAGGAGGCGAACATTCAATTGCATCAGGAGTTGAAGGAGAGAAAACACACAATTTCCAAGCTGTGGGAGCGAGATGAACGGCGTTCGACCCTGGACTGCTCAGTGACAAACGGGATGATTGGATCGAGTCCTTCCCGGCGCTGGCTCCATCTGCCTGTTCGCTCTGTTCGGAGTGGAGTTACTACCCCGCAAAACACTGCCCGACGCTCATCCCTTCAGCCGCGATCTCTCCTGCAGCCAAGCACGCCTATTCCTGATCTCCCCCAGTCAAACCGGTTTGCAGCTCTGAATCCAGACGAACCGGCACCATCTTCATCGACGATCCCTCATACGGAGAGGCCCTCTCACACTCGTCACCCTCTCCCCGACAGAGAACAGAGCCCTTAATATCGGCTGTTACCAGCCTAGTGGTTGGAAGTTCTATCATTAGAGATGTCTGGATTAAAAATGTTAGGACATGTTGTTTCCCTGGTGCGATGATTCTGGACATGAAACGTCATGTTACTGCGGTTCTGGAAAAGCATCCGCAAGCTAAGGAGATCATAGTCCATGTTGGTTCTAATGATACCCGACTGCAGCAATCAGAGGTTCTCAAAAACAATTTTAAAGAGCTCATTACTTCGTTGCAAATCACAGACGGTGGATTTTAATCTCTGGTCCAATTCCCATGTATGGTCGTGGAATTGGGAAATTCTCTCGTCTGTTTGCATTTCACACCTGGTTGAAAGATTACTGTGTTTCTATGCAGCTGGATTACATTGACAATTTTGATTTATTCTGGGAGCGTCCCCAATTTCTTAAATGGGATGGGTTACATCCAAACATGTGTGGAGCACGCTGTCTGTCCGAAAACATGGATCTCAAAAAAAGTGACATGAAAGTAAGTCAGTATACATAATTCTACCATTGGTTACCCTGAGAGCTCCTTTTAATGGCAGTGGTCGTAGGCACAGGCCCTGTGGAGCCAACCTAGGAAATCTTACCACAATTTCCACTTTTAGTTATAAGCCTACATCTTCTAGACATAAGGGTGGAAATGAGAGGCTTTTACAGCGAACAAGAGGGTACAGAGTTTAAGGATCTAGCAAATTGCCTGTCCACCTTCTCATCTTCTGAATTAGTCATTTTGGGGGACCGGAACTGGGATTGGAATTCTGGTTCTTCTGCTAATTTTAAAGTGTGTGCAATGATCTTAACCTAACGCAACTGATTATGTCGCCCACAAGGCCAAATGTTAAAGTATCCGGAGAAATAAACGTTGATTGATCTAATTTTAACAAATCTACCTGAGAGGTGCACTGCCTGTGGTGTTCTCACTTGACATTAGTGATCATTGTCCAATTGTGTGTGTTAGAAAGGTAAAGATGCCTAGATCCAAACACAAGGAATTTTAAACATTTCAATGAACAGGCTTTTTTTTCTGATCTTTATTTTGGTGACTTTGATTGTATTGCTTTTATACCGGACCCTGAGTTGGCTCTGAACCACTTCTTAAATGTTTTGAATTGTATTGCTGATAAACATGCGCCTTTTTAAGAAACAACAAATTAAAAAAAGGTATTGCCCTTCATTCAGCCCAGAGCTACCTGAACTCATACACAACAGAGATGCTGCTTGGGCTAGAGCCAAATATGCAGATTCAGGCCTAGACTGTCTTTCAGTCTTTCAGGTGATTTTGAGAAATGTGTGTAAAACAAGTCAAAAAAGCTAAATCATATTATTATGTTAATACACTATCTGATTGTACAGGGAACCCAGATACATTTCGGAAAGCTGTTAAGTCACTAAAGGCGTGTGTCTCCTCTTCTCTCCCTCAATAAATTAATTTAGATTCGGGCCTTATTACTGATAAACATTGATATCATGAATGCCTTTAATCACCATTTGATCTCTGCGGGCTATATATTTGAGGATATTGTAAAGTCAGCTCATGGGAAGGGTGTTTTGGATGCTGATGGTCTGTTGAGTGATGATGAGGCTGTTAGCCAGGAGTTTTCTTTTCGGATGTTTACTGACGGAGAAGTTCTGGATGCTTTGTTGTCATTGGATGGGAGAAATTTCACAGGTGCGGATAGTTTGGAGCCTGGTCTGCTTAGGTGTGCAGCTCCCTTTATTGCGGGCTCAGTGGCCCACATTTTAACTTAACACTGTTATCAGGAAGTGTCCATAAAGCATGGAAATCAGTGTATGTGCTTCCACTCCACAAGGGTGGGGACACACATGATCATGACAACTATCACCCCATTTCAATACTATCTTGTTTAGCTAAGATACCTGAATCCTTGTTTAATGTACAACCTCAAACCTTTTTATCTGATAATTGTATTAACCAGCAGGCATCCATGTTTAGAATCTTTAGAATGTCTCTGTTGTCAAGGAAATGACAACTGATGACCCCTAATCCAGTGTTCTCTCTCAATTTCAATTTCAATTCAATTAAATGTTATTGGCATGGGAAACATATGTTAACATTGCGAAAGCAAGTGAAGTAGATAATAAACAAAAGTGAAAATAAAAAATAACAGTAAACATTGCACTCACAGATGTTCCAAAAGAATAAAGACATTTCAAATGTCATAATATGTATATATACAGTCGTGGCCAAAAGTTTTGAGAATGACACAAGTATTGGTCTCCACAAAGTTTGCTGCTTCAGTGTTCTTAGATCTTTATGTCAGTAGTTACTATGGTACACTGAAGTATAATTACAAGTATTCCATAAGTGTCAAAGGCTTTTATTGACAATGACATTCAGTTTATGCAAAGAGTCAATATTTGCAGTGTTGACCCTTCTTTTTCAAGACCTCTGCAATCCGCCCTGGCATGCTGTCAATTAACTTCTGGGCCACATCCTGACTGATGGCAGGCCATTCTTGCATAATCAATGCTTGGAGTTTGTCAGAAGTTGTGGGTTTTTGTTTGTCCACCCGCCTCTTGAGGATCGACCACAAGTTCTAAATGGGATTAAGGTCTGGGGAGTTTCCTGGCCATAGACCCAAAATGTTGATGTTTTGTTCCCCGAGCCACTTAGTTATCACTTTTGCCTTATGGCAAGGTGCTCCATCATGCTGGAAAAGCCATTGGTCGTCACCAAACTGTTCTTGGATGGTTGGGAGAAGTTGCTCTCGGAGGATGTGTTGGTACCATTCTTTATTCATGAATGTGTTCTTAGGCAAAATTGTGAGTGAGCCCACTCCCTTGGCTGAGAAGCAACCCCACACATGAATGGTCTCAGGATGCTTTACTGTTGGCATGACACAGGACTGATTGTAGCGCTGACCTTGTCTTCTCCGGACAAGGTGTTTTCCGGATGACCCAAACAATCGGAAAGGGGATTCATCATAGAAAATGACTCTACCCCAGTCCTCAGCAGTCCAATCCCTGTACCTTTTGCAGAATATCAGTCTGTCCCTGATGTTTTTCCTGGAGAGAAGTGGCTTCTTTGCTGTCCTTCTTGACACCAGGCCATCCTCCAAAAGTCTTCGCCTCACTGTGTGTGCAGATGCACTCACACCTGCCTGCTGCCATTCCTGAGCAAGCTCTGCACTGGTGGTGGCTCGATCCCGCAGCTGAATCAACTTTAGGAGACGGTCCTGGCTCTTGCTGGACTTTCTTGGGCGCCCTGACGCCTTCTTCACAACAATTGAACCTCTCTCCTTGAAGTTCTTGATGATCCGATAAATGATTGATTTAGGTGCAATCTTACCAGCAGCAATATCCTTGCCTGTGAAGCCCTTTTTGTGCAAAGCAATGATGACAGCACGTGTTTCCTTGCAGGTAACCAAGGTTGACAGAAGTAGAACAATGATTTCAAGCACCAGCCTCCTTTTAAATCTTCCAGTCTGTTATTCTGACTCAAATCAGTATGACAGAGTGATCTCCAGCCTTGTCCTCGTCAACACTCTCACCTGTGTTAACGAGACAATCACTGACATGATGGCAGCTGGTCCTTTTGTGGCACGGCTGAAATGCAGTGGAAACGTTTTTTGGGGATTAAGTTCATTTTCATGGCAAAGAGGGACTTTGCAATTAATTGCAATTCATCTGATCACTCTTCATGACATTCTGGAGTATATGCAAATTGCCATCATCAACACTGAGGCAGCAAACTTTGTGGAGACCAATACTTGTGTCATTCTCAAAACTTTTGGCCACGACTGTACAGTGTTGTAACGATGTCATAATATGTATATATACAGTGTTGTAACGATGTGCAAATGGTTAAAGTATAAAAGGGAAAATAAATCAACATAAATGTGGGTTGTATTTACATGGTGTTTGTTCTTCACTGGTTGCCCTTTTCTTGTGACAACAGGTCACACATCTTGCTGCTGTGATGAACACTGTGGTATTTCACCCAGTAGATATGGGAGTTTATCAATATTGGGTTTGTTTTCTAATTCTTTGTGGATCTGTGTAATCTGAGGGAAGTATGTGTCTCTAATATGGTCATACATTTGGCAGGAAGTTAGGAAGTGCAGCTCAGTTTCCACCTCATTTTGTGGGCAGTGTGCACATAGCCTGTCTTCTCTTGAGAGCCAGGTCTGCCTACAGCGGCCTTTCTCAATTGCAAGGCTATGCTCACTGAGTCTGTACATAGTCAAAGCTGGGTCAGTCACAGTGGTCAGGTATTCTGAAACTCTTCTCCAGGTTCATCTCTCTGTAGGTGATGGCTTTGTTTTGGAAGGTTTGGGAATTCGCTTCCTTTTAGGTGGTTGTAGAATTTAACAGCTCTTTTCTGGATTTTGATAATTAGTGGGTATTGGCCTAATTCTGCTCTGCATGCATTATTATTTGTACACAGAGGATATTTTTGCAGAATTCTGCATGCAGAGTCTCAATTTGGTGTTTGTCCCATTTTGTGAATTCTTGGTTAGTGACCGGACCCCCGACCTCACAACCATAAAGGACAATGTGTTCTATAACTGATTCAAGTATTTTTAGCCAGATCCTAGAATTTTATGTTATTTTTCAAGGCATAGAAGTTCCTTCTTGCCTTGTCTCTCAGATCGTTCACAGCTTTGTGGAAGTTACCTGTGGCGCTGATGTTTAGGCCGAGGTATCTAGATGGAATTTGTTTTTGTGGTCCTGGCAACTGGACCTTTTTTGGAACACCATTATTTTGGTCTTACTGAGATTCACTGTCAGGGCCCAGGTCTGACAGAATCTGTGCAGAAGATCTAGGTGCTGCTGTAGGCCCTCCTTGGTTGGTGATAGAAGCACCAGATCATCAGCAAACAGTAAACATTTGACTTCAGATTCTAGTAGGGTGAGGACGGGTGCTGCAGACTGTTCTAGTGCCCTCGCCAATACGTTGATATATTTCTTGAAGAGATTTGGGATTTTCTACTGACAAGTTTACACCTTCACTATTACAGTGGAACGTTTTGTCCAGGAAGTTGTCTAGAAGGGATTGAATTGGTTGTTGACTAATAGTTTTTTGGTAGATTTCGATACTACTTTCCTTCCATCTATAGCATTTCTTAATATTACTCAGTTCCTTTGGCTTTGATGCCTCATGATTGAGTATTGCTCTGTTCAGGTAGAGTGTAATTTTGCTGTGATCTGATAGGGGTGTCAGAAGACTAACTGTGAACGCTCTGAGAGACTCTGGGTTGAGGTCAGTGATAAAGTAGTCTACAGTACTACTGCCAAGACATGAGCTATATGTGTACCTACCGTAGGAGTCTCCTCGAATCCTACCATTGACTATGTACATACCCAGCGTCCGACAGAGATGCAGGAGTTGTGACCCGTTTTTGTTGGTTATGTTGTCGTAGTTGTGTCTAGGGGGGCATATGGTGGAGGGAATGCTGTCACCTCCAGGTAGGTGTTTGTCCCCCTGTGTGCTGATGGTGTCAGGTTATTGTCCTGTTCTGTCATTTAGGTCACCACAGACTAGTACATGTCCCTGGGCCTGGAAATGACCACTAGGCTACCTGTATGGGGATGCTTATGGGGGATTTAGGCAGCAACAGTCTGACCACTAGGCTACCTGTATGGGGATTCTAGTGGGGGATTTAGGCTTCAACAGCCTGACCACTAGGCTACCTGTATGGGGATTCTAGTGGGGGATTTAGGCTTCAACAGCCTGACCACTAGGCTACCTGTATGGGGATTCTAGTGGGGGATTTAGGCTTCAACAGCCTGACCACTAGGCTACCTGCCCCCCCATTCCTTATTAATTTCTAGCCAGATGTAAAATGTTCCTGTATTGACTAATTTAATAGAGTGGGTTAGGTCTGCTCTATACCAAATTAGCATATCCTCTGAGTCTCTTCCCTGTTTCACACATGGTAGTTTGGTGGATGGGACTACCAGCTCTCTGTAACCTAGAGGACAACCAGTCGGTCCGTCTCCTTTATACCATGTTTCTTGTAGGATGACAATGTCTGTATTTCCGATTTCTTTGGTGAAGTCCAGGTTCCTACTCTTTAGGCCAAAGGCAGATGACCTCAGGCCTTGGATATTCCAGGATGAGATGGTGAAGGCTTTGTGTTCCATAAAGTGTCCAATGTTGTTGGCCGTGGTTTGGCCTCAGGCAGAGCCTGCTGAGCATCTGGTACATGCTATTGGCTTGGTCTAGTGTAAGAGTGGGGGTTGGGCCTGTTTGCCTGCTCACGGCCTGGGCGTATGTGTGACTTCCATGTTGAGACCCTCTCTGTGGGAGTGGGGCCATGGGGTGGGCAGGAGGGGCATAGGTCTGATCTGAGGGGGCCTAAATGGGGTGTGGGCATGGTTTACTTGAGGATGTTGTTAGTTGGTCTGGGTGGGGGTGGGGGTGTGGATGTGGCTGGTGGTGTTGTGGTCTGTAAGTAGGTCCTCTCGGCGTGGGTCCTCTGTGTAGGTCTGGGGGGGAGGGGTCCTGCAGGTCTGGGTGAGTGTCTTGCTGGTCTGGGCGGGGTGTCTATTGATCTGTTGCTCCTGTGTGAAGTGTTGGGGATGCGTTTGAGAGCGATGTCCTTTAGGGTCCGGATGAAGGAGGGCACTGCTGCCTTGTATAGGTGGACCTGGTCGTAAAGGCTGTTCAAGTCCAGGGTGGAGTGGTGGGCCAGGTAAACATTTGGTTTTGAGTCACAATCACGGGAAATACTTGCGTTTACCAGCTGTATGGTAGCAGGGTGGAAGTATTTTCGTGGTAGCAAGGTGGAGATAACCACTTGTGCGTTGAGGAAAGTAGAATAAGCTTTTTCAATCACTCCCTTGAGTGATGTGGTCACCTCTCAGGTTGCTTGTGCCTGTGCGTATTATTATGTGGCTGGGTGATCCTAGTTGGTCCTCAGACAGAAGGTCTAGGGTGCGTTGGGTGTTTGGACACAAGAGTTTAGACAGTTTTTTTGTGTGTATATATTTCCCGTTTGAGTCCATAAGGAGTACAATCTGTGTCTTGTGTATGTCCTCAGTGGGTGTGGGGGGGGGTTGTCAGGAGGGCTGGGTGGCTGACAGGGTGGCTGACAGGGTGGCTGTCAGGAGGGGGTGTGATGTCGACACTATGGTCAGGGTCTGAGGTGAGCTGTTCTGCTGGCTTCTCTGCAGGGGTGGCAAGCTCTCTAACGGGTTGTTCTCTGTCACCTGTCATCGTTCTCATCTTCTCCTCCAGCAGTCTGATCCTCTCCTCCAGCAGTCTGATCCTCTCCTCCAGCAGTCTGATCCTCTCCTCCAGCAGTCTGATCCTCTCCTCTAGTGCTCTGTTCTTCTCCTGCTCCTGCTCTTTCTCCTGTTGATGTTGTCTCACTACAGTCCAGAGTGTAGATATGTCTCTCTCCACCTCCAGCCCTCCAGGTCTAGTTAAGGGGGTGTTGTCTCACTACAGTGCAGATATGTCTCTCTCCACCTCCAGCTCTCCAGGTCTAGTTAAGGGGGTGTTGTCTCACTACAGTCCAGAGTGCAGATATGTATCTCTCCACCTCCAGCTCTCCAGGTCTAGTTAAGGGGGTGTTGTTGTGCTGGACTGTTGTCTGGGTCTGTGCTGACTGGAGTGTAATCACCTGCTGTTCCAGTTTTTCAAAAGTTGTCTATCTAGATTGTACCTATTGGATAGGATTACATGCATAGAAATAGAATGAATAGAATGGATGAATCGTTGACTTGAATGGGGACTCACGTTCTATTAATTCTATTTTGATGCATTTAATCCTATCCGATAGGCAAAATCTGGATAGATAACTTTTGAAAAACTGGGCCCTGCTGTTCCAGCTCCACCTGTCTAACCTCCAGCTGGGTGAATGTATCCTTTCAACAAGGGAGTAGTACTCTGTGCTGGGAGGTTTCCGCTTGGGGTTGCTCGTCTGTGGGGTTATATAATGAAGAGGTCTGGTCTGACCCGCTCAGGGTGGGGGTATCTTTCTCAAGGGAGAGCTTCTCCTGCTGAGCTAGTTCTTTGATTAGGTGAAAGTCCAGCTGAAAATGTTTGGGGTTTCCCTGTACCAATACTGTTCCAGACTTAAAGAGATTTATATTAGCTGACTCAGAGTCCTCGCTGTCTAGTATCCTGTTTCCACCCATCTGTAACACCCCCTTCTTAACAGAGGGGTATTGTGTTAATATAGCCCTGTGCCATGACAGGGGATGGTCTGTGTGGAAGATAAGGTTGTTATGTTCCCATTTTTATAACAGTCAGCAAAAAGTGTCTCTTGATTTTACAAAAGGAGCTTCATTTTGTACTATTTTCGTGTCTTATCATTCTTTGCAAACAGAGGGTCCTGTATTTTAATGACCTCTGAACAGCAGGAGGAGCTATTAAGGCCTCCGTTTGGTTCTAGTAGACTGTGTGACTCCCCTGCCATTGTTGGGCCCAAGGGCTTTGACTCCTCTCCTTCACACGTCAGTGCTAATTGGAGTTGTATCTCTTTGTCCTGGCAAACTTGGTAGCCTTCGCATTCAGTCCTTATAAAGTAAAATATATCATTGTAATGTATTTTTATTTTAAAAAATAGCTTCAGACTAAGCATTACTCACTCAGTTCCAGGTTGGATGGTGTTTTCTGTCTCTGTCTCTCTCTGTCTCTCTCTGTCTGTCTCTCTCTCTTCTCTCTTTCTCTTTCTCTTTCATCTCTCTTTCTCTCTCGTCTCCCTTTCTCTCTCGTCTCCTTCTCTCTCTCTCTCGTCTCCCTTTCTCTCGTCTCTCTCTCTCTCTCTCTCTCTCTCTCTCTCTCTCTCTCTCTCTCTCTCTCTCTCTCTCTCTCTCTGTGTGTGGAGGGGTGTTGTCCTCAGCTCAGATAAGATTGATGGTGATCCTCAAGCCCTCCAACCAACCAAACCCCACAGAGAGACAGAGGAAATTGAACAGCTAAGGGTCTGGTCTGACTGAAGTAGAACCACAGTCTCCCCAATTCTTTCAGTTACAGTCAATCAGGCTTGGGGCTGGGCTGTTGTTGTTAAACCGTTGGGATTTAGATCAGCCTTGTGACTAATCTAATCTGCCCGTTATACAGTTGATGTGCTGGGGCCTAGGATGGGTTTGGGGGTATAGGACTGGGGCTGGTGTAGCACTGAGACATGACTTTAGAAATATCATATGGTGCCTAGGAATCTATAGACATGTCTCTGGAACTGGGAGCTGGGGTATAAATCCAGGGTCATGTTTCAGACCTGGAGCTGGGGGCTGCGGTATAAGTCCAGGGACATGTCTTAGACCTGGAGCTGGGGGCTGGGGTATAAATCCAGGGTCATGTTATAGCCCTGGAGCTGGGGGCTGGGGTATAAATCCAGGGTCATGTTTCAGACCTGGAGCTGGGGGCTGGGGTATAAGTCCAGGGACATGTCTCAGACCTGGAGCTGGGGGCTGGGGTATAAGTCCAGGACATGTCTTAGACCTGGAGCTGGGGGCTGGGGTATAAATCCAGGGTCATGTTTCAGACCTGGAGCTGGGGGCTGGGGTATAAGTCCAGGGTCATGTCTCAGACCTGGAGCTGGGAGCTGGGGTATAAGTCCAGGGTCATGTCTCAGACCTGGAGCTGGGGTATAAGTCCAGGGTCATGTCTCAGACCTGGAACTGGGGCCTGGGGTATAAATCCAGGGTCATGTTTCAGACCTGGAGCTGGGGGCTGGGGTATAAGTCCAGGGACATGTCTCAGACCTGGAGCTGGGGTATAAGTCCAGGGTAAGGGCTGTTGGTCCCATTCCTCTGACTGCCTCTCATTCCCCTTCACAGTCCTCACCCAGCCTCTCCTGCCTGCTCCTTCGCCTCGCCCCAATTACCGGAGAATACAGCAATGTGCACATATGTTCCTCTACAGAAAGTGGTTTGGATTGAGTCCTGGCAGTGGCCACACTGAGAACGTTATGGGTGGAACATACAGACCAGAGCCAGCAGCAAGAACCTTAGAGCGTCCCTAATGGCACCCTATTTCCTATGTAGTGAACTACTTTTGACCAGAGCCCTATGGGGAATAGGGTGGCATTTGGGACGCAGACTTAACGTCTGGTGAACATTACTGCGAATCTCTTAATTGTGATGATGTAAAGTCTTGGTTGATGAAAACTCCCATTCAGTACAGCTGTGAGAAAGAGTGTTTAAGACAGAGAGTGTAACCGCAGAGCAATGTACACTACATATACACAAGTATGTGGACACCCCTTCAAATTAGTGGATTCGGCTATTTCAGCCATACCCGTTGCTGACAGGTGTCTAAAATCAAGCAAACAGAAATGTAATCTCCATAAACAAACATTGGCAGGAGAATGGCCTTATTGAAGAGCTCAGTGACTTTCAATGTGGCACCATCATAGGATGCAGCCTTTTCAACAAGTCAGTTCGTCAAATTTCTGTCCTGCTAGAGCTGTCCAGGTCAACTGTAAGTGCTGTTACTGTGAAGTGGAAACGTCTAGGAGCAACAACGGCTCAGCCACGAAGTGGTAGGCCACACAAGCTCACAAAACGGGACCGCTAAGTGCTGAAGCTTGTAGCATGTAAAAATCGTCTGTCCTCGGTTGCAAAATTCACTACCGAGTTCCAAACGGCTTCTGGAAGCAATGTCAGCACAATAACTGTTTGTCGGGAGCTTCATGAAATGGGTTTCCATGGCCGAGCAGCTGCACACAAGCCTAAGATCACCATGCGCAATGCCAAGCGTTGGCTGGAGTGGTGTAAAGCTCACGCCATTGGACTCTGGAACAGTTTAAATGTGCTCTCTGGAGTGATAAATCATGCTTCACCATGCTTCACCATCGTTCTCCTGGCATCCGCCAAACCTAGATTTGTCTGTCGGACTGACAGACGAATCTGGGTTTGGCGGATGCCAGGAGAACGCTACCTGCTCGAATGCATAGTGCCAACTGTAAAGTTTGGTGAAGGAGAAGTAATAGTCTGGGGCTGTTTTTCATGGTTCAGGCCCCTTAGTTCCAGTAAAGGGAACTCTTAACTCAACAGAATACAATGACATTGTAGACGATTCTGTGCTCCCAAATTTGTGGCAACAGTTTGGGGAAGACCCCGTGCACAAAGGTCCATACAGAAATGGTTTGTCGAGATTGGTGTGGAAGAACATGACTGGCCTGCACAGAGCCATGACCTCAACCGGATCAAACACCTTTGGGATGAATTGGAACACCGACTGCGAGCCAGGACTAATCGCCCAACATCATTGCCCGATCTCACTAATGCTCTTGTGGCCGAATGGAAGCAAGTCTCCACAGCAATGTTCCAACATCTAGTGGAAAGCCTTCCCAGAAGATTGGAGGCTGTTATAGCAGCAAAGGGGGAACCAACTCCATATTAATGCCCATGATTTCGGAATGAGATGTTCGACGAGCAGGCGTCCACATACTTTTGGTCAGGTAGTGTATGTTGCTATGGCAATCAAGGCTCTCGCTCAGTATGTCATGAAGCTAGGTGAATGGATAATAGAGTTTGGTAGTTGTTCAAATGTTTGAGTTTATATACAATAACTGAAAACCAATTTTCACCCAATTTTAAACCTTACACTAGATAATATCTTAAAGAGAACAGGTATAGAGAAGTTGGTTCAGATTTACACCTGACTTTCTTACATGATTAAGATTTGCATTTGAATGATTATATATTTCCTACGGCAAGTTCACTCAATTCATGCAATTTATGATTGAAGCTTACAACTACCTCATTTGATCCAGTTCTTGTTATGTAAATCTGTCCTCAATATGGCCTAAAATCAGTTTAATTTAAGAGTGGAAAACTAGTTGGTGCTTTGAGATGCAGCTGTCGTTGGAATGAGGGATGTGTTTTGTGTGTTGGAATAAGATGTAATCTACATATTTATGTCATTAGTCTAGCAGAATAGCACATCAAGAGTGGTAATGATTGAAGCTGTACTGTCACAACTAACTGCGTAGAACTTCAGTCACACCACCAATCTGTTGTTGTTCAAACAGTTTAGAAAATTAGAACATAGTGATTTAAATCAACCCAAGCGTTTGCTCCATTGCTCACTGAGTAAGGTTCATTTTTGGGTAGTTTATCCCTCCATCAAATCAAAATCAGATCATATCAAATTTTATTTGTCACATGTGCAGAATACAACAGGTGTAGATCTTCACGTGAAATGCTTACTTATGAGCCCTTAACCAACAATGCAGTTCAAGAAATAGACTTAAGAAATTATTTACTAAATCATGTAGAAGGATTACTGTTATACTATTCCAGGTATTCATTAAAGAGGTCAAGTTTGTTCCACCATTGGGGTGCCAAAGCAGCGAATAGCTCTGACTGGGATGAGTCTAAACTGTGCTTCTGTAGAGGTAGGGGGGCTAGCAGGCCAGAGGTGGATGAACGTAGTGCCCTCGTTTGGGTGTAGGGTCTGATCAGAGCCTGAAGGTAAGGAGGTGCCGTTCCCCTCACAGCTCCGTAGCCGAGCACCATGGTTTTGTAGTAGATGTGAGCTTCAACTGGAAGCCAGTGGAGTGTGCAGAGGAGCGGGGTGACATGAGAGAACTTAGGAAGGTTGAACACCAGACGGGCTGCAGCGTTCTGGATAAGTTGTATGGATTTAATGGTGCAGGCAGGGAGCCCAGCCAACAGCGAGTTGCAGTAATCCAGACGGGAGATGACAAGTGTCTGGATTAGGACCTGTGCTGCTTTCTGTGTAAGGTAAGGTCGTACTCTGCGAACGTTGTAGAGCATGAACCTGCAGGATCGGTCACCGCTTTGATGTTAGCAGAGAATGACAGGGTGTTGTCCAGGGTCACACCAAGGTTCTTTTCACTCTGGGTGAAAACCGTGATGGCGAGATCATGGAGCGGGCAGTCCTTCCCCGGGAGGAAGAGGTTCAGCTTGAGGTGGTGATCCGACATCCAATCTGATATTTCTGCCAGGCATGCAGAGATGCGATTCGCCACCTGGTTATCAGAAGGGGGAAAGGAGAAAATGTATTGAGTGTCGTCTGCGTAGCAATGATAGGAGAGACTATGTGAAGATATGACAGAGCCAAGTGACTTGGTGTACAGAGAGAATAGGAGAGGGCCTAGAACTGAGCCCTGGGGGACAGCAGTGGTGGGAGAACGTGGTGTGGAGACAGCGCATTACCATCTGAGTAGGGGCAGAGTGAGTAGTGTTGGAGAAGAGCGAGAGAGAAAAGGATACAAAGTAGTGGTCAGAGACTTGGAGGGGAGTTGCAGTGAGATTAGTAGAAGAACAGCATCTAGTAAAGATGAGGTCAAGCGTATTGCCTGTTTTGTGAGTAGGGGGGACGGTGAGAGGGTGAGGTCAAAAGAGGAAAGGAGTGGAAAGAAGAAGGCAGAGAGAAATGAGTCAAAGGCAGACGTCAGGAGGTTAAAGTCACCCAGAACTGTGAGGGGAGAGCCATCATCAGGAAATGAACTTATCAAGGCGTCAAGCTCATTGATGAACTCTCCAAGGGAACCTGGAGGGCGATAAATGACAAGGATGTTAAGCTTGAATGGGCTAGTGACTGTGACAGCATGGAATTCAAATGAGGAGATAGACAGATGGGTCAGAGGGAAGAGAGAGAATGTCCACTTGGGAGAGATTAGAATTCCTGTGCCACTGCCACGCTGACCAGATGCTCTCAGGGTATGCGAGAACACAGAGCAGTAGGAGTAGCAGTGTTTTCTGTGGTAATCCATGTTTCCGTCAGCGCCAAGAAGTCAAGGGACTGGAGGGCAACATAGGCTGAGATGAACTCTGCCTTGTTGGCCGTAGAACGGCAGTTCCAAAGGCTGCCGGAGACCTGGAACTCCACGTGGGTCGTGTGCGCAGGGACCAACAGATTAGAGGGGTTGCAGCCACGCGGTGTGAAGCGTTTGTATGGCCTGTACAGAGAGGAGAGAACAGGGATAGTCAGACACATAGTTGACAGGCTACAGAAAAGGCCACAATAATGCAAAAGAGATCAGAATAAAATGAACTAAACATATGGGCAAGCGAGAGAGCGGGGCCTCCCTCACTTACCTTCCTCGACTAACTCCCTAACTTACCTTCCTCGACTAACTCCCTCACTTACCTTCCTCGACTAACTCCCTCACTTACCTTCCTCGACTAACTCCCTCACTTACCTTCCTCGACTAACTCCCTCACTTACCTTCCTCGACTAACTCCTGCAGAACAACTCAGCAGAACTGTCTTTGTTTCCCCCTCTAAATCATGGGCCAGCTCACTGCAGGATTCTAGCCTGAGAGAATTTTACACTCTTCATTAACATTATAGTTGCTGGAGGCCGTTGGGCTGTGACGAACTCTGACCACTAGACTTGTTTTCAAAGATGACCCCTGACCTAGCTCCTGGGTGCTATCCACCATCCAGTGTTATGGATGCGTCCCAAATGGCATCCTATTCCCTGTTTTGTGCACTAGTTTTGAACAGGGCCCACTGCCTTGATCAAAAATAGGGCCCTATATAGGGAATAGGGTGCCATTTGGGACGAAGCATTATGTTTGGAGGCTAGTGGAGAGGAAGGTAGGAGAGCATGGATAATCCATCTTGGCTGCTGCCCCCTGCCTTTTTAGCGTTGTCTGAAGGAATCTCAGGAGCATCAGCTAGGTTGGAGATAAACACCTGGAGGCTAGATGCTGCTGCTGCTGTAGCTCAATGAACCCACAGGTAACACCAGGGTACTGACCTCTTACCTGGCTGTAGCTCAATGAACCCACAGGTAACACCAGGGTACTGACCTCTTACCTGGCTGTAGCTTAATGAACCCACATGTAACACCAGGGTACTGACCTCTTACCTGGCTGTAGCTTAATGAACCCACATGTAACACCAGGGTACTGACCTCTTACCTGGCTGTAGCTCAATGAACCCACATGTAACACCAGGGTACTGACCTCTTACCTGGCTGTAGCTCAATGAACCCACAGGTAACACCAGGGTACTGACCTCTTACCTGGCTGTAGCTTAATGAACCCACATGTAACACCAGGGTACTGACCTCTTACCTGGCTGTAGCTTAATGAACCCACATGTAACACCAGGGTACTGACCTCTTACCTGGCTGTAGCTCAATGAACCCACAGGTAACACCAGGGTACTGACCTCTTACCTGGCTGTAGCTCAATGAACCCACAGGTAACACCAGGGTACTGACCTCTTACCTGGCTGTAGCTTAATGAACCCACATGTAACACCAGGGTACTGACCTCTTACCTGGCTGTAGCTTAATGAACCGACATGTAACACCAGGGTACTGACCTCTTACCTGGCTGTAGCTTAATGAACCCACATGTAACACCAGGGTACTGACCTCTTACCTGGCTGTAGCTCAATGAACCCACAGGTAACACCAGGGTACTGACCTCTTACCTGGCTGTAGCTCAATGAACCCACAGGTAACACCAGGGTACTGACCTCTTACCTGGCTGTAGCTTAATTAACCCACATGTAACACCAGGGTACTGACCTCTTACCTGGCTGTAGCTCAATGAACCCACAGGTAACACCAGGGTACTGACCTCTTACCTGGCTGTAGCTCAATGAACCCACAGGTAACACCAGGGTACTGACCTCTTACCTGGCTGTAGCTCAATGAACCCACATGTAACACCAGGGTACTGACCTCCTGTTACCTGGCTGTAGCTTAATGAACCCACAGGTAACACCAGGGTACTGACCTCCTGTTACCTGGCTGTAGCTTAATGAACCCACAGGTAACACCAGGGTACTGACCTCCTGTTACCTGGCTGTGTGGCGATATAGACACATGAGGTTAATAACAGAATAAAACAGGGTGTGTTCTCAATACAGTAGGATCCAGTTAGAGGTCAGGCTACAGTTACTTGGAACCATTTGAGGACATTTATAACCCTCCAGTATATGGTGAGTAAATTCCATTTCGAACCCTCCAGTATATGGTGAGTAAATTCCACTTGAAAGACAATCAGACATGTTGTGCATAATAGGACAAGGTGTGTGTTCTTATTGCAGTCAGATTGACTGTTTTGGGATTGAACTGCTACTGTTTCTTCTGTCTGTAACCTAGTACTAATACACATATCATTTGAGGAACCCTATATGCTAAGTAAGTTAAAGACAACAACTGCAGTCTAACAATAAAACCATTTGAATCGTTGTGAGGAAAGAGAAATTAACTTACTAACGGGGGTTGTAAAATATAAAATGCAAAGTGGGATGGGAAAACTCTTAATCCTTAAATCCTTAAAAAAAATAGCAGCATTTTAACAAGCTGTTTCAGTGTGGGTAGTCTGGGTACACATCCCCATTTTAAATCAACTGTGTTCTCTTTTCGTAAATCATTTTAGTGCTTGAGGCTAATCTGCCTTGCAGGCAACTTTTCCTTTGATATGCTTCCCAGATGACCACAACACAGCATCCAAGCCAGAGTTAACTTCTCTGTAGGGTTTACTGTTCGCCGTTCGTACGCCCTCCCAGATGTAGCTTTACCAAGTCCAACATTGACTTTATCTCCTGCGCTACACTGGGGCTTTGAACAATGTGCTGTGGATGGATGTGAAAACTTCAAGTTGGTTGGTAGCCAATGTTGTGGGAATAGAATTAAAGAGGAGAGAAATGCCTTGAAGGCAAATGTACCTTGAAGGCTGTGTCCTTCAAACAGACTGAAAAGGTGTTTGTGAAGGAGTGATGAATAAACATGAGTGTCTCTCTCTCTCTCTCTCTCTCTCTCTCTCTCTCTCTCTCTCTCTCTTTCTCTTTCTCTTTCAATTCAATTTATTTGTATGATGCATTTTTTCTTTCAAATATATATATATTTTTTCTATATATTTATATATATATTTTTTTTCTTCTATTTTGTATATATATATATTTTTTTCTTCTATTTTATATATATATATATATATATATATATGCACATATCTCTCTCTCTCTCTCTCTCTCTCTCTCTCTGTCTTTTGTTTGTTCCAGTTTTCAGTGACAATGACCTTTACTTGAAGGGTGACTATGACAACTTCAGAATAAGTAATCACAGTTAAATCAACCCACAGCAGGAGCATAATCAGGACATCAGTGAAACAAATCATTTGACTGTGTTGAGTTGTCACCGATGATGAAACAAATCATTTGACTGTGTTGAGTTGTCACTGATGATGAAACAAATCATTTGACTGTGTTGAGTTGTCACTGATGATGAAACAAATCATTTGAATGTGTTGAGTTGTCACTGATGATGAAACAAATCATTTGACTGTGTTGAGTTGTCACCGATGATGAAACAAATCATTTGACTGTGTTTAGTTGTCACTGATGATGAAACAAATCATTTGACTGTGTTGAGTTGTCACTGATGATGAAACAAATCATTTGACTGTGTTGAGTTGTCACTGATGATGAAACAAATCATTTGACTGTGTTGAGTTGTCACCGATGATGAAACAAATCATTTGACTGTGTTTAGTTGTCACCGATGAAACAAATCATTTGACTGTGTTGAGTTGTCACCGATGATGAAACAAATCATTTGACTGTGTTGAGTTGTCACTGATGATGAAACAAATCATTTGACTGTGTTGAGTTGTCACCGATGATGAAACAAATCATTTGACTGTGTTTAGTTGTCACCGATGAAACAAATCATTTGACTGTGTTGAGTTGTCACCGATGATGAAACAAATCATTTGACTGTGTTGAGTTGTCACTGATGATGAAACAAATCATTTGACTGTGTTGAGTTGTCACTGATGATGAAACAAATCATTTGACTGTGTTGAGTTGTCACTGATGATGAAACAAATCATTTGACTGTGTTGAGTTGTCACCGATGATGAAACAAATCATTTGACTGTGTTTAGTTGTCACCGATGAAACAAATCATTTGACTGTGTTGAGTTGTCACCGATGATGAAACAAATCATTTGACTGTGTTGAGTTGTCACTGATGATGAAACAAATCATTTGACTGTGTTGAGTTGTCACCGATGATGAAACAAATCATTTGACTGTGTTTAGTTGTCACCGATGAAACAAATCATTTGACTGTGTTGAGTTGTCACCGATGATGAAACAAATCATTTGACTGTGTTGAGTTGTCACTGATGATGAAACAAATAATTTGACTGTGTTGAGTTGTCACCGATGATGAAACAAATCATTTGACTGTGTTGAGTTGTCACTGATGATGAAACAAATCATTTGACTGTGTTGAGTTGTCACCGATGAAACAAATCATTTGACTGTGTTGAGTTGTCACTGATGATGAAACAAATCATTTGACTGTGTTGAGTTGTCACCGATGATGAAACAAATCATTTGACTGTGTTGAGTTGTCACTGATGATGAAACAAATCATTTGACTGTGTTGAGTTGTCACTGATGATGAAACAAATCATTTGACTGTGTTGAGTTGTCACCGATGATGAAACAAATCATTTGACTGTGTTGAGTTGTCACTGATGATGAAACAAATCATTTGACTGTGTTGAGTTGTCACTGATGATGAAACAAATCATTTGACTGTGTTGAGTTGTCACCGATGAAACAAATCATTTGACTGTGTTGAGTTGTCACCGATGGGAGAAAACAAACACATCAAGCGCACCTTGGAGTTGTTTACAGATTCAGTCAGGGCATAGAGAATGGTATTGGAGTTTCCGACAATAACAACAGATTATATGTAAAGAACCTACTGTAAACAGTTATACTATGGTTTCCTTCCTGACTGTGTTCATCCTGATGGTTCCTTCTGGCTCTCTGTCCCCTGACTGTGTTCATCCTGATGGTTCCTTCTGGCTCTGTCTCTCTTCTCCTCCATCTCTGTCTCTCTTCTCCTCCTTCCTTCTCCACCATCTCTGTCTCTGACTGTCTTTGTTGTTCTCCTCTGCTTAGTTTCTAACCAGGAGCTTTTTGACAGATTTTCTACTGGACCTCTCTCTGTGTGTCTCTCTATTCCATATGGCTGAACCAGGAATACAGTGCAGTGGTCTGGTCTCCCCTGTTCTGTCCTCAGGACTACTGGGGTACAGTATGTCTGGTCTCCCCTGTTCTGTCCTCAGGACTACTGGGGTACAGTATGTCTGGTCTCCCCTGTTCTGTCCTCAGGACTACTGGGGTACAGTATGTCTGGTCTCCCCTGTCTCTCTTCTGTCCTCAGGACTACTGGGGTACAGTATGTCTGGTCTCCCCTGTCTCTCTTCTGTCCTCAGGATTACTGGGGTACAGTATGTCTGGTCTCCCCTATCTCTGTTCTGTCCTCAGGATTACTGGAGTACAGTATGTCTGGTCTCCCCTATCTCTGTTCTGTCCTCAGGATTACTGGGGTACAGTATGTCTGGTCTCCCCTATCTCTGTTCTGTCCTAAGGATTACTGGGGTACAGTATGTCTGGTCTCCCCTATCTCTGTTCTGTCCTAAGGATTACTGGGGTACAGTATGTCTGGTCTCCCCTATCTCTGTTCTGTCCTCAGGATTACTGGGGTACAGTGTCTGGTCTCCCCTATCTCTGTTCTGTCCTAAGGACTAATGGAGCCTCCACTGGTGTTGAGGGAGGATACGGGTCAAACAGAAGGGAACTGTGGGTGTTGTGCGAGGGGACTCTGGGTAGTGTGCGAGGGGACTGGGTAGTGTGCGAGGGGACTGGGTAGTGTGTGAGGGGACTGGGTAGTGTGCGAGGGGACTCTGGGTAGTGTGCGAGGGGACTGGGTAGTGTGCGAGGGGACTGGGTAGTGTGCGAGGGGACTGGGTAGTGTGCGAGGGGACTGGATAGTGTGCGAGAGGACTGGGTAGTGTGCGAGGGGACTGGGTAGTGTGCGAGAGGACTGGGTAGTGTGCGAGGGGACTGGGTAGTGTGCGAGGGGACTGGGTAGTGTGATAGGGGACACTGGGTAGTGTGCGAGGGGACTGGGTAGTGTGCGAGGGGACTGGGTAGTGTGCGAGGGGACTGGGTAGTGTGATAGGGGACTCTGGGTAGTGTGCGAGGGGACTGGGTAGTGTGCGAGGGGACTGGGTAGTGTGTGAGGGGACTGGGTAGTGTGCGAGGGGACTCTGGGTAGTGTGCGAGGGGACTCTGGGTAGTGTGTTTTTATCATCTCCGTTTGCAACAAAACCTTGATATATAAAACACATTTTTCCTTCCTGAGGTTCAGGCAGGCAGTGTCCTGTAACTGTCCTGTAACTGTCCTGTAACTGTCCTGTAACTGTCCTGTGATACATAGACCACAAGACCTGACTGACTCCCTGCTGTAACTGTTCTGTGATACATAGACCACAAGGACCTGACTGACTCCCTCCTGTAACTGTTCTGTGATACATAGACCACAAGGACCTGACTGACTCCCTGCTGTAACTGTTCTGTGATCTCTGTTCTGTCCTCAGGATTACTGGGGTACAGTATGTCTGGTCTCCCCTATCTCTGTTCTGTCCTAAGGATTACTGGGGTACAGTATGTCTGGTCTCCCCTATCTCTGTTCTGTCCTAAGGATTACTGGGGTACAGTATGTCTGGTCTCCCCTATCTCTGTTCTGTCCTAAGGACTAATGGAGCCTCCACTGGTGTTGAGGGAGGATACGGGTCAAACAGAAGGGAACTGTGGGTGTTGTGCGAGGGGACTCTGGGTAGTGTGTGAGGGGACTCTGGGTAGTGTGATAGGGGACTCTGGGTAGTGTGCGAGGGGACTGGGTAGTGTGCGAGGGGACTGGGTAGTGTGATAGGGGACTCTGGGTAGTGTGCGAGGGGACTGGGTAGTGTGCGAGGGGACTGGGTAGTGTGCGAGGGGACTGGGTAGTGTGATAGGGGACTCTGGGTAGTGTGCGAGGGGACTGGGTAGTGTGCGAGGGGACTGGGTAGTGTGCGAGGGGACTGGGTAGTGTGCGAGGGGACTGGGTAGTGTGCGAGGGGACTCTGGGTAGTATGCGAGGGGACTGGGTAGTGTGCGAGGGGACTCTGGGTAGTGTGCGAGGGGACTGGGTAGTGTGCGAGGGGACTGGGTAGTGTGCGAGGGGACTGGGTAGTGTGCGAGGGGACTCTGGGTAGTGTGCGAGGGGACTCTGGGTAGTGTGTTTTTATCATCTCCGTTTGCAACAAAACCTTGATATATAAAACACATTTTTCCTTCCTGAGGTTCAGGCAGGCAGTGTCCTGTAACTGTCCTGTAACTGTCCTGTAACTGTCCTGTGATACATAGACCACAAGACCTGACTGACTCCCTGCTGTAACTGTTCTGTGATACATAGACCACAAGGACCTGACTGACTCCCTGCTGTAACTGTTCTGTGATACATAGACCACAAGGACCTGACTGACTCCCTCCTGTAACTGTTCTGTGATACATAGACCACAAGACCTGACTGACTCCCTGCTGTAACTGTTCTGTGATACATAGACCACAAGGACCTGACTGACTCCCTGCTGTAACTGTTCTGTGATACATAGACCACAAGGACCTGACTGACTCCCTGCTGTAACTGTTCTGTGATACATAGACCACAAGACCTGACTGACTCCCTGCTGTAACTGTTCTGTGATACATAGACCACAAGGACCTGACTGACTCCCTGCTGTAACTGTTCTGTGATACATAGACCACAAGACCTGACTGACTCCCTGCTGTAACTGTTCTGTGATACATAGACCACAAGGACCTGACTGACTCCCTGCTGTAACTGTTCTGTGATACATAGACCACAAGACCTGACTGACTCCCTGCTGTAACTGTTCTGTGATACATAGACCACAAGGACCTGACTGACTCCCTCCTGTAACTGTTCTGTGATACATAGACCACAAGGACCTGACTGACTCCCTGCTGTAACTGTTCTGTGATACATAGACCACAAGGACCTGACTGACTCCCTCCTGTAACTGTTCTGTGATACATAGACCACAAGGACCTGACTGACTCCCTCCTGTAACTGTTCTGTGATACATAGACCACAAGGACCTGACTGACTCCCTCCTGTAACTGTTCTGTGATACATAGACCACAAGGACCTGACTGACTCCCTGCTGTATCTGAACAGAGACCAAGTGAGGCCAACTAAGATTGTTTTATCATTTAATTATTTCAAACAATCAATCCATTCTGAGTACTATGTGTTATGCTAATAAGGAGCTAAGGAATTGGTTTTTCAAGTCCAGGTACTTTTAATCAGAGACTGACTGCAGACCCAGACTAGTTACGGATTGGTGGCTCATTGGATTTCCATCCAGTTCTGAGCCTTTTATCTCTGGCTGTGTAGCAGACTGGCTCAGAGCTGTCTGGGTGTGGGCTGGAGGCGTCGGAGTGGAGAGGTAGCAGGCTGGAGAGGGGATGGAGGGTGCAGGGCTGCAGGTTGTGTGGGGGCTTTAGAAGGCTGGGAGTGGTGCTGGAGGGGTGGGTGCACGCTGGATAAATGCAAGCTGTCAGGGTGCAGGCTGGGAAAGGGGTGTTGGCTGGAGGGGGACTGGAAGAGGAGGGTGGCTGAAAGAAAAGGCTGGCTGGGAGAGGATGCAGGCAAGGAGAGGGGTGTGGGCTGGAGGGGGACTGGAGTGGGTACGTGCTGGGAGTGTGGGCTGGCTACATGGTGTCTGGGCGAGTGTGTGGAGCGAGACAGGCTTGAGGGGGGCTGGATGGAGGGGGCAGACTATGTGGAGGATTGAGGGGTCTGGATGGTGTAGGCTGTGTGGAGGCTTGATGGGGGAGGATGTAGGGGGCAGGCTGTATGGAGGATTGAGTGGGGCAGGATGTAGGGGGCAGGCTGTATGGAGGATTGAGTGGGGCAGGATGTAGGGGGCAGGCTGTATGGAGGATTGAGGGGTCTGCATGGTGTAGGCTGTGTGGAGGCTTGCGGGGTCTGGAGGGGCAGTGGGCTTGAGAAGGTCTGGAGGGGCTGTGGGCTTGAGAAGGTCTGGAGGGGCTGTGGGCTTGAGGGGGTCTGGAGGGGCAGTGGGCTTGAGAAGGTCTGGAGGGGCAGTGGGCTTGAGAAGGTCTGGAGGGGCTGTGGGCTTGAGGGGGTCTGGAGGGGCTGTGGGCTTGAGGGGGTCTGAAGGGGCTGTGGGCTTGAGGGGGTCTGGAGGGGCTGTGGGCTTGAGGGGGTCTGGAAATGTTTGAGGGGATCTGCATCGGCTATTATGTGGATTATAATTAATGGACATTTTTTTAAGAGTTCATACATTTTTTTGTAGTTAAATGTCAAAGTGAAAATTACAAACTTCAGAAGTCTTTTTAAACCTCAAATACATTAGAAGTTTAAAATGTTTTGATCAAATTAAGATATGACATCTGTATACAGACACAGTCACAGACAGCAGATTGCTAACTGTCTGTCTCTACATTTTACACAGACTTGTAAAGTGCCTCTCCTCTCTTATCCCTCTTAAAACATTATTATTCAACGTTGGAGGGGGAGAGGGAGGGGGGAGGGGGAGGGGAGAGGGGAAGGGGGAGGGGAGAGGGGGAGAGGGAGGGGAGAGGGGAGGGGGAGGGGAGGGGAGAGGGGGAGAGGGAGGGGAGAGGGGAAGGGGGAGATGAAAGGAAGAAAACTCCCTACCTGCCTTTAATTTCAATACAATACATTTGAAATTCAAATTATCAATTTCAGATTTGACTGTCTGTCTGGCAAGCCTGCCATCTCAATGTGATAGCTTGCACTCAGTCAGTCAGTCACTTTCATTACACATTTACTTTGAAGTGAGAAGGATCACCTCTGTGTTTCAGAGCTCCTCAAGAGGCAGGCAGGCAGGCAGGCAGGCAGGCAGGCAGGCAGGCAGACCTTTGAACAGGCAGACACCACCTCCTCAGCATCCAGCCTACACCAGCCCTCTCCAGCTCAGCTTGGCAGCCGGCTTGCACCCTCTTGCCCTCTCCAGATGGAGACCACCATTGCCTTTCTGCTCTCTATACAAGCAGGGCAATTACCATGCAGGTGTTCAGTTGATTCAAAGAGACCTGGCTAGATTAGAAAAGCCTGTAATGTTGTGCAATATTACGGTGCGATATTATAACATGTGACATTGCATTACACTGTAAAGTGAGTGAGGGAGACTGCATATAATTGCAATGTCTTGTAATACGGCAGCCATTCATTGAGCAGGAGAGAGGTAACTCTGTCTCTATGGTAACTGGGTTACATGTATCCCTGACCTGTACTTATCCTGTGTCTGATGTAAGAGAGGTGGAAAAGAGGTGTAACATTTGAAGCACACTGTAATTCACTCTCCCAGCGAACACATAAGAGCACAAGCTTTGGGTATTTGGATAAAGAACCGAGACCATCGAGCTAGACAAGCCTGCATGACAGCTGACACTTTAACAACATTTCTAAATGGCTTTTCTATTCAAATATTTCCTCTGGGTTTGTTGAAACGTCTGTATCAGTTGTTGTACCTCTTTGCATAAACTGCATGGACCAATTGTATATTGTAGTTCTAATGCAGTGTAGTGCAGATAAGGCAGTGACTGACATGACTTTAACCAAGTGTTCATTCTCTGAAGCAGTATTTTCCTTCCTATGACCAATAACTAACAGGCAGGCAGGATGATTATATACTGCAGTAAGGTAGTGACATTACATTTCCCCAGGCTGATTATATACTGTAGTAAGGTAGTGACATTACATTTCCCAGGCTGATTATATACTGTAGTAAGGTAGTGACATTACATTTCCCCAGGCTGATTATATACTGTAGTAAGGTAGTGACATTACATTTCCCCAGGCTGATTATATACTGTAGTAAGGTAGTGACATTACATTTCCCCAGGCTGATTATATACTGTAGTAAGGTAGTGACATTACATTTCCCCAGGCTGATTATATACTGTAGTAAGGTAGTGACATTACATTTCCCCAGGCTGATTATATACTGTAGTAAGGTAGTGACATTACATTTCCCCAGGCTGATTATATACTGTAGTAAGGTAGTGACATTACATTTCCCCAGGCTGATTATATACCGTAGTAAGGTAGTGACATTACATTTCCCCAGGCTGATTATATACTGTAGTAAGGTAGTGACATTACATTTCCCCAGGCTGATTATATACTGTAGTAAGGTAGTGACATTACATTTCCCCAGGCTGATTATATACTGTAGTAAGGTAGTGACATTACATTTCCCCAGGCTGATTATATACTGTAGTAAGGTAGTGACATTACATTTCCCCAGGCTGATTATATACCGTAGTAAGGTAGTGACATTACATTTCCCCAGGCTGATTATATACCGTAGTAAGGTAGTGACATTACATTTCCCCAGGCTGATTATATACTGTAGTAAGGTAGTGACATTACATTTCCCCAGGCTGATTATATACTGTAGTAAGGTAGTGACATTACATTTCCCCAGGCTGATTATATACTGTAGTAAGGTAGTGACATTACATTTCCCCAGGCTGATTATATACTGTAGTAAGGTAGTGACATTACATTTCCCCAGGCTGATTATATACTGTAGTAAGGTAGTGACATTACATTTCCCCAGGCTGATTATATACTGTAGTAAGGTAGTGACATTACATTTCCCCAGGCTGATTATATACTGTAGTAAGGTAGTGACATTACATTTCCCCAGGCTGATTATATACTGTAGTAAGGTAGTGACATTACATTTCCCCAGGCTGATTATATACTGTAGTAAGGTAGTGACATTACATTTCCCCAGGCTGATTATATACTGTAGTAAGGTAGTGACATTACATTTCCCCAGGCTGATTATATACTGTAGTAAGGTAGTGACATTACATTTCCCCAGGCTGATTATATACTGTAGTAAGGTAGTGACATTACATTTCCCCAGGCTGATTATATACTGTAGTAAGGTAGTGACATTACATTTCCCCAGGCTGATTATATACTGTAGTAAGGTAGTGACATTACATTTCCCCAGGCTGATTATATACTGTAGTAAGGTAGTGACATTACATTTCCCCAGGCTGATTATATACTGTAGTAAGGTAGTGACATTACATTTCCCCAGGCTGATTATATACTGTAGTAAGGTAGTGACATTACATTTCCCCAGGCTGATTATATACTGTAGTAAGGTAGTGACATTACATTTCCCCAGGCTGATTATATACTGTAGTAAGGTAGTGACATTACATTTCCCCAGGCTGATTATATACTGTAGTAAGGTAGTGACATTACATTTCCCCAGGCTGATTATATACTGTAGTAAGGTAGTGACATTACATTTCCCCAGGCTGATTATATACTGTAGTAAGGTAGTGACATTACATTTCCCCAGGCTGATTATATACTGTAGTAAGGTAGTGACATTACATTTCCCCAGGCTGATTATATACTGTAGTAAGGTAGTGACATTACATTTCCCCAGGCTGATTATATACTGTAGTAAGGTAGTGACATTACATTTCCCCAGGCTGATTATATACTGTAGTAAGGTAGTGACATTACATTTCCCCAGGCTGATTATATACTGTAGTAAGGTAGTGACATTACATTTCCCCAGGCTGATTATATACTGTAGTAAGGTAGTGACATTACATTTCCCCAGGCTGATTATATACTGTAGTAAGGTAGTGACATTACATTTCCCCAGGCTGATTATATACTGTAGTAAGGTAGTGACATTACATTTCCCCAGGCTGATTATATACTGTAGTAAGGTAGTGACATTACATTTCCCCAGGCTGATTATATACTGTAGTAAGGTAGTGACATTACATTTCCCCAGGCTGATTATATACTGTAGTAAGGTAGTGACATTACATTTCCCCAGGCTGATTATATACTGTAGTAAGGTAGTGACATTACATTTCCCCAGGCTGATTATATACTGTAGTAAGGTAGTGACATTACATTTCCAGGCTGATTATATACGTAGTAAGGTAGTGACATTACATTTCCCCAGGCTGATTATATACCGCTGTAGTAAGGTAGTGACATTACATTTCCCCAGGCTGATTATATACTGTAGTAAGGTAGTGACATTACATTTCCCCAGGCTGATTATATACTGTAGTAAGGTAGTGACATTACATTTCACCAGGCTGATTATATACTGTAGTAAGGTAGTGACATTACATTTCCCCAGGCTGATTATATACTGTAGTAAGGTGGTGACATTACATTTCCCCAGGCTGATTATATACTGTAGTAAGGTAGTGACATTACATTTCCCCAGGCTGATTATATACTGTAGTAAGGTGGTGACATTACATTTCCCCAGGCTGATTATATACTGTAGTAAGGTAGTGACATTACATTTCCCCAGGCTGATTATATACTGTAGTAAGGTAGTGACATTACATTGTAGTTAGGTAGAGAGACAGAACCAGACCAACAGTACCTGAATATGGACAGACAGTTAATCTTAGAGAGATAGAACCAGACCAACAATACCTGAATATGGACAGTTTGCTGCCTCAGTGTTGATGATGGCAATTTGCATATACTCCAGAATGTCATGAAGAGTGATCAGATGAATTGCAATTAATTGCAAAGTCCCTCTTTGCCATGAAAATTAACTTAGTCCCCAAAAAACATTTCCACTGCATTTCAGCTCTGCCACAAAAGGACCAGCTGCCATCATGTCAGTGATTGTCTCGTTAACACAGGTGACAGTGTTGACGAGGACAAGGCTGGAGATCACTCTGTCATGCTGATTTGAGTCAGAATAACAGACTGGAATATTTAAAAGGAGGGTGGTGCTTAAAATCATTGTTCTTCCTCTGTCAACCATGGTTACCGGCAAGGAAACACGTGCCGTCATCATTGCTTTGGACATTTTGAGTCCCACAACTTCTGACAAACTCCAAGCATTGATTATGCAAGAATGGCCTGCCATCAGTCAGGTTGTGGCCCAGAAGTTAATTGACAGCATGCCAGGGCGGATTGCAGAGGTCTTGAAAAAGAAAGAATTTGCATAAACTGAATGTCATTGTCAATGAAAGCCTTTGACACTTATGGAATACTTGTAATTATACTTCAGTGTTACCATAGTAACTACTGACATAAAGATCTAAGAACACTGAAGCAGCAAACTTTGTGGAGACCAATACTTTTGTCATTCTCAAAACTTTTGGCCACGACTGTAGACCTTCACATCAGTTGGCTTTGTACATGTTAGACATCACTCTGCAGTGTAATAATACTTTGTACATTTTAGACATGACTGTACTGTGTAAGAAGCCTTTGAGCGGTAGCCTACTGCCATTCAGTTCAGTTCTGTTCATAACATTGTTAGCACCAGTGTATGAACCAGAGCTGCCTCTACATGTGCTGCTCTCATTCATCATTCATTCTCTGCCTAACACTGCCCCCAGTGGCCAGTCTGAGAATAGTATAGTGTGTTTTGTAGCCTGTAGCATCTGCTGTAAATGTAGGTTAGAGTCAGAGCTGTCAGGGATAATCTAGCAGTCCAGACACAGGATGCATCCCAAATGGCACCCTATTATAGTGCAATGTAAAGTAGTGCCATTTGGGCCTCAATCACACTGGCCCCCACTAACTGGCCCCCTCATTAATACTGTCAGTTACACAAGGTCTGTTAGAAAACTGCCATTAATACGCTGTCAGTTATAGAAGGTCTGCTAGAAAACTGCCATTAATACGCTGTCAGTTATAGAAGGTCTGTTAGAAAACTGCCATTAATACGCTGTCAGTTATAGAAGGTCTGTTAGAAAACTGCCATTAATACGCTGTCAGTTATAGAAGGTCTGCTAGAAAACTGCCATTAATACGCTGTCAGTTATAGAAGGTCTGCTAGAAAACTGCCATTAATACGCTGTCAGTTATAGAAGGTCTGTTAGAAAACTGCCATTAATACGCTGTCAGTTATAGAAGGTCTGCTAGAAAACTGCCATTAATACGCTGTCAGTTATAGAAGGTCTGCTAGAAAACTGCCATTAATACGCTGTCAGTTATAGAAGGTCTGTTAGAAAACTGCCATTAATACGCTGTCAGTTATAGAAGGTCTGTTAGAAAACTGCCATTAATACGCTGTCAGTTATAGAAGGTCTGCTAGAAAACTGCCATTAATACGCTGTCAGTTATAGAAGGTCTGTTAGAAAACTGCCATTAATACGCTGTCAGTTATAGAAGGTCTGTTAGAAAACTGCCATTAATACGCTGTCAGTTATAGAAGGTCTGCTAGAAAACTGCCATTAATACGCTGTCAGTTATAGAAGGTCTGTTAGAAAACTGCCATTAATACGCTGTCAGTTATAGAAGGTCTGTTAGAAAACTGCCATTAATACGCTGTCAGTTATAGAAGGTCTGCTAGAAAACTGCCATTAATACGCTGTCAGTTATAGAAGGTCTGCTAGAAAGCTGCCATTAATACTCTGTCAGTTATAGAAGGTCTGTTAGAAAACTGCCATTAATACGCTGTCAGTTATAGAAGGTCTGTTAGAAAACTGCCATTAATACGCTGTCAGTTATAGAAGGTCTGCTAGAAAACTGCCATTAATACGCTGTCAGTTATAGAAGGTCTGCTAGAAAACTGCCATTAATACGCTGTCAGTTATAGAAGGTCTGTTAGAAAACTGCCATTAATACGCTGTCAGTTATAGAAGGTCTGTTAGAAAACTGCCATTAATACGCTGTCAGTTATAGAAGGTCTGTTAGAAAACTGCCATTAATACGCTGTCAGTTATAGAAGGTCTGCTAGAAAACTGCCATTAATACGCTGTCAGTTATAGAAGGTCTGCTAGAAAACTGCCATTAATACGCTGTCAGTTATAGAAGGTCTGTTAGAAAACTGCCATTAATACGCTGTCAGTTATAGAAGGTCTGCTAGAAAACTGCCATTAATACGCTGTCAGTTATAGAAGGTCTGCTAGAAAACTGCCATTAATACGCTGTCAGTTATAGAAGGTCTGTTAGAAAACTGCCATTAATACGCTGTCAGTTATAGAAGGTCTGCTAGAAAACTGCCATTAATACGCTGTCAGTTATAGAAGGTCTGTTAGAAAACTGCCATTAATACGCTGTCAGTTATAGAAGGTCTGTTAGAAAACTGCCATTAATACGCTGTCAGTTATAGAAGGTCTGCTAGAAAACTGCCATTAATACGCTGTCAGTTATAGAAGGTCTGCTAGAAAGCTGCCATTAATACTCTGTCAGTTATAGAAGGTCTGTTAGAAAACTGCCATTAATACGCTGTCAGTTATAGAAGGTCTGTTAGAAAACTGCCATTAATACGCTGTCAGTTATAGAAGGTCTGCTAGAAAACTGCCATTAATACGCTGTCAGTTATAGAAGGTCTGCTAGAAAACTGCCATTAATACGCTGTCAGTTATAGAAGGTCTGTTAGAAAACTGCCATTAATACGCTGTCAGTTATAGAAGGTCTGTTAGAAAACTGCCATTAATACGCTGTCAGTTATAGAAGGTCTGTTAGAAAACTGCCATTAATACGCTGTCAGTTATAGAAGGTCTGCTAGAAAACTGCCATTAATACGCTGTCAGTTATAGAAGGTCTGCTAGAAAACTGCCATTAATACGCTGTCAGTTATAGAAGGTCTGTTAGAAAACTGCCATTAATACGCTGTCAGTTATAGAAGGTCTGCTAGAAAACTGCCATTAATACGCTGTCAGTTATAGAAGGTCTGCTAGAAAACTGCCATTAATACGCTGTCAGTTATAGAAGGTCTGTTAGAAAACTGCCATTAATACGCTGTCAGTTATAGAAGGTCTGCTAGAAAACTGCCATTAATACGCTGTCAGTTATAGAAGGTCTGTTAGAAAACTGCCATTAATACGCTGTCAGTTATAGAAGGTCTGTTAGAAAACTGCCATTAATACGCTGTCAGTTATAGAAGGTCTGCTAGAAAACTGCCATTAATACGCTGTCAGTTATAGAAGGTCTGCTAGAAAGCTGCCATTAATACTCTGTCAGTTATAGAAGGTCTGTTAGAAAACTGCCATTAATACGCTGTCAGTTATAGAAGGTCTGTTAGAAAACTGCCATTAATACGCTGTCAGTTATAGAAGGTCTGCTAGAAAACTGCCATTAATACGCTGTCAGTTATAGAAGGTCTGCTAGAAAACTGCCATTAATACGCTGTCAGTTATAGAAGGTCTGTTAGAAAACTGCCATTAATACGCTGTCAGTTATAGAAGGTCTGTTAGAAAACTGCCATTAATACGCTGTCAGTTATAGAAGGTCTGTTAGAAAACTGCCATTAATACGCTGTCAGTTATAGAAGGTCTGCTAGAAAACTGCCATTAATACGCTGTCAGTTATAGAAGGTCTGCTAGAAAACTGCCATTAATACGCTGTCAGTTATAGAAGGTCTGTTAGAAAACTGCCATTAATACGCTGTCAGTTATAGAAGGTCTGCTAGAAAACTGCCATTAATACGCTGTCAGTTATAGAAGGTCTGCTAGAAAACTGCCATTAATACGCTGTCAGTTATAGAAGGTCTGTTAGAAAACTGCCATTAATACGCTGTCAGTTATAGAAGGTCTGTTAGAAAACTGCCATTAATACGCTGTCAGTTATAGAAGGTCTGCTAGAAAACTGCCATTAATACGCTGTCAGTTATAGAAGGTCTGCTAGAAAACTGCCATTAATACGCTGTCAGTTATAGAAGGTCTGTTAGAAAACTGCCATTAATACGCTGTCAGTTATAGAAGGTCTGTTAGAAAACTGCCATTAATACGCTGTCAGTTATAGAAGGTCTGTTAGAAAACTGCCATTAATACGCTGTCAGTTATAGAAGGTCTGCTAGAAAACTGCCATTAATACGCTGTCAGTTATAGAAGGTCTGCTAGAAAACTGCCATTAATACGCTGTCAGTTATAGAAGGTCTGTTAGAAAACTGCCATTAATACGCTGTCAGTTATAGAAGGTCTGCTAGAAAACTGCCATTAATACGCTGTCAGTTATAGAAGGTCTGCTAGAAAACTGCCATTAATACGCTGTCAGTTATAGAAGGTCTGTTAGAAAACTGCCATTAATACGCTGTCAGTTATAGAAGGTCTGCTAGAAAACTGCCATTAATACGCTGTCAGTTATAGAAGGTCTGTTAGAAAACTGCCATTAATACGCTGTCAGTTATAGAAGGTCTGTTAGAAAACTGCCATTAATACGCTGTCAGTTATAGAAGGTCTGCTAGAAAACTGCCATTAATACGCTGTCAGTTATAGAAGGTCTGCTAGAAAGCTGCCATTAATACTCTGTCAGTTATAGAAGGTCTGTTAGAAAACTGCCATTAATACGCTGTCAGTTATAGAAGGTCTGTTAGAAAACTGCCATTAATACGCTGTCAGTTATAGAAGGTCTGCTAGAAAACTGCCATTAATACGCTGTCAGTTATAGAAGGTCTGCTAGAAAACTGCCATTAATACGCTGTCAGTTATAGAAGGTCTGTTAGAAAACTGCCATTAATACGCTGTCAGTTATAGAAGGTCTGTTAGAAAACTGCCATTAATACGCTGTCAGTTATAGAAGGTCTGTTAGAAAACTGCCATTAATACGCTGTCAGTTATAGAAGGTCTGCTAGAAAACTGCCATTAATACGCTGTCAGTTATAGAAGGTCTGCTAGAAAACTGCCATTAATACGCTGTCAGTTATAGAAGGTCTGTTAGAAAACTGCCATTAATACGCTGTCAGTTATAGAAGGTCTGCTAGAAAACTGCCATTAATACGCTGTCAGTTATAGAAGGTCTGCTAGAAAACTGCCATTAATACGCTGTCAGTTATAGAAGGTCTGTTAGAAAACTGCCATTAATACGCTGTCAGTTATAGAAGGTCTGCTAGAAAACTGCCATTAATACGCTGTCAGTTATAGAAGGTCTGTTAGAAAACTGCCATTAATACGCTGTCAGTTATAGAAGGTCTGTTAGAAAACTGCCATTAATACGCTGTCAGTTATAGAAGGTCTGCTAGAAAACTGCCATTAATACGCTGTCAGTTATAGAAGGTCTGCTAGAAAGCTGCCATTAATACTCTGTCAGTTATAGAAGGTCTGTTAGAAAACTGCCATTAATACGCTGTCAGTTATAGAAGGTCTGTTAGAAAACTGCCATTAATACGCTGTCAGTTATAGAAGGTCTGCTAGAAAACTGCCATTAATACGCTGTCAGTTATAGAAGGTCTGCTAGAAAACTGCCATTAATACGCTGTCAGTTATAGAAGGTCTGTTAGAAAACTGCCATTAATACGCTGTCAGTTATAGAAGGTCTGTTAGAAAACTGCCATTAATACGCTGTCAGTTATAGAAGGTCTGTTAGAAAACTGCCATTAATACGCTGTCAGTTATAGAAGGTCTGCTAGAAAACTGCCATTAATACGCTGTCAGTTATAGAAGGTCTGCTAGAAAACTGCCATTAATACGCTGTCAGTTATAGAAGGTCTGTTAGAAAACTGCCATTAATACGCTGTCAGTTATAGAAGGTCTGCTAGAAAACTGCCATTAATACGCTGTCAGTTATAGAAGGTCTGCTAGAAAACTGCCATTAATACGCTGTCAGTTATAGAAGGTCTGTTAGAAAACTGCCATTAATACGCTGTCAGTTATAGAAGGTCTGTTAGAAAACTGCCATTAATACGCTGTCAGTTATAGAAGGTCTGTTAGAAAACTGATATTAATACTCTGTCAGTTATAGAAGGTCTGCTAGAAAACTGCCATTAATACGCTGTCAGTTATAGAAGGTCTGTTAGAAAACTGATATTAATACTCTGTCAGTTATAGAAGGTCTGCTAGAAAACTGCCATTAATACGCTGTCAGTTATAGCACGGCTGTCAGCCAATCAGCTGTTTTTTTTATTTTTTTTATTTAACCTTTTTCGTATTTACAATGACGGCCTACACCAGAGATTGGTCTAAGGTCTACTTCTTTAGGTCTACTGCTTTAGGTCTACTTCTTTAGGTCTACTTCTTTAGTCATCCTTCTTTAGGTCTACTTCTTTAGGTCTACTTCTTTAGGTCTACTTCTTTAGTCATCCTTCTTTAGGTCTACTTCTTTAGTCATCCTTCTTTAGTCATCCTTCTTTAGGTCTACTTCTTTAGGTCTACTTCTTTAGTCATCCTTCTTTAGGTCTCCTTCTTTAGGTCTCCTTCTTTAAGTCTCCTTCTTTAGGTCTACTTCTTTAGTCATCCTTCTTTAGTCATCCTTCTTTAGGTCTACTTCTTTAGGTCTACTTCTTTAGTCATCCTTCTTTAGGTCTCCTTCTTTAGGTCTACTTCTTTAGGTCTCCTTCTTTAGTCATCCTTCTTTAGGTCTACTTCTTTAGGTCTACTTCTTTAGGTCTACTTCTTTAGGTCTACTTCTTTAGGTCTACTTCTTTAGTCATCCTTCTCTAGGTCTACTTCTTTAGTCATCCTTCTTTAGTCATCCTTCTTTAGGTCTCCTTCTTTAGGTCTACTTCTTTAGGTCTACTTCTTTAGGTCTTTAGTCATCCTTCTTTAGGTCTCCTTCTTTAGGTCTCCTTCTTTAGGCCTCCTTCTTTAGGCCTCCTTCTTTAGGTCTCCTTCTTTAGGTCTCCTTCTTTAGGTCTACTTCTTTAGGTCTCCTTCTTTAGTCATCCTTCTTTAGGTCTCCTTCTTTAGTCATCCTTCTTTAGGTCTCCTTCTTTAGTCATCCTTCTTTAGGCATCCTTCTTTAGGTCTACTTCTTTAGGTCTCCTTCTTCAGTCATCCTTCTTTAGGTCTACTTCTTTAGGTCTCCTTCTTTAGTCATCCTTCTTTAGGTCTACTTCTTTAGGTCTACTTCTTTAGGTCTACTTCTTTAGTCATCCTTCTTTAGGTCTACTTCTTTAGTCATCCTTCTTTAGTCATCCTTCTTTAGGTCTACTTCTTTAGTCATCCTTCTTTATGTCTACTTCTTTGGGTCTACTTCTTTAGGTCTCCTTCTTTAGGTCTACTTCTTTAGTCATCCTTCTTTAGTCATCCTTCTTTAGGTCTACTTCTTTAGTCATCCTTCTTTAGGTCTACTTCTTTGGGTCTACTTCTTTGGGTCTACTTCTTTAGGTCTACTTCTTTAGGTCTACTTCTTTAGGTCTACTTCTTTAGTCATCCTTCTTTAGTCATCCTTCTTTAGTCATCCTTTTTTAGGTCTACTTCTTTAGGTCTACTTCTTTAGTCATCCTTCTTTAGGTCTACTTCTTTAGTCATCCTTCTTTAGTCATCCTTCTTTAGGTCTACTTCTTTAGTCATCCTTCTTTAGGTCTACTTCTTTGGGTCTACTTCTTTAGGTCTCCTTCTTTAGGTCTACTTCTTTAGTCATCCTTCTTTAGTCATCCTTCTTTAGGTCTACTTCTTTAGTCATCCTTCTTTAGGTCTACTTCTTTGGGTCTACTTCTTTAGGTCTACTTCTTTAGGTCTACTTCTTTAGGTCTACTTCTTTAGTCATCCTTCTTTAGTCATCCTTCTTTAGGTCTACTTCTTTAGGTCTCCTTCTTTAGGTCTACTTCTTTAGGTCTACTTCTTTAGGTCTACTTCTTTAGTCATCCTTCTTTAGTCATCCTTCTTTAGTCATCCTTCTTTAGGTCTACTTCTTTAGGTCTCCTTCTTTAGGACTACTTCTTTAGGTCTACTTCTTTAGGTCTACTTCTTCAGGTCTCCTTCTTTAGGTCTCCTTCTTTAGGTCTACTTCTTTAGGTCTACTTCTTTAGGTCTACTTCTTTAGGTCTACTTCTTTAGGTCTACTTCTTTAGTCATCCTTCTTTAGTCATCCTTCTTTAGTCATCCTTCTTTAGTCATCCTTCTTTAGTCATCCTTCTTTAGGTCTACTTCTTTAGGGCTCCTTCTTTAGGTCTACTTCTTTAGGTCTACTTCTTTAGGTCTCCTTCTTTAGGTCTACTTCTTTAGTCATCCTTCTTTAGTCATCCTTCTTTAGTCATCCTTCTTTAGGTCTCCTTCTTTAGTCATCCTTCTTTAGGTCTCCTTCTTTAGTCATCCTTCTTTAGGTCTCCTTCTTTAGTCATCCTTCTTTAGGTCTACTTCTTTAGGCATCCTTCTTTAGGTCTACTTCTTTAGGTCTACTTCTTTAGGTCTACTTCTTTAGGTCTACTTCTTCAGGTCTACTTCTTTAGGTCTCCTTCTTTAGGTCTACTTCTTTAGGTCTACTTCTTTAGGTCTACTTCTTCAGGTCTACTTCTTTAGGTCTCCTTCTTTAGGTCTACTTCTTTAGGTCTAATTCTTTAGGTCTACTTCTTTAGGTCTACTTCTTTAGGTCTCCTTCTTTAGGTCTACTTCTTTAGTCATCCCTTGGTTGATTATTACATTGTTAAATCTACTGCTTCTTCATTAAATTACTTTTTGTTCAGTAAATATTAAAACAATTATTTTCTGCTCTAGTAATCAGTCAGTTATTAAAAAGCATACTTTTCAAGATGTAACTAATCTTGTTAATCTTGTTATTATATTAATGGGTAAATGAGCACATCTTCAGTAACGGTTGTGCATATTTGGTCCCATTGCTTTCTTGTAAATGCTTCTAGTAGGCTACCTTATACCTCGCAGTGAAATATTCTACATAATGAACCACCTTAGGCTGCACTTACACAACCACTCTGTCTCTCTCTCTCTCTCTCTCTCTCTCTCTCTCTCTCTCTCTCTCTCTCTCTCTCTCTCTCTCTCTCTCTCTGTGTGTGCGTGCCGTGCGTGCGTGCGATTGTCTTAGTGTGGCCCTAATTTGAAAATGCTTGGGGATTTCATTTGGTATTTAATTGGCCTCTCTTCCTATTGTTAATTAGTGCTCCAATAACTAACATAGCCCGAGGCCCTAACCTAACAAACACTCAGGTTTCACAATAGCTTCCTGGTTTCTAAATTGCTAAATATTTCAGCAATAATTATCTGTGTTAATTCAATTAACCTATTAAAATAAATGAGGATCACATGTTCTAGAACATGTTTCCAATCACATGTTCTATTTTAACCTGTAGTTCCAACCATTACATATCAAACTACATCTCAAGATATTGTTATACATAATGTCATACAATAACCAATGGAGCATGGTTCTATTGAACATAAAATAAACATGAAACTAAAGTTAACATTGAATAACAAAGTCATTTCTTGGTATTATAATGCTGTAAAGAGTCTCATGTACTGGAGGAGGAAGACAGGTTACTACACCTCACCAGTCTCCATGTGAGGGTGGAGGAGGAAGACAGGTTACTACACCTCACCAGTCTCCATGTGAGGGTGGAGGAGGAAGACAGGTTACTACACCTCACCAGTCTCCATGTGAGGGTGGAGGAGGAAGACCTCTTCAGTATTCCTGCATATTTGGGTTTTACAGTGGTAGTCAATATCTGATGTTCCCATATAGGTCTCTGCTAGATCTATGGTTGACTGATGAAGGTTCTCTCTCTTCTGTTCTGCAGCTATCTGGCTCAGTATCCATTCAATGTTCTTCTCAACCTGAACCTGCTCCTTCACTGCAACATCAATGTATCAACCTGGACCTGCTCCTTCACTGCAACATCAATGTATCAACCTGGACCTGCTCCTTCACTGCAACATCAATGTATCAACCTGGACCTGCTCCTTCACTGCAACATCAATGTATCAACCTGGACCTGCTCCTTCACTGCAACATCAATGTATCAACCTGGACCTGCTCCTTCACTGCAACATCAATGTATCAACCTGGACCTGCTCCTTCACTGCAACCTCAAGGTAGGTTCCAATTTATTTCCTACATTATGAAGCTATTGTAACATTTCAGTTTATGGTGTCTCTATTTGCTTTATTAAATCATATAATCTTCAATCTCCACAGATTACCTGTTAAAGTAATCCTACAAACTATTTGTGTCACGGTTGCGGTTAGACAGGACCCGAGGCGCAGAGTTGTAGTGTGAAGACATTCCTTTATTTTCAGTAAAGTAATCCCAAAAACCCAACAAAAGGAGAGACCATGAACCGGCGTGAAACAAAAAAGGAACACACACAAAAACCCACACAGGTGTGTGGGGGGGGGTTCGCACTGGAGCTACCAGGCTAGGTACCGTCACTGGAGCTACCGGGCTAGGTACCGTCACTGGAGCTACCGGGCTAGGTACCGTCACTAGAGCTACCGGGCTAGGGACCGTCACTGGAGCTACCGGGCTAGGTACCGTCACTGGAGCTACCGGGCTAGGAACCGGCACTGGCGCCACCGGGCTAGGAACCGGCACTGGAGCCACCGGGCTAGGTACCGTCACTGGAGCTACCGGGCTAGGAACCAGCACTGGCGCCACCGGGCTAGGAACCGGCACTGGAGCTACCGGGCTAGGTACCGTCACTGGAGCCACCGGGCTAGGAACCGGCACTGGCGCCACCGGGCTAGGAACCGGCACTGGAGCTACCGGGCTAGGTACCGTCACTGGAGCTACCGGGCTAGGAACCGGCACTGGTGCCACCGGGCTAGGAACCGGCACTGGATCTACCAAGCTGGGGACACCCACAAATGCCACCGTGCTAGGAACCAGTACAAACATAGGTGGAACAACTGAACTTAAATAGGCTCCCCAATTAGAGGCAATGTGGCGCAGCTGATCTAACTGGGGACCAATTCCAACACCAACATAGATAATTCCAGAGTCTCTGGACACTAAACCTGGAAAACATAAATGTTTCCAGAGACCTCTCTGAACATAAATCCTTACAATTTGCTTTATTAAATCATATAATCTTCTGTCTCTACAGATAACGTGTTAAAATAATCCTACTCTATTTGTATGTGTTAATCCCCCAGCAGAATGTCATAGCTTCAGGCACACTTACACATTAGTATTCTAGTTGTGACAATTTATTCTATCATACAATAGACCCTTTGGTCTCTCTGCCTTCTATTCATTATAGTCATGCCCAGGGTTATTCAAGCGTACCAGGAAGAGAAACCGCTCTGCCAACTGATCTGACTCAGGGTTTTTAAAATATGTAGCTAGCTGAAAACCCTCTGTTTCTCTGACCAGTCTATAGTAGTATGGTCTGGCTGTACAGCAGACTGGCGAGACTTGTACAGCAGTGAAGGGGTTAAAAACCAGAACTGAAATGAACAATGATACTGTCTTGCATGCGTACAATGGCAGTACGATGTTGTGAAGAGAGGCAGTTGAGTCTCTTTCCACTGAGCCGATATTAAACTATCCCTTTATTTCCTGTATTGTTGTTTATTCTAGACGGACATTACTTTAAACATGACAAGAGGAAACAAGCTCTCTGTCTGAGTGCATCTGAAAACATCAATCAGTTTGGCCGGGGAGAACTCCAGTCCACCTCCTCACCTCTCTATGGCCCTCCAGACATTTCCCCAGACTCCACGGAACAGGGATGGACTAGTGACTGGAGGACTGGTCCCTATTGGCCACCAACAGCTGGGAGTGGGGAGAAGGGGGAGGATGGAATGGACAAGCCTCTCTGGGTGGGGTCCGGAAGGGGTGAGACGGTGAAGAAGGAACAGATGTACAACTCTTCCTCGGTGGGGAAGGACAGAGAATGGTATGGACAGGCATCCTTATGTCAGGGAATGAAGAAGGGAGACCTGGGAGACTGGGGGAGAATTTGACCTGCAGGGCCTCTCTCTGGCCCCTGGGTCTCAGTGCAGGCCTTGGCTACCATAATTGGGAGCTAGCCAGTCAGTTATAGCTCAGCGAGGCCAAAGTAGCACAGACTGGGGTGAGGAGAAGGCTTGGAATCACACAGAGACTCACTGGGGATGGGGCTGGTTTGAAATGAACCTGCTGTCTCTCCTCTCCTGTTTGACCACATACAGTGATATTTGTTTTATCTGGATGGAAATATGAGCAGATTTCTATTTGGATTGATTTGACAGAGTTGGATCTGTGCTGATTATGAGCAATAGAGCAATATCTATCCCAGTGGAGATCAATAGAACAGTATATCTATCCCAGTGGAGATCAATAGAACAGTATATCTATCCCAGTGGAGATCAATAGAACAGTATATCTATCCCAGTGGAGATCAATAGAACAGTATATCTCTCCCAGTGGAGATCAATAGAACAGTATATCTCTCCTAGTGGAGATCAATAGAACAGTATATCTCTCCTAGTGGAGATCAATAGAACAGTATATCTATCCCAGTGGAGATCAATAGAACAGTATATCTATCCCAGTGGAGATCAATAGAACAGTATATCTATCCCAGTGGAGATCAATAGAACAGTATATCTCTCCTAGTGGAGATCAATAGAACAGTATATCTCTCCCAGTGGAGATAAATAGAACAGTATATATATCCCAGTGGAGATCAATAGAACAGTATATCTATCCCAGTGGAGATCAATAGAACAGTATATCTATCCTAGTGGAGATCAATAGAACAGTATATCTATCCCAGTAGAGATCAATAGAACAGTATATCTATCCCAGTGGAGATCAATAGAACAGTATATCTATCCTAGTGGAGATCAATAGAACAGTATATCTCTCCTAGTGGAGATCAATAGAACAGTATATCTCTCCCAGTGGAGATCAATAGAACAGTATGGGGGTTCTGACTGGGTTAGGAGAACACGCCCCAAATACAGAGCAGTAGCCTGGGGTTCTGACTGGGTTAGGAGAACACGCCCCAAATACAGAGCAGTAGCCTGGGGTTCTGACCGGGTTAGGAGAACACGCCCCAAATACCCCCTCGCCCTAAGTGACATTACCTGTCTCCCAGCCACACAAACTGCCCCCCAACTGCATCACAACCCCCCCCCCCCCCCCCTCCAGCCACACAACCTGCACTCCAGTCTCATCATCTGCCCCCCTAGTGACATCACCTACCCCCCAGACCCCTAACTGCACCCCAACCAGGGGCTCTGTAAAGGACAACCGGCCCTCCTAACTGCCCCCAGCCAGGGTTCTGTAAAGGACAACCGGCCCTCCTAACTGCCCCCAGCCAGGGTTCTGTAAAGGACAACCGGCCCTCCTAACTGCCCCCAGCCAGGGTTCTGTAAAGGGTAACCGGTCCCGGCTTTAAAGTCCCCTGTGATCCTTCTGCCTGGTTTTTTAATGCATCTTCTTTTCCCAGTGGAGGGAACCAGGGCAGGGCAGGGCTCTCACTGACAGTGCCAAGGCCTCCTTTCCCTCTGGTGCTTGTTAAGATGGTTGAGACTGTGAAGACTGCAGCCTGCTGTCACATCGTGGGCTGGCTCTGTCTGAGACATGGCTGGGACCTGAAGATTAGGGCTGTGTCCCAAATAGTACCCTATTCTCTTTATAGTGCACTACTTTTGACCAGAGCCCTTTGACTACTTTTGAACAGGGCCCATAGGGCTCTGGTCAAAAAGAGTGCTCTATATAGGAAATAGTGTGCCATTTGGGACTCACACTGGATGTCAGGTGTGGCTGTCTGCCCTCCTCTCCCTGGGCCGGGGGCCTGAAGGCTGGGTGTCAGGGGTGGCTGTCTCCTCTGGTCCCCTGGCCGGGGGCCTGAAGGCTGGGTGTCAGGGGTGGCTGTCTCCTCTGATCCCCTGGCCCTCCAGGCCTCCAGCTGTCCAGCTGAACCAGCTGGCCTACAGTACAGGGAGAAAATGGAGCGGGGGAGAGAGGAGTACAGATCGGACCCAACTTGTCAAATTTGTTTTGAGACTATATAATGATATGGGAATGAATGTTCTTCTGATCGTCCTCAAGGTTGATGAAGTCTCAAAGGGGTGTGGTTTAGAAGCTTTAGAAGCTAGAATTTGGAAGCTAGAATTAAGAATGTACCCTAATGACAACCGGTATCACTTAAGTATCATTCCAAAAAAGAGAAGGTTGTTTTTCATGCCAATAAACCAATGATATTGAATGCTAAAGCTGTTTGGAGCTAATATAGTTTTTTTGCAACCCCAACAATATTTCAGATAACTCAATTGAACACACAAAAATACATCAGCAGATTCACCCAGTAGACCATGCATGGAGAACTCAAATTGCTTTCCTTCCAAACATTACAACACTCCTTCTGCATGCTTTACAGCTTTTTAAGACCAGCCAGGAGCTTCCAGGACTTTTTATTCATTTTGAATTTCAGGCATATAAAAGTCGACATTCCGACGTCCATCCATGTAAATGCTTCCCTACAAGTCACTATAAGCCCATTTCACCCAGGATGGTTGAGGACTTATTTAGTGTTGGCGTCAGCCTCTTCACTGCTACCTCATTTAGATTGGCTCAGTTGGCCGGCTAGGAGACACGACTTTTAGAGAGGGATTGAAAGTGTCAGAGGGATCCGTTTCTTAAGCGGACCAAGTTCCACATTCAATTTGAGATTGACTACCTGTCACAGACTACTGATTTTTCACCCATTCTTAGTTCATAGCAATCTAGCAGCAGATATCCCCTTACATATAATACTGTGGTACTCTCTGGTCTGGGATCCATAGAGGCTTTAATAGGAGGACACAGGATGGTTTCCTTGGGTTAATGTTGTTGTTAATGTATCTACTGCTCACCAGCAGGTCCAGGCCTCATTATCACTGCAGCTGGCGGGTTTGTGGTCAAATCATAAGTAATAACGCTGGTCTTTAAAATGTACTGGATCTTCTCCTTATGAATGAACCCATTCTTCTAATACATCTTACCTAAAGCCTGCAGGTATAATGCTTTGTAACTTGTTATATCATGTGTTCACCTTTATAATGTGTAATATTGAGGCCAATCTGTGTGCTGTCAACTCTCAGCCAAGTATGTGTTGTTGTCTCACCTAAGATGTAAGATGAATGCCCTAACTGTAAGTCACTCTGGATAAGAGTGTCTGCTAAGTGACTAGAATGTAAATGTGTAGGTAGATAGAAATGTCTTCTGTTTTACTTATAAAGTCCCATCAGGGTAAATAAGACAGGTTGCCCAAATGAGGATGTTCCATTAATCAGTAGATTAAGCATTCAGAACACGGTAATGATTACTAATGTGTTCTTAAAACATAATGAGATGAGTTCGTTAGCGCTCTGAACACCTGTGAGTGTGAGGGGGGTGAGGGGAGCAGCCGTTCCAGACAGAGAGCAGGAGGGTGAGGGGAGCAGCCGTTCCAGACAGAGAGCAGGTAGGTGAGGGGAGCAGCCGTTCCAGACAGAGAGCAGGGGGGTGAGGGGAGCAGCCGTTCCAGACAGAGAGCAGGAGGGTGAGAGGAGCAGCCGTTCCAGACAGAGAGCAGGGGGGTGAGGGGAGCAGCCGTTCCAGACAGAGAGCAGGGGGGTGAGGGGAGCAGCCGTTCCAGACAGAGAGCAGGAGGGTGAGGGGAGCAGCCGTTCCAGACAGAGAGCAGGGGGGTGAGGGGAGCAGCCGTTCCAGACAGAGAGCAGGGGGGTGAGGGGAGCAGCCGTTCCAGACAGAGAGCAGGGGGGTGAGGGGAGCAGCCGTTCCAGACAGAGAGCAGGGGGGTGAGGGGAGCAGCCGTTCCAGACAGAGAGCAGGGGGGTGAGGGGAGCAGCCGTTCCAGACAGAGAGCAGGTGGGTGAGGGGAGCAGCCGTTCCAGACAGAGAGCAGGGGGGTGAGGGGAGCAGCCGTTCCAGACAGAGAGCAGGGGGGTGAGGGGAGCAGCCGTTCCAGACAGAGAGCAGGAGTGTCATCACTACATCATCACTACCCTAACCCTACATCATCACTACCAACTGACCACCTTACTAACCTAACCCTAACCCTACATCATCACTACCCCAACCCTACCTCATCACTACCCTAACCCTACCTCATCACTACCCTAACCCTACATCATCACTACCCCAACCCTACCTCATCACTACCTTAACACTACATCATCACTACCCTAACCCTACATCACCACTACCCTAACCCTACCTCATCACTACCCTAACCCTACATCATCACTACCCTAACCCTACATCATCACTACCCTAACCCTACATCATCACTACTTTAACCCTATATCAACACTACCCTAACCCTACCTCATTACTACCCTAACCCTACCTCATCACTACCAACTGAACTCCTCACTACCCTAACCCTACCTCATCACTACCCTAAACATACCTCATCAATACCCAAACCCTACCTCATCAATACAAACTGGCCTCCTCACTACCCTAACCCTACCTCATCACTACCGTAAACATACCTCATCAATACCCAAACCCTACCTCATCACTACCAACTGACCACCTTACTAACCTAACCCTAACCCTACCTCATCACTACCAACTGACCACCTTACTAACTTAACCCTAACCCTACCTCATCACTATCCTAACCCTACTTAATCTCTATACCAACTGCACATAAAGACCATACAACCATGCAGTCGTGGTCCAAAATTTTGAGAATAACACAAGTATTGGTCTCCACAAAGTTTGCTGCTTCAGTGTTCTTAGATCTTTATGTCAGTAGTTACTATGGTACACTGAAGTATAATTACAAGTATTCCATAAGTGTCAAAGGCTTTCATTGACAATGACATTCAGTTTATGCAAAGAGTCAATATTTGCTGAGTTGATCCTTCTTTTTCAAGACCTCTGCAATCCGCCCTGGGATGCTGTCAATTAACTTCTGGGCCACATACTGACTGATGGCAGGCCATTCTTGCGTAATCAATGCTTGGAGTTTGTCAGAAGTTGTGGGTTTTTGTTTGTCCACCCACCTCTTGAGGATCGACCACAAGTTCTCAATGGGATTAAGGTCTGGGGAGTTTCCTGGCCATGGACCCAACATGTTGATGTTTTGTTCCCCAAGCCACTTAGTTATCACTTTTGCCTTATGGGAAGGTGCTCCATCATGCTGGAAAAGCCATTGGTCGTCACCAAACTGTTCTTGGATGGTTGGTAGAAGTTGCTCTCGGAGGATGTGTTGGTACCAATCTTTATTCATGGCTGTGTTCTTAGGCAAAATTGTGAGTGAGCCCACTCCCTTGGCTGATAAGCAACCACACACATGAATGGTCTCAGGATGCTTTACTGTTGGCATGACACAGGACTGATGGTAACGCTCATCTTGTCTTCTCCGGACAAGGTGTTTTCCGGATGGCCCAAACAATCAGAAAGGGGATTCATCAGAGAAAATGACTCAAACCCCAGTCCTCAGCAGTCCAATCCCTGTACCTTTTGCAGAATATCAGTCTGTCCCTGATGTTTTTCCTGGAGAGAAGTGGCTTCTTTGCTGCCCTTCTTGACACCAGGCCATCCTCCAAAGTCTTCGCCTCACTGTGCGTGCTGATGCACTCACACCTGCCTGCTGCTATTCCTGAGCAAGCTCTGCACTGGTGGTGCCCCGATCCCGCAGCTGAATCAACTTTAGGAGACGGTCCTGGCGCTTGCTGGACTTTCTTGCGTGCCCTGACGCCTTCTTCACAACAATTGAACCTCTCTCCTTGAAGTTCTTGATGATCCGATAAATGGTTGATTTAGGTGCAATCTTACCAGCAGCAATATCCTTGCCTGTGAAGCCCTTTTTGTGCAAAGCAATGATGATGGCACGTGTTTCCTTGCAGGTAACCATTGTTGACAGAGGAAGAGCAATGATTTCAAGCACCACCCTCCTTTTAAAGTTTCCAATCTGTTATTCTGACTCAATCAGCATGACAGAGTGATCTCCAGCCTTGTCCTCGTCAACACTCTCACCTGTGTTAACGAGACAATCACTGACATGATGGCAGCTGGTCCTTTTGTGGCAGGGCTGAAATGCAGTGGAAATGTTTTTTGGGGATTAAGTTAATTTTCATGGCAAAGAGAGACTTTGCAATTAATTGCAATTCATCTGATCACTCTTCATGACATTCTGGAGTACAGCGGGTGAAATAAGTATTGAACACGTCACCATTTTTCTCAGTAAATATATTTCCAAAGGTGATATTGACATGAAATGTTCACCAGATGTTGGTAACAACCCAAGTAATCCATACATACAAAGAAACCAAAAGTTCAGAAATTAAGTTATGTTTAATAATGTGAAATGACACAGGGAAAAAGTATTGAACACATGAAGAAAGGGAGGTGCAAAAAGGCATGGAAAGCCAAGACAACAGCTGAAAACTATCAGTAATTAAAAAGCAATCCAGCCCCCTGTCAGTGCAAATTAATATCATCTGGTTCAGTCCCAACTGATGGCCTACAAAAAGGTCTCATTGCCAAGGTGTCACACAAGACACATCTCATGATGGGTAAAAGCAAAGAGCTGTCTCAAGACATTCGCAACCTAATTGTTGCAAAACATAATGATGGCATTGGTTATAGGCGCATTTCTAAGCTTCTGAATGTTCCAGTGAGCACTGTTGGGGCCATAATACGGAAGTGGAAAGACAATCATTTCACCATAAATTTGCCTCGACCAGGTGCTCCTCGCAAGATTTCAGACAGAGGAGTGAAAAGAATAATCAGAAGAGTTGTCCAAGAGCCAAGGACCACTTGTGGAGAGCTTCAAAGACCTGCAATTAGCAGGTACTGTTGTCTCAAAGAAAACAGTAAGTAATGCACTCCACCGCCATGGCCTGTATGCACGCTCACCACGCAAGACTCCATTGCTGAAAAAAAAGCATGTTGAAGCTCGTTTAAAGTTTGCTGCACAACATTTGGAAAAGCCAGTGAAATACTGGGAGAATATAGTGTGGTCAGATGAGAGCAGAATTTAACTGTTTGGATGTCATAATACACACCATGTTTGGAGGACACCATACCAACAGTGAAGTTTGGAGGTGGGAACATCATGGTGTGGGGCTGCTTTTCAGCAAATGGTACTGGCAAACTTCACATAATTGAAGGAAGGATGAATGGGCAAATTTACCAAGACATTCTTGACAAAAATTTGCTGCCATCTACCAGGATGATGAAGTTGAAACGAGGGTGGACATTTCAGCAAGACAATGATCCCAAACACACAGCCAAGGAAACTCTCAATTGGTTTCAAAGAAAGAAAATAAAGCTGCTAGAATGGCCCAGCCAATCACCTGACTTAAATCCCATTGAAAATCTATGGAAAGAACTGAAGATCAAGATTCATAGAAGAGGCCCACGGAACCTTCAAGATTTGAAGACTGTTTGTGTGGAAGAATGGGCCAAAATCCCACCAGAGCAATGCATGCGACTAGTTTCTCCATACAGGAGGCGACTGTACATTGGGTACTTTGCCTTTGGCTTTTTGTAGAGAAAATTGTTAAAAAGGAAACTGCATTGATTTAATGAATTCTGTAAATGTTTGGTAGTTCTTCATTCGAACAGGCACAGACATGCTTCCAGAGAGAAAACACAGTCTGTCTGTATCCTAAATGACACCATATTCCATATATAGTGCACTGTCTCTCCATCTCCCCAGGCCCGCAACCTCGGCGTGATTTTTGATTCAACCCTCTCCCTTGAGCCCCACATCCGTCATGTCATTAAAACCTCCTTCTTTCACCTCCGCAACGTCGCCAAAATCAGACCCTCACTCACACCCCCTGCTGCTGAAAGACTCATTCACGCCTTCATCTCCTCACGACTGGACTACTGCAACTCACTACTCCTTGGTATCAGCTCGACCTACATAAAAAGACTCCAACTGGTCCAGAACGCAGCCGCCCGACTCATCACCCGCTCCAAATCCTGGCACCACATCACTCCAGTCCTAAAACAACTACACTGGCTCCCCATTTCCCACCGGATCACGTACAAAATCCTGGTCCTTACCTACAAAGCCATCCATCACCTGGCCCCCTCATACCTCACTGACCTCCTCTCCCCCTACCAACCCTCACGGTCCCTCAGATCCGCCTCAGCCGGTCTCCTTTGCATCCACAAGTCCAAGCTCCGCAGTTTTGGGGACAGAGCCTTTTCAAGGGAAGCTCCCAGGCTCTGGAACTCCCTCCCCCATGAGATCCGCACCTCTGAGTCCCTCACCATCTTCCAGTCACGCCTCAAGACCCATCTCTTCACCTCTGCCTATCCTTAGCCCCATGCCACTCCCAATTATATATATATATTTATTTATTATTAATTTTTTTTCTCTGTCTTGTCTTGTTTATTTACCTCCCCTGTAAAGCGACTTTGAGTTCGTGAAAAGCGCTATACAAATTGAATTTATTATTATTATTATTATTATTATTATTACTTTTGACCAGAACCCTACACTACAAAGGGTGCCATTTGGGACACATCCACACTCTCTCCCTGAGCTGTCACCCCAACTGTTACTTCCCGTGTCTTCAGCTGTTGTTTTGCCAGATAACTCCCTCATAGCCTATCCTGAAACAGCACCATCCAACATGAGCCATGAAGGGCCAGCTATCTCTTCAGTAAGGTAGAAGTGACCTATATGCATAGCCTAAGGAAGAAGCCTGATCACTTGGTATTACGTCTGGTGAGGAGGGCATTAGCTGGATCCTGTAGTCCGTACAGGTTAGCTTTTCTCCCTGTTTCTACCCTTTCTTCCCTGTTCCAGTGCATACACAGACAGGGTTACACATGGTAACATCCATGGTTGGATGGTAGCAGTGTTGGCATAATTATGTTTCCTTAGCTAGCATGGTTGAGAAGGCCTGTCACGTTGCATTAAGCAGTGAGGGTATGTGGTGTAGTTGTGGTGTGGAGGGGGAACCCCCTGTTGTGCATCTCTGCTGTCACAACCTGTAATTATATAATTACATAGCATCTCTCTGAGAGTCTGACAGCACCACAGATGGTCAGCGAGGAACCAGGAGGAACCAGGTTAGAGGACCAAGAGTCAACCCTTACTGAAGACCTCCATGGCTAGACCCTGGCCTTGTTGTCACTCCAATAAGACAAGCAGAGAAAGGAAATCCCTAAAATAAGACATGTCTGTGTTGAGAGAACACTTGAGGTGATTTACCACAGTCCAGACATCGCTACACTACAGTGTGTACAGAGGTGCAGTCCAGGTCTGAATTGTGGTGAAATATACTATTCTTATGAGTCAACCAACTATAGCAGGCTGAAAAGACCACTTGGTGTACATTAGAGGAATATTCTGTGCAGTCATAGCCATTACGAGAACATTCTGTGCAGTCATAGCCATTAGGGGAACATTATGTGCAGTCATAGTCATTAGGGGAATATTCTGTGAAGTCATAGCCATTAAGGAAACATTCTGTGCAGTCATAGCCATTAGGGGAACATTCTGTGCAGTCATAGCCATTAGGGGAACATTCTGTGCAGTCATAGCCATTACGAGAACATTCTGCACAGTCATAGCCATTATGAGAACATTCTGTGCAGTCATAGACGTTAAGGGAACATTCTGTGCAGTCATAGTCATAGGGGGAACATTCTGTGCAGTCATAGCCATTAGGGGAACATTCTGTGCAGTCATAGTCATTAGGGGACCATTCTGTGCAGTCATAGCCATTAGGGGAACATTCTGTGCAGTCATAGCCATTAGGGGAACATTCTATGGAGTCATAGCCATTAGGGGAACATTCTGTGTAGTCATAGCCATTAGGGGAACATTCTGTGCAGTCATAGTTATTAGGGGAACATTATGTGCAGTCATAGTCATTACGAGAACATTCTGTGCAGTCATAGCCATTAAGAGAACATTCTGTGCAGTCATAGCCATTAGGGGAACATTCTGTGCAGTCATAGTCATTTGGGGAATATTCTGTGAAGTCATAGCCATTAAGGGAACATTCTGTGCAGTCATAGCCATTAGGGGAACATTATGTGCAGTCATAGTCATTAGGGGAATATTCTGTGAAGTCATAGCCATTAAGGGAACATTCTGTGCAGTCATAGCCATTACGGGAACATTCTGTTCAGTCATAGCCATTAGGGGAACATTCTGTGCAGTCATAGCCATTACGAGAACATTCTGCACAGTCATAGTCATTATGAGAACATTCTGTGCAGTCATAGCCGTTAAGGGAACATTCTGTGCAGTCATAGTCATAGGGGGAACATTCTGTGCAGTCATAGCCATTAGGGGAACATTCTGTGCAGTCATAGTCATTAAGGGACCATTCTGTGCAGTCATAGCCATTAGGGGAACATTCTGTGCAGTCATAGCCATTAGGGGAACATTCTATGGAGTCATAGCCATTAGGGGAACATTCTGTGTAGTCATAGCCATTAGGGGAACATTCTGTTCAGTCATAGCCATTAAGAGAACATTCTGTGCAGTCATAGCCATTAGGGGAACATTCTATGGAGTCATAGCCATTAGGGGAACATTCTGTTCAGTCATAGCCATTAAGAGAACATTCTGTGCAGTCATAGCCATTACGGGAACATTCTGTTCAGTCATAGCCATTAGGGGAACATTCTGTGCAGTCATAGCTATTAGTTGTACATGTACTCCTTTTATTTGCCTGTCTTTGAACTGCAGATGGTTGATTATACACTGAACATTTTCTCATGAATGCTTTTCCCATGCATATCAATGGTTAGTCTACCACCTACAGTACCTCTACAGGTGATTAAATGAATTGCACATTACTGCCAGTCAGCCAGCCAAGACTGAAAGGTGCCCTTCATTAAAACCCTGTCCTGTCCAGTCAGCTCTTCCTGTGTGACAGGCAGCATCCCAAATGACACCCTATTCCCAAAAGTAGTGTGCTATATCGGAGATAGGGTGCCAATTCAGACATAGCCACTCTGTTGTAGTTTAAACTGTAAATATTTGATGGCATGGGTAGCTGGTAGCGGCTATGGGCTGACGGTTACTTGTTCAGGAGAATCTAGACTAGTCAAGAGATATCTTTAATCTCTGAATGACTGGAATGGCTTGGACTGCTTTTCACATTCATTTGTCACAGGAGGTGTGACAGAGAGGCAGTTTATCCTGGTGGGTGGGAGTGTGTGTGTGCATGTGTGTGTGTGTGATGTGTTCAGACTATGGGTGATTTATTCATAGAGCCAGGTTTGATTTGGACAAAGTTATTACGCTTGACGCCGTTAATGTATGATGATTTTGCCACATGTGACGCATCTTTTGCAAATAGCCCGGCCTCGGCACACACATCTTCACACGTACAGCCTGTCTGTGTGTGAAGAAAATATTGATTTAATTTTATCAATAAATCTCTTCACTGAATATGTATATTTGGCAATATTTGTTAACCTATTAACCTAAATACATCTGTGATTAATTAATTGTTATTATTATTCATGTTTGTGTTGCCCAATAAATGACACAACATGATAAAACATACTTGTTTTGTTGTTGGGTGTTCTATAGTCTCTAGGGTGGTGTTGTTAATCTGCCTGTGTGTTGTTGGGTGTTCTATAGTCTCTAGGGGGGTGTTGTTAATCTGCCTGTGTGTTGTTGGGTGTTCTATAGTCTCTAGGGGGGTGTTGTTAATCTGCCTGTGTGTGTTGTTGGGTATTCTATAGTCTCTAGGGGGGTGTTGTTAATCTGCCTGTGTGTTGTTGGGTGTTCTATAGTCTCTAGGGGGGTGTTGTTAATCTGCCTGTGTGTTGTTGGGTGTTCTATAGTCTCTAGGGGGGTGTTGTTAATCTGCCTGTGTGTTGTTGGGTGTTCTATAGTCTCTAGGGTGGTGTTGTTAATCTGCCTGTGTGTTGTTGGGTATTCTATAGTCTCTAGGGGGGTGTTGTTAATCTACCTGTGTGTTGTTGGGTATTCTATAGTCTCTAGGGGGGTGTTGTTAATCTGCCTGTGTGTTGTTGGGTGTTCTATAGTCTCTAGGGTGGTGTTGTTAATCTGCCTGTGTGTTGTTGGGTGTTCTATAGTCTCTAGGGGGGTGTTGTTAATCTGCCTGTGTGTTGTTGGGTGTTCTATAGTCTCTAGGGGGGTGTTGTTAATCTGCCTGTGTGTTGTTGGGTGTTCTATAGTCTCTAGGGTGGTGTTGTTAATCTGCCTGTGTGTTGTTGGGTATTCTATAGTCTCTAGGGGGGTGTTGTTAATCTGCCTGTGTGTTGTTGGGTATTCTATAGTCTCTAGGGGGGTGTTGTTAATCTGCCTGTGTGTTGTTGGGTGTTCTATAGTCTCTAGGGTGGTGTTGTTAATCTGCCTGTGTGTTGTTGGGTGTTCTATAGTCTCTAGGGGGGTGTTGTTAATCTGCCTGTGTGTTGTTGGGTATTCTATAGTCTCTAGGGTGGTGTTGTTAATCTGCCTGTGTGTTGTTGGGTGTTCTATAGTCTCTAGGGTGGTGTTGTTAATCTGCCTGTGTGTTGTTGGGTGTTCTATAGTCTCTAGGGGGGTGTTGTTAATCTGCCTGTGTGTTGTTGGGTATTCTATAGTCTCTAGGGGGGTGTTGTTAATCTGCCTGTGTGTTGTTGGGTATTCTATAGTCTCTAGGGGGGTGTTGTTAATCTGCCTGTGTGTTGTTGGGTATTCTATAGTCTCTAGGGGGGTGTTGTTAATCTGCCTGTGTGTTGTTGGGTGTTCTATAGTCTCTAGGGGGGTGTTGTTAATCTGCCTGTGTGTTGTTGGGTATTCTATAGTCTCTAGGGGGGTGTTGTTAATCTGCCTGTGTGTTGTTGGGTGTTCTATTGTGATGGCTTGGTTGTGGTAAGGCCTCTTACTCCCACCTAGGGGAGGAGAGAGGCACACAACCAAGTCATCACACCCTAACTAGGGAGATTATCATCCCCAATCAGAGACAGCTGTCTAGCGCTGTCTCTGATTGGGGATAATATATAAGCTCCACACATTTCCACCTGTGTGTGGATCATTGTTCTTTTGTTTGTCTGCACTGCCAGCAGGCCACAAAGTAAGTCACCGTGTTTTTGTTGTAATCGTGTTTGTTTTTTTCAGTCTCCTTTTTATATTAAATGCTTCGTGAGAACACCTCATTTTTAATAAAAAGGATGACACTTCACCAGCGCTCCGTATATCGTCCCTTATATCTGACGCACTGTGACATCTATAGTCTCTAGGGGGGTGTTGTTAATCTGCCTGTGTGTTGTTGGGTGTTCTATAGTCTCTAGGGGGGTGTTGTTAATCTGCCTGTGTGTGTTGTTGGGTGTTCTATAGTCTCTAGGGGGTGTTGTTAATCTGCCTGTGTGTGTTGTTGGGTGTTCTATAATCTCTAGGGGGGTGTTGTTAATCTGCCTGTGTGTGTTGTTGGGTGTTCTATAGTCTCTAGGGGGGTGTTGTTAATCTGCCTGTGTGTGTTGTTGGGTGTTCTATAGTCTCTAGGGGGGTGTTGTTAATCTGCCTGTGTGTGTTGTTGGGTGTTCTATAGTCTCTAGGGGGGTGTTGTTAATCTGCCTGTGTGTTGTTGGGTGTTCTATAGTCTCTAGGGGGGTGTTGTTAATCTGCCTGTGTGTTGTTGGGTGTTCTATAGTCTCTAGGGTGGTGTTGTTAATCTGCCCGAATGTGTGTGTTGTTGGGTGTTCTATAGTCTCTAGGGGGGTGTTGTTAATCTGCCTGTGTGTGTTGAACATACATTTGCATAATACTCGTTGCTAAATCCATTCCAACATTCACTGCTAATGCATTTAAGTCACTGGAAGTGGAAAGCACAGTCATTCTTAATACATTATTGGCTCTAAACAATCCTTTTTAATTATATTTTTTTAAAGTGAATCTTCTCCACTCGATCACCCGCCGCACCGAAGGAGATCAACCTCCTGCTGCACCGAAGGAGATCAACCTCCTGCTGCACCGAAGGAGATCAACCTCCTGCTGCACCGAAGGAGATCAACCTCCTGCTGCACCGAAGGAGATCAACCTCCTGCTGCACCAGGAGATCAACCTCCTGCTGCACCAGGAGATCAACCTCACGCTGCACCAGAAGGAGATCAACCTCACGCTGCACCAGAAGGAGATCAATCTCACGCTGCACCAGAAGGAGATCAACCTCCTGCTGCACCAGAAGGAGATCAACCTCACGCTGCACCAGAAGGAGATCAACCTCACGCTGCACCAGAAGGAGATCAACCTCCTGCTGCACCAGAAGGAGATCAACCTCCTGCTGCACCAGAAGGAGATCAACCTCACGCTGCACCAGAAGGAGATCAACCTCACGCTGCACCAGAAGGAGATCCACCTCACGCTGCACCAGAAGGAGATCATTGTCCTCCCACAAATGTGGTCATGCAGATACGAGATAACACATGTGGTAATGCAAAAACGAGATACCACATGTGGTCATGTAGAAACGAGATACCAAATGTGGTAATGCAGAAATGTTTTGCTGTTTTATGGGTCTCAGGGAATGTCAAACAGTTAGGAAGGAAACATCTCTGGTTGGTCTCTTGGAATGTCAAACAGTTAGGAAGGGAAACATCTCTGGTTGGTCTCTTGGAATGTCAAACAGTTGGGAAGGGAAACATCTCTGGTTGGTCTCTTGGAATGTCAAACAGTTAGGAAGGGAAACATCTCTGGTTGGTCTCTTGGAATGTCAAACAGTTAGGAAGGGAAACATCTCTGGTTGGTCTCTTGGAATGTCAAACAGTTAGGAAGGGAAACATCTTTGGTTGGTCTCTTGGAATGTCAAACAGTTAGGAAGGGAAACATCTCTGGTTGGTCTCTTGGAATGTCAAACAGTTAGGAAGGGAAACATCTCTGGTTGGTCTCTTGGAATGTCAAACACAAGTTTGACAAAATCACAGTCTAATAACCTTTCTGTCTAATACGGCTGTTTACCTACTTTTGTAGCTCTTGGTCAGAAGCACGCATTTTGTAAGTTAACTGTCCTCCAAGTTTAGCTGGAATTTAGACAGAGAGGATTTGACAAATGTGATTGGTCGATGTTATTGTGTTGGCCTACATCTCATCTTGCGCTGCGTGGAATATCAGATCTCAACAACGATTGGAGAAGTGTTGAACATCTCCAGTACGGTATCCTTATGATGTGGATGCTCATGTCTCCGCTCTAATTGTGGGAGTCGACCCAAAGGCGTGGAGGCAGGTGACAAGCTCAGGTCCAAAAAAGCCCATGCAAAAGCATTGGGTATATTTTGGACATATTTTGGCGAGAGTGAAACCTCTTCCGCCTCTTCCTCTCTGATGCAAAAGATACAGATTGGAATGTCTGACTGAGACAAAACCACCTTTTTTTGTAAATTATCGGTCTTTGAATTTGTTGATAAAACGCGGGACATGATTGTTTGGTTGAGGGAGGCGGGACAAAGGGCCAAAATGCGGAACTGTCCCGCACAATCCAGGACATGTGGTCACCCTACCCTATTCCCTATTAAGTGCACTGCTTTTGACCGGGGCCCGTAGGGGGACTGAGCAAGTGGTCTGACAAACAACAATTCAGGATCAGACAAGCTTAACTAATTAAAGCTTGTCCACATGTCTGTCCACATTTCTGTCTACGTCGTTCCACATTTTCGTCTAAAAGGATGGACCCTGGTCAGAAGTAGTGCACTCTAAAGGGAATAGGGTGGCATTTGGGACGCATCCTAAATGAATTTACAACAACTATTAATAAAGATACAAGCGTTAAAAATAATGAAGAAAAGAAACCCATTGATACAAAGTAAACAGCCTGCAGCCTGCCTGCCTCCCACCCACAGCCAGCCAAGGTCATGGTGATGGTACTGCCGTGATGAAATGAGCATAGTTGATCAAAGCAGAAGAGGGCTATGCAATTCATCCAAACCACATGCATAATACATCAAGACTTGGACCTCACAGTGTGTCTGTGGACCACTTTGCCAGTCCTAGATGTGTATCTGGGAGTCTGTTAGTCTTGTGTTGAGTCTCAGCCAAGCTGTGTCTGTGGACCTCTCTGTGTGTCTGTGGACCTCTCTGTGTGTCTGTGGACCTCTCTGTGTGTCTGTGGACCTCTCTGTGTGTCTGTGGGTCTCTGTGTGTGTCATTAAGCCACAGTCTAAGCTGTGTATATCTGTGAGTCTAACCCTAGCTGTGTATATTGGTGTGAGTCTAATCTGGCTGTGTATCTCTGTGAGTCTAACCCTAGCTGTGTATCTATGTGTGTCTCTGTGAGTCTAAACCTAGCTGTGTATATATGTGTATCTAACCCTAGATGTGTATCTCTGTGAGTCTCTGTGAGTCTAACCCTAGCTGTGTATCTATGTGAGTCTCTGTGAGTCTAAACCTAGCTGTGTATATATGTGTATCTAACCCTAGCTGTGTATCTATGTGAGTCTCTGTGAGTCTAACCATAGCTGTGTATCTCTTGGAGTCTCTGTGAGTCTAAACCTAGCTATGTATCTCTGTGAGTCTCTGTGAGTCTAAACCTAGCTGTGTATATATGTGTATCTAACCCTAGATGTGTATCTCTGTGAGTCTCTGTGAGTCTAACCCTAGCTGTGCATCTCTGTGAGTCTAAACCTAGCTGTGTATCTATGTGTATCTCTGTGAGTCTAAACCTAGCTGTGTATCTCTGTGAGTCTCTGTGAGTCTAACCCTAGCTGTGTATCTCTGTGAGTCTAAACCTAGCTGTGTATCTCTGAGTCTCTGTGAGTCTAACCCTAGCTGTGTATCTCTGTGAGTCTAACCCTAGCTGTGTATCTCTGTGATTCTAACCGTAGCTGTGTATCTCTGTGAGTCTCTGTGAGTCTAACCCTAGCTGTGTATCTCTGTGAGTCTAACCCTAGCTCTGTATCTACAGTATGTGTATCTCTGTGAGTCTAAACCTAGCTGTGCATCTCTGTGAGTCTATGTGAGTCTAAACCTAGCTGTGTATATATGTGTATCTAACCCTAGATGTGTATCTCTGTGAGTCTCTGTGAGTCTAACCCTAGCTGTGTATCTATGTGAGTCTCTGTGAGTCTAAACCTAGCTGTGTATATATGTGTATCTAACCCTAGATGTGTATCTCTGTGAGTCTCTGTGAGTCTAACCCTAGCTGTGTATCTATATGAGTCTCTGTGAGTCTAACCATAGCTGTGTATCTCTTGGAGTCTCTGTGAGTCTAACCCTAGCTATGTATCTCTGTGAGTCTAAACCTAGCTGTGTATATATGTGTATCTAATACTAGATGTGTATCTCTGTGAGTCTCTGTGAGTCTAACCCTAGCTGTGTATCTCTGTGTATCTCTGTGAGTCTAACCCTAGCTGTGTATATCTGTGAGTCTCTGTGAGTCTAACCCTAGCTGTGTATCTCTGTGAGTCTAAACCTAGCTGTGTATCTATGTGTATCTCTGTGAGTCTAAACCTAGCTGTGTATCTCTGAGTCTCTGTTTGTCTAACCCTAGCTGTGTATCTCTGTGAGTCTAACCCTAGCTGTGTATCTCTGTGATTCTAACCGTAGCTGTGTATCTCTGTGAGTCTCTGTGAGTCTAACCCTAGCTGTGTATCTCTGTGAGTCTAACCCTAGCTCTGTATCTACAGTATGTGTATCTCTGTGAGTATAAACCTAGCTGTGCATCTCTGTGAGTCTATGTGAGTCTAACCCTAGCTGTGTATCTCTGTGTATCTCTGTGAGTCTAACCCTAGCTGTGAGTCTCTGTGAGTCTAACCCTTGCTGTGTATCTCTGTGTATCTCTGTGAGTCTAACCCTAGCTGTGTATATCTGTGAGTCTCTGTGAGTCTAATCCTAGCTGTGTATCTATGTGTATCTCTGTGAGTCTAACCCTAGCTGTGTATCTATGTGTATCTCTGTGAGTCTAACCCTAGCTGTGTATCTCTGTGAGTCTAACCCTAGCTGTGTATATCTGTGAGTCTCTGTGAGTCTAACCCTAGCTGTGTATCTACAGTATGTGTATCTCTGTGAGTCTAACACTAGCTGTGTATCTCTGTGAGTCTAACCCTAGCTGTCTATCTCTGTGAGTCTCTGTGAGTCTAAATCTATCTGTGTATCTCTGTGTATCTCTGTGAGTCTAACCCTAGCTGTGTATCTATGTGAGTCTCTGAGTCTAACCCTAGCTGTATTCTCCTGGGACAGAGAGAGGTGATTTCTCAAATAACTGCCTTGCCTGGTTCTCCAACTACTTCTCAGATTAAGTTCAGTGTGTCAAATCTGTCTCTATGGGGGTGCCACAGGGTTCAATTCTCTATATATATCATCGATGTCGCTCTCGCTGCTGGTGACTCTCTGATCCATCTCTACGCAGACACCATTCTGTATACATCTGGCCCCTCTTTGGACACTGTGTTAACTAACCTCCAAACAAGCTTCAATGCCATACAACACTCCTTCCGTGGCCTCCAACTGCTCTTAAATGCTAGTAAAACTAAATACATGCTTTTCAATCGAACGCTGCCCGCACCCGCCCAACGGACTATCATCACTACTCTCGACGGGTCTGACTTAGATTACGTGGACACCTACAAATACCTAGGCGTCTGGTTAGACTGTAAACTCTCCTTCCAGACTCACATCTCCAATCCAAAATTTAATCTAGAATCGGCTTCCTATTTCGCAACAAAGCCTCCTTCACTCATGCTGCCAAACATGCCCTCGTAAAACTGACTATCCTACCGATCCTTGACTTCGGCGATGTCATTTAGCCTCCAACACTCTACTCAGCAAATTGGATGTAATCTATCACAGTGCCATCCGTTTTGTTACCAAAGCCCCATATACTACCCACCACTGCGACCTGTATTCTCTCGTTGGCTGGCCCTCACTACATATTCGTCGCCAAACCCAATGGCTCCAGGTCATCTATAAATCTTTACTAGGTAAATCCCCGCCTTATCTCAACTCGCTGGTCACCATAGCAACACCCACCCGTAGCATGCGCTCCAGCAGGTATATCTCACTGGTCATCCCCAAAGCCAACACCTCCTTTGGCCGCCATTCCTTCCAGTTCTCTGCTGCCAATGACTGGAACGAATCGCAAAAATCACTGAAGCTGGAGACTACCATCTCCCTCACTAACTTTAAGCATCAGCTGTCAGAGCAGCTTATCGATCACTGCACCTGTATATAGCCCTTCTGTAATTAGCCCACACTACTACCTCATCCCCATATTATTATTTTTGCCCATTTGCACTCCAGATTGGGCTAGTTGCTTTCTCTGTTTCTCCCTTGTCATTCCTGTTCTGTCCTAGTAAGTGTATCTGAGATGAAAAACTGCTTTTCCACAGAAGGCTCCACTTTACTCCATGTCCAAAGCTGCACTCAGAAGACCTAGCAGAACATTTGTCCTCCATTCATGGCCAGCATGATGTTTTCTTCCTCTCTGTTCGTGGAGTGACATAAAACTGTTTTTTGACAGGCGCCTCAGACCAGGATTTACTGCAGTCAGGAAGCTGTCTGACATTTAGTGCCTCTAATATGATCAATGGTCAATTAAACTGGACCTGTCTGCTTTATGGCTCTGCTTTTCACTATGACCTCTCTGTTGCTGTGTGCTAGCTGCTTCAGTTCAACACTGTGACCTCTCTGTTGCTATGTGCTAGCTGCTTCAGTTCAACACTGTGACCTCTCTGTTGCTATGTGCTAGCTGCTTCAGTTCAACACTGTGACCTCTCTGTTGCTATGTGCTAGCTGCTTCAGTTCAACACTGTGACCTCTCTGTTGCTGTGTGCTAGCTGCTTCAGTTCAACACTGTGACCTCTCTGTTGCTGTGTGCTAGATGCTTCAGTCCAACACTATGACCTCTCTGTTGCTAGCTGATTCAGTTCAACACTATGACCTCTCTGTTGCTGTGTGCTAGCTGCTTCAGTTCAACACTGTGACCTCTCTGTTGCTGTGTGCTAGCTGCTTCAGTTCAACACTGTGACCTCTCTGTTGCTGTGTGCTAGCTGCTTCAGTTCAACACTATGACCTCTCTGTTGCTAGCTGATTCAGTTCAACACTATGACCTCTCTGTTGCTGTGTGCTAGCTTCTTCAGATCAACACTGTGACCTCTCTGTTGCTGTGTGCTAGCTGCTTCAGTTCAACACTGTGACCTCTCTGTTGCTGTGTGCTAGCTGCTTCAGTTCAACACTGTGACCTCTCTGTTGCTGTGTGCTAGCTGCTTCAGTTCAACACTGTGACCTCTCTGTTGCTGTGTGCTAGCTGCTTCAGTTCAACACTGTGACCTCTCTGTTGCTGTGTGCTAGCTGCTTCAGTTCAACACTGTGACCTCTCTGTTGCTGTGTGCTAGCTGCTTCAGTTCAACACTGTGACCTCTCTGTTGCTATGTGCTAGCTGCTTCAGTTCAACACTGTGATCTCTCTGTTGCTGTGTGCTAGCTGCTTCAGTTCAACACTGTGACCTCTCTGTTGCTGTGTGCTAGCTGCTTCAGTTCAACACTGTGACCTCTCTGTTGCTGTGTGCTAGCTGCTTCAGTTCAACACTGTGACCTCTCTGTTGCTATGTGCTAGCTGCTTCAGTTCAACACTGTGACCTCTCTGTTGCTATGTGCTAGCTGCTTCAGTTCAACACTGTGACCTCTCTGTTGCTATGTGCTAGCTGCTTCAGTTCAACACTGTGACCTCTCTATATATATGGTACAAATATATTTAACTACTACAAAATAGTTTATTTAAATGTTGTAAATTGTTGCTGTGCTGTGAGGTTGGTCTATGGAGCTGTGTCTGACCTGCAGTAGCTAGTCCCCCTGTGACAGACAGACAGACAGACAGACAGACAGACAGACAGACAGACAGACAGACAGACAGGCTATCTGTAATTGGGCTGGTCCTTTAGGGTGTCTTAGCAACCCCTTACCCCTCCTCATCCCCTCCTTTTCTCATCTCTCTCTTTTTGGAGTCTGAAGCAGTTGTCATGGAAACATGGTGTATGCCAAGCACACTGCCCCCCCTTTAAATGCAATTAACGTGTGGCGTGATTTATTCCTATTTTGGGGAGGGGTGGGGTGTTAATATTTCCTCCTGATTTTATTTTTCATCTCTGTCTCAATATGTTGCTGGAGCAAACCGTTTCTGGATTATATTTAGGAAGATTCATGAGAAGGTATAAAGCAAAACACTTCACATTGATATTGTGCCGTTTGGTGCACATGGTTTTGAGTATGGTTAATGGTTATTATCACCAAAGCTTATACTGGCAGACTGCACATCTATCAACATACAATAACCCTGGTTTGGCACGTTTACAATAAAAACAATAAGCTTATTTGATATTAGACGACAGTTTCCCAAAAGGAAAATGTCAAAATCTACAGTTATTTTTCTTCATAGGATACTTTGGAACGTTTTCAGTAGAAATAACAGTTTTCTAAACGGTAAACGTCAAGCTCTACCATTTGTCCATAGGACAATAAATAGTCATTTAAGAATAGTCATTTAAGAATAGTCATTTAATGGGATCTCTAGGCATTTGTCTCTTCTGTATAGGAAGCCATAGAGATCTATCGGACACAATAGGGCAGTATTATTCTGCCTCATTAGTCTGAAGCCAGCTGTCTCCAACTGTACACTCTTAGAAAAAAGGGTTTCAAAAGGGTTCTTCGGCTTTCCCCATAGGAAAACCCCATAGGTAGATCTCTTTTGGTTTCCATGAAGAACCCTCTGTGTAAAGGGTTCTACATGGATCTCAAAAGAGTTCTACCTGGAACCAAAAGGGTTCTACCTGGAACCAAAAAGGGTTATTCAAAGGGTTCTCCTATGCGGACAGTCAAAGAACCCTTTTAGGTTCTAGCTATGAGGGTAGAGAGAGGAGCTTGATCTCACAAGAGGCTGAGGACAGCTCTAACTCTGGCACCTTTCACCACAGATGAGGAAGTGTAACAAGCTCTAACTCTGGCACCTTTCACCACAGATGAGGAAGTGTAACAAGCTCTAACTCTGACACCTTTCACCACAGATGAGGAAGTGTAACAAGCTCTAACTCTGGCACCTTTCACCACAGATGAGGAAGTGTAACCTGGTACCTCTAAAACCATCCATTAGAGTTAGGGTTAGGGAGTGTAACCTGGTACCTCTAAAACCATCCATTAGAGTTAGGGTTAGGGAGTGTAACCTGGTACCTCTAAAACCATCCATTAGAGTTAGGGTTAGGGAGTGTAAGCTGGTACCTCTAAAACCATCCATTAGAGTTAGGGTTAGGGAGTGTAACCTGGTACCTCTAAAACCATCCATTAGAGTTAGGTTTAGGGAGTGTAACCTGGTACCTCTAAAACCATCCATTAGAGTTAGGTTTAGGGAGTGTAACCTGGTACCTCTAAAACCATCCATTAGAGTTAGGTTTAGGGAGTGTAACCTGGTACCTCTAAAACCATCCTAATAGAGTTAGGGTTAGGGAGTGTAACCTGGTACCTCTAAAACCATCCTAATAGAGTTAGGGTTAGGGAGTGTAACCTGGTACCTCTAAAACTATCCTAATAGAGTTAGGGTTAGGGAGTGTAACCTGGTACCTCTAAAACCATCCATTAGAGTTAGGGTTAGGGAGTGTAACCTGGTACCAAAGTACTAAAACAATACTTTATGAAACTTTGGTTGTGTATTTGATCTTATCTCCCTGGTAACAGAGAATGTAACCCACACTAATATGAATAGTAATTAGTTCTATAGAGAGTATTGTTGCTGCCATCAAATATTAGTGGAATACCATCCTCTGCAACCAGACAGTGCTTTTATATATCCTTCATATTGTGCTGCAGGAGAGAGAGCAGAGACCTTAACACTCATCCACACCAGGGACTTTCTCCATCTTCATCATCCACACCAGGGACTTTCTCCATCTTCATCATCCACACCAGGGACTTTCTCCATCTTCATCATCCACACCAGGGACTTTCTCCATCTTCATCATCCACACCAGGGACTTTCTCCGTCTTCATCATCCACACCAGGGACTTTTTTTCACCAATTCACCCTCTTCATCATCACATGACTCTGTGATATAGGGCTTGGCCAATTCACCCTCTTCCTCATCATGTGGCTCCTTGTTATAGGGCTTTCTCTGCCGCGTCAGAAGAGCACAGAACTGAACAGCTTTTCACCACCGCCTTCTTCCCTCAGCAGCCGACTGTCGACAGAACACAAAAATAAAATCCCTCCCAAAAGAGAGTCCGAAATGGTGACGAGGTGGAGCGGCGAAGAGAGAGACAGAAATGTAAAGCCAGAGAAATATGAACCTCATTTTACTGCTGCAGCCTCTCTCCTCTCCTCCTTTTGGATTGTTTGGTCGCTTGTCTCTTCGATGCCACAGACAGAGTTGTCTGCCAGGCTCTGTCTGTCTGGCTGCCTTGAAACAAGAGAGACATTACTCCCACTGGAGAGACAGGAGGAACATGGTACTATTGGGGTTTTAGCACAGCGAAGAAGAGCATCTCTCCGCATGGAACTCTGACTTGTTTATTCCCACATATTATGGAGAATGGGACTATCGCTTTTCCGCTTTTGTGGATGGAAGTGGAAAAAGGGTAATTTTTTGGGGAGTGGGTTCTCTTTGTGGAGGAGGAGGACGACATCAGATATTCCCTCTCTGTCGCAGTGCGGATTTCTCCAACAAAGTAAAAGGAGTAAAAACTAAATTGGACAACACAAGGTTGTTAATCACACCAAGGATTCAGATTTGGGATGAAAAATATGTCTGTGGCTCGGATACTCGGATGGGGAAGTGAACTTAGTAGGATATGAGGATATTAGTTGACATGTCTGTCTCTTTGATGTATTCTCCCTGTCATGGCTAAGCCAGAGGAGGAGAGAAGAGGAGGGAGGAAAGGGAATAAAATGCTGCCTATTTGATTTCTTCATCGACTGCATCCTCCTGCATTTTTTTACACATACAGTATTTAAGCCCTTTTTTGGGGTAGGCACAAAACTACCTTCATATTTCCATTCCTTTTTTTCAACCGGTACTGGTTACCTTCAGACAAGTCTCCTGGCACCTGTGGGGGTCGTAGAGCAAAACAGTGGAGTGGTTATAAAATCGTTTGTAGGTCAAACCGTTTGTACACTACAGATGTTTCCATAAGACACACCTCCAGGCTGTAAGGGCTATTTGACCATTTACATTTTAGTAGACGCCCTTATCCAGAGCGACTTACAGTAGTGAGTGCATACAATTTCATACAATTTTCATACTGGTCCAAGAAGGAGAGTGAAGTGCTGCATCAGATGACCTGGCATCCACAATCACCCGACCTCAACCCAATTGAGATGGTTTGGGATGAGTTGGACCACAAAATCATCCAATAAGTGCTCAGCATACAGTGGGGAGAACAAGTATTTGATACACTGCCGATTTTGCAGGTTTACCCACTTACAAAGCATGTAGAGGTCTGTAATTTTTATCATAGGTACACTTCAACTGTGAGAGACGGAATCTAAAACAAAAATCCAGAAAATCACATTGTATGATTTTTAAATAATTAATTAGCATTTTATTGCATGACATAAGTATTTGATCACCTACCAACCAGTAAGAATTCCGGCTCTCACAGACCTGTTAGTTTTTCTTTAAGAAGCCCTCCTGTTCTCCACTCATTACCTGTATTAACTGCACCTGTTTGAACTCGTTACCTGTATAAAAGACACCTGTCCACACACTCAATCAAACAGACCCCAACCTCTCCACAATGGCCAAGACCAGAGAGCTGTGTAAGGACATCAGGGATAAAATTGTAGACCTGCACAAGGCTGGGATGGGCTACAGGACAATAGGCAAGCAGCTTGGTGTGAAGGCAACAACTGTTGACGCAATTATTAGAAAATGGAAGAAGTTCAAGATGACGGTCAATCTCCCTCGGTCTGGGGGAAGGAGGTTGTTGGCCAAGATCTCGCGATACATGGCCCCATCCATCCTCCCCTCAATACGGTGCAGTCGTCCTGTCCCCTTTGCAGAAAAGCATCCCCAAAGAATGATGTTTCCACCTCCATGCTTCACGGTTGGGATGGTGTTCTTGGCGTTGTACTCATCCTTCTTCTTCCTCCAAACACGGCGAGTGGAGTTTAGACCAAAAAGCTCTATTTTTGTCTCATCAGACCACATGACCTTCTCCCATTCCTCCTCTGGATCATCCAGATGGTCATTGGCAAACTTCAGACGGGCCTGGACATGCGCTGGCTTGAGCAGGGGGACCTTGCGTGCGCTGCAGGATTTTAATCCATGACGGCGTAGTGTGTTACTAATGGTTTTCTTTGAGACTGTGGTCCCAGCTCTCTTCAGGTCATTGACCAGGTCCTGCCCTGTAGTTCTGGGCTGATCCCTCACCTTCCTCATGATCATTGATGCCCCACGAGGTGAGATCTTGCATGGTGCCCCAGATCGAGGGAGATTGACCGTCATCTTGAACTTCTTCCATTTTCTAATAATTGCGCCAACAGTTGTTGCCTTCTCACCAAGCTACTTGCCTATTGTCCTGTAGCCCATCCCAGCCTTGTGCAGGTCTACAATTTTATCCCTGATGTCCTTACACAGCTCTCTGGTCTTGGCCGTTGTGGCGAGGTTGGAGTCTGTTTGATTGAGTGTGTGGACAGGTGTCTTTTATACAGGTAACGTGTTCAAACAGGTGCAGTTAATACAGGTAATGAGTGGAGAACAGGAGGGCTTCTTAAAGAAAAACTAACAGGTCTGTGAGAGCCGGAATTCTTACTGGTTGGTAGGTGATCAAATACTTATGTCATGCAATAAAATGCAAATTAATTATTTAAAAATCATACAATGTGATTTTCTGGATTTTTGTTTTAGATTCCGTCTCTCACAGTTGAAGTGTACCTATGATAAAAATGACAGACCTCTACATGCTTTGTAAGTAGGAAAACCTGCAAAATCGGCAGTGTATCAAATACTTGTTCTCCCCACTGTATGTGGGAACTCCTTCAAGACTGTTGGAAAATAATTCCTCATGAAGCTGGTTGAGAGAATGCCAAGAGTGTGCAAAGCTGTCATCAAGTCAAAGGGTGGCTATTTGAAGAAACTAAAATCTAAAAAATATTTTGATTTCTTTAACACTTTTTCAGTTACTACATGATTCAATATGTGTTATTTAATTGTTTTGATGTCTTCACTATTCACTACAATGTAGAAAATAGTAAAAATAAAGAATGAGTAGGTGTGTCCAAATTAGCATGAGGATATGATAGGTACTTCTTGATGATTCAATCCACAGAAGTTTGATTATTTCACTTACCCAACGCCCTATTACTGGGCTTCAACAAGAATATAGATAGCCAACTTCTCTTTGATCAGTAATCAACTGTGTTTGATCAGTAATCAGCTGTGTTTGATCAGTAATCAACTGTGTTTGATCAGTAATCAGCTGTTTGATCAGTAATCAGCTGTGTTTGATCAGTAATCAGCTGTTTGATCAGTAATCAGCTGTTTGATCAGTAATCAGCTGTTTGATCCGTAATCAAATCAAATCAAATGTATTTATAAAGCGCTTTTTACATCAGCCGATGTCACAAAGTGCTATACAGAAACCCAGCCTAAAACCCCAAATAGCAAGCAATGCAGATGTAGAAGCACGGTGGCTAGGAAAAACTCCCTAGAAAGGCAAAACCTAGGAAGAAACCTAGAGAGGAACCAGGCTCTGAGGGGTGGCCAGTCCTCTTCTGGCTGTGCCGGGTGGAGATTATAACAATACATGGCCATTAAGGCCAGTTCTTTCTCCAAGATGTTCAAATGTTCATAGATGACCAGCAGGGTCAAATAATAATAATAGTAGTTGTGGAGGTTGCAACAGGTAAATACATCAGCAGTGAATGTCACTTGGTTTTTCAGTGCAATAGAGCGAGAGCGACCTCTCTAGTTAACAAATTGTGTTTGATCAGTAATCAGCTGTTTGATCAGTAATCAGCTGTGTTTGATCAGTAATCAACTGTGTTTGATCAGTAATCAGCTGGGTTTGATCAGTAATCAGCTGGGTTTGATCAGTAATCAGCTGTTTGATCAGTAATCAACTGTGTTTGATCAGTAATCAGCTGTGTTTGATCAGTAATCAGCTGTGTTTGATCAGTAATCAACTGTGTAAGTGCCACAATGTTGAGCAAGATCATCTTTTTTCCCACACACAGGACTATACTATGTTACAATAGACTACTGGGTAAATCACACAGGACTATACTATGTTACAATAGACTACTGGGTAAATCACACAGGACTATACTATGTTACAATAGACTACTGGGTAAATCACTGTCACGACTTCGGCTGAAGTTGGTCCCTCCCCTGGGTCACCGGAATTCTAGCCACCACCGATCCATTTCACATTTTACGTTTGTCCTGTTTCTCACACACCCGGTTCCCATTTCCACTAATTGTATGTTGGCTATTTATTCCCTCTGTTCCCCCTGGTTCTTGTCCGTGATTGTTTCAGGTCAGTTGGTGTATTTTCTTGTCGTCATATTAAAAGAACGCTTATTTTTCGCTTCACGCTTGTCTCCCTGCGCCTGTTTCCCCATTCCGCGCGCATCGCGCACCCAGCAGTGACAATCACACAGAACTATACTATGTTACAATAGACTACTGGATCACTGACCTCTCTAGTTAACACTATACCAAACATTATAGATAGATAGATAGATAGATAGATAGGTACTTTATTGATCCCCCGGGGGGGAAATTTCATTATCAAGCAGCTACAACAAAACACAGGGCAGGTGCAAAATGCCACAACGAAAGTACACAAAAGACAGATACACGGTACATGATACATAGAGCGGCAGTATGAAAAAGTATAGAAATACAGGATATCTGGAGTGCAAAAAAAAAGCTATAAAAGGACATTGCGTAGTATGAGTGGTTGGCTGAATATGTACACTATACATTGGTGGATGTTGGATGGTTAACTATACTATACAGGTTGATGGCAGAGAAATACTTCAGTAGCTAATGCGTATGATATGAGCGAGGGTAATAATAGTTTACTTAATAGACAGACTGGGTAAATGAACAGGTAAGTGAACATTTTGCATGGTTAAATTAGCTGTACAGTTAGGTATACCGTTATATTTACAGATAAGTGAATACTTGCATGTTTACACAAACTGTACAGGTAAATGACAGGAAGAGATACTTTAATAGCTAAATGTGTGTATGATATCATTGGGGTAATAATAGTAATTCCCTTAAAATACAGTCCTTAGTGCGCAGGGTTTAATTACAGAGAACTGCACTGCATACCAAACCTCTCTAGTTAACACTATACCAGACATTATACCAGACCTCTCTAGTTAACACTATACCAAACCTCTCTAGTTAACACTATACCAGACATTATACCAGACCTCTCTAGTTAACACTATACCAGACCTCTCTAGTTAACATTATACCAGACCTCTCTAGTTAACACTATACCAGACCTCTCTAGTTAACACTATACCAGACCTCTCTAGTTAACATTATACCAGACCTCTCTAGTTAACACTATACCAGACCTCTCTAGTTAACATTATACCAGACCTCTCTAGTTAACATTATACCAGACCTCTCTAGTTAACATTATACCAGACCTCTCTAGTTAAACTAGGTCCTAACACCCCAACAGTTCCAGATCTCTGTTTCCGACGTCACGGCACCCCGGTTAGGCATTATATAGTCTAATAGCCGCCGGCAGGAAGGACCTCCTGTAGCGCTCTCTGGCACACCGTGGTGGGATCAGTCTGTGACTGAAGGTGCTCTTCTGCGTCATAACCATAGCGTGCAGAGGGTGGGTGACGTTGTCCATGATGGCCAGCAGTTTGGCCAGGATCCCTCTCTCCGCCGCCTCCTCTAGAGTGTCAAGGCTCATCCCCAGGACAGAGCTAGCCTTCCTGATCAGCTTATTTAACCGAGAAGCATCACCGGCTTTGATGTTTGCTCCCCAGCACACCACTGCAAAAAAGATAGCACTGGCCACCACAGACTGGTAGAAGGTATGCAGTAGTTTACTGCACACGTTGAAGGACCTGAGCCTCCTCAGAAAGTAGAGTCGGCTCTGGCCCTTTTTGTACAGGGCCCCGGTGTTACCAGCCCATTCCAGCCTGACTCCCAGGAACTTGTATGACCCAACCATTTCCACATCCATCCCCTGTATAGGGACTGCAGTCAGTTGTGCCTTGGTTCTCCTGAAGTCCACCACCATGTGTGTTCATTATATGTGTTCATTATATGTGTTCATTATATATGTTCATTATATGTGTTCATTATATATACTGATATGTCCTCCTAATGTCTAACCAGGCTTTAATCTCTGAGCTGAGTTTGTTTGATAATAATCAGCTCTGAATGAGTCTGGTCCAATTTATATGTGACCTCCATGGTTCTCAGCAGTCTGTGACCTCCATGGTTCTCAGCAGTCTATGACCTCCATGGTTCTCAGCAGTCTGTGACCTCCATGGTTCTCAGCAGTCTGTGACCTCCATGGTTCTCAGCAGTCTGTGACCTCCATGGTTCTCAGCAGTCTGTGACCTCCATGGTTCTCAGCAGTCTGTGACCTCCATGGTTCTCAGCAGTCTTCGACCTCCATGGTTCTCAGCAGTCTTCGACCTCCATGGTTCTCAGCAGTCTTCGACCTCCATGGTTCTCAGCAGTCTGTGACCTCCATGGTTCTCAGCAGTCTCTGACCTCCATGGTTCTCAGCAGTCTGTGACCTCCATGGTTCTCAGCAGTCTGTGACCTCCATGGTTCTCAGCAGTCTGTGACCTCCATGGTTCTCAGCAGTCTTCGACCTCCATGGTTCTCAGCAGTCTGTGACCTCCATGGTTCTCAGCAGTCTGTGACCTCCATGGTTCTCAGCAGTCTTGATGAAACACCTCTGTGTTACTTGTTAGAATCCCAGGTGTCCTTAGTCTACAAAGCTGTCAGAAATGAGAGTCATGAAAACACACATACACACATGCGCACACACACACACACACACACACACACACACACACACACACACACACACACACACACACACACACACACACACACACACACACACATACATACACACACACACACACATACCCCCCATACCCTACCACCAACACAGACCTACTCTACCACCAACACAGACCTACTCTACCACCAACACAGACCTACTCTACCACCAACACAGACCTACTCTACCACCAACACAGACCTACTCTACCACCAACACAGACCTACTCTACCACCAACACAGACCTACTCTACCACCAACACAGACCTACTCTACCACCAACACATACCTACTCTACCACCAACACAGACCTACTCTACCACCAACACAGACCTACTCTACCACCAACACAGACCTACTCTACCACCAACACAGACCTACCCTACCACCAACACAGACCTACTCTACCACCAACACAGACCTACTCTACCACCAACACAGACCTACTCTACCACCAACACAGACCTACTCTACCACCAACACAGACCTACCCTACCACCAACACAGACCTACTCTACCACCAACACAGACCTACTCTACCACCAACACAGACCTACTCTACCACCAACACAGACCTACTCTACCACCAACACAGACCTACTCTACCATCAACACAGACCTACTCTACCACCAACACAGACCTACTCTACCACCAACACAGACCTACCCTACCACCAACACAGACCTACCCTACCACCAACACAGACCTACTCTACCACCAACACAGACCTACTCTACCACCAACACAGACCTACTCTACCACCAACACAGACCTACTCTACCACCAACACAGACCTACCCTACCACCAACACAGACCTACTCTACCACCAACACAGACCTACTCTACCACCAACACAGACCTACTCTACCACCAACACAGACCTACCCTACCACCAACACAGACCTACCCTACCACCAACACAGACCTACTCTACCACCAACACAGACCTACTCTACCACCAACACAGACCTACTCTACCACCAGAGGTAAGGACAGTGAGTGATGCTCAGACTCAATCTGGCCATTTTTATTTCACACTTACACCCACATCCTACGTAAGAGGAAAGATTGGCTCAGAGATCGAGAGTAGAATCTCTGCAGGGAAGCCTGTTGTATCTGTTGAATGGGTGAAACGTACAGCTCTTAATTTAGCTTGTATTTTATAGTATTACTCAACAAATGCTGTATAAGAGCCTTAGAAATTAACAGCATGAAAATCTAACATGAACAACAAAACTCATAATTTCTATGGTAGTTTAATGTCTAGTCTATCCTCCAGGTACACCGTAAATGTCCAGGTACACCGTAAATGTCCAGGTACACCGTAAATGTCCAGGTACACCGTAAATGTAGAAGAATCTCACTAGGAAACCTTTTGTACAGGTTGAAGGTAAATTTGCAGGAGTTTACATTTGAGTACTTATTTTTCTCAATGTTGGATGGATGAACAAATATAGTAAGATTCATTTGACTCTTTCCTCTTCATCTTTAAAGAGACATTTCTGATATTAGAAATTCATTACTGTCTGAAAGTGGGCAGTATAAAAATCCAACATGAACATAACACTTCTTTTTTACTACGGTACTTTAGAGTCTAGTCTTTCCTCCATGTACACTGTCTATGAACGCCTTCCAGGTTAGAGATCTGACAGCTCTTCTCACATAAAGGGAAAATGTTACATGGTGCCATCACATTCTAACTCTAACCCACTGACTGTTACTCTTCATCTAACTCTAACCCACTGACTGTTACTCTTCATCTAACTCTAACCCACTGACTGTTACTCTTCATCTAACTCTAACCCACTGACTGTTACTCTTCATCTAACTCTAACCCACTGACTGTTACTCTTCATCTAACTCTAACCCACTGACTGTTACTCTTCATCTAACTCTAACCCACTGACTGTTACTCTTCATCTAACTCTAACACACTGACTGTTACTCTTCATCTAACTCTAACCCACTGACTGTTACTCTTCATCTAACTCTAACCCACTGACTGTTACTCTTCATCTAACTCTAACCCACTGACTGTTACTCTTCATCTAACTCTAACACACTGACTGTTACTCTTCATCTAACTCTAACCCACTGACTGTTACTCTTCATCTAACTCTAACCCACTGACTGTTACTCTTCATCTAACTCTAACCCACAGACTGTTACTCTTCATCTAACTCTAACCCACTGACTGTTACTCTTCATCTAACTCTAACCCACTGACTGTTACTCTTCATCTAACTCTAACCCACTGACTGTTACTCTTCATCTAACTCTAACACTGTAATCCCCCCCCCCCCCCCCCCGCGCTCAATTAACTTACAGGGGCTTTATTGGCATGGAATAGCAGGTGAAATAGATAATTCTCTCTCTCTCTCTCTCTCTCTCTCTCTCTCTCTCTCTCAGAAATGACACAATTATATTTGATCTGTCTGAGTCTCACCATGAAGGCACCCAGAGCAGAGCTCCAGATATACTATACGTGCCTGCCAAACACCTTCTGAAGGCCTAGCGTTCTGTCTCTGATGCCTTCTGAAATGGCTCCCAGCGTACTGGAGGTCAGAACACTGCCACTCACATGGGAATGAAAGGAGAGAGGAGGTTTTATTTCTCCTCAATAGCAGAGTGATATTTCTGAATATCCCTGTAGCAGCATGGGGATGTGTGATGTGATGTGCCAGTGATTTTTGCTGCTGGTACTGTGTGTCACTCAAGCCATTCAGGATGGAGGTAGAAAATCTGCTGTGCTCTCTTTAAAAAATAGATTCATAACAGAGTGGTTTTTACAATAGAAAACACATTTTGCATCGTCGTAAACACGGTAATAACTCAATGCTCTCTCACATATTTGTGAATATTTCTCACTAAAACAACATCACCTCCTGTGTTTTTAAAAGTGTAATAGTTGGCCTATATTTTTTTAATAATACTTGGCCTATTTTTTTTCAGACTGCACAACACTGACAACTGTCTTGGCTCCTCTTAACAGGGCCTCTCACTCTCTCTCTCTTTCTTCCGTTCTCTCGCTGTCTTTCTCTGTTTCTGTCTCTTTCAATTCAATTTAAATTCAATTTAAGGGCTTTATTGGCATGGGAAATTTAACATCGCCAAAGCAAGTGAAGTAGATAGTAAACACTTTGTTTTACAGTGAACGTTACACAGAAGATTCAAAAGAATAAAGACATTACAAATGTCATATTATTTATATATAAAGTGTTATAATGATGTGCAAATAGTTAAAGTACAAAAGGGAAAATAAATAAACATAAATATGGGTTGTATTTACATGGTGTTTGTTCTTCACTGGTTGTCCTTTTCTTGTGGCAACAGGTCACACATCTTGCTGCTGTGATGAAACACTGTGGTATTTCACCCAGTAGATATGGGAGTTTATCAATGTTGGATTTGTTTTCTAATTCTTTGTGGATCTGTGTAATCTGAGGGAAGGAGGTTAGGAAGTGCAGCTCAGTTTCCACCTCATTTTGTGGGCAGTGTGCACATAGCCTGTCTTCTCCTGAAAGCCAGATTTGACTATGGTGGCCTTTCTCAATAGCAAGTCTGTACATAGTCAAAGCTTTCCTTAAGTTTGGGTCAGTCACAGTGGTCAGGTATTCTGCCACTGTGTACTCTCTGTTTAGGGCCAAATAGCATTCTAGTTTGCTCAGTTTTTTCTTTCCAAAGTGTCAAGTAATTCTCTTTTTGTTTCCTCATGATTTGGTTGGGTCTAATTGTGTTGCTGTCCTGGGTCTCTGTAGGGTCTGTTTGTGTTTGTGAACAAAGCCCCAGGACCAGCTTGCTTAGGGGACTCTTCTCCAGGTTCATCTCTCTGTAGGTGATGGCTTTTTTATGGAAGGTTTGGGAATCGCATGCATTATTTGGTGTTTTTCATTGTACACAGAGGATATTTTTGCAGAATTCTGCATGCAGAGTCTCAATTTGGTGTTTGTCCCATTTTGTGAATTCTTGGTTGGTGAGCGGACCCCAGACCTCACAACCATAAAGGACAATGGGTTCTATAACTGATTCAAGTACTTTTAGCCAGATCCTAATTGGGATGTCAAATTTTATGTTCCTTTTGATGGCATAGAAGGCCCTTCTTACCTTGTCTCTCAGATCGTTCACAGCTTTGTGGAAGTTACCTGTGGTGTTGATGTTTAAGGCGAGGTATGTATAGTTATAGGTGTGCACTAGGGCAACAGTGTCTAGATGGAATTTGTATATGTGGTCCTGGCAACTGGACCTTTTTTGGAACACCATTATTCTTGTCTCACTGAGATTTACTGTCAGGGCTGCATCCTTGTCTCACCCCAGGGCCCTGTGGAAAGGAATGTGTGTGTGTTTTTTTGCCAATTTTAACCGCACACTTGTTGTTTGTGTACATGGATTTTATAATGTAATATGTTTTTCCCCCAACACCACTTTCCATCAATTTGTATAGCAGACCCTCATGCCAAATGCTTTTTTGAAATCAACAAAGCATGAGAAAACTTTGCCTTTGTATTGGTTTGTTTGTTTATCAATTAGGGTGTGCAGGGTGAATACGTGGTCTGTTGTACGATAATTTGGTAAATAGCCAATTTGACATTTGCTCAGTGTTGGAATTTGTGGTCTATATATTTTATCATTTCATTGAGGATACCATCAACACCACAGGCCTTTTTGGGTTGGAGGGTTTGTGTCCTGTAGTTCATTCAATGTAATTGGAGAATCCAGTGGGTTCTGGAAGTCTTTAATAGTTGATTCTAGGATTTGCATTTGATCATGTATATTTATTTGCTCTTTGTTCTTTGTTATAATGCTAAAATGATTGGAGAATTGGTTTATCCATACATCTCCATTTTGAATAGATAGCTCTTTGTGTTGTTGCCACCATCTATAACCCTCCCTGTTTTTAAATGCATGTTTTAGGTCTGGCGGTGCTAGAGCCACCATCTATAACCCTCCCTGTTTTTAAATTGTGCCAAATAGATTGGAGAAGTGGTTTACCCATACATCTCCATTTTTAATAGATAGCTTTTTGTGTTGTTGTTGGTTTAGTGTTTTCCAATTTTCCCAGAAGTGGTTAGAGTCTATGGATTCTTCAATTACATTAAACTGGTTTCTGACGTGCTGTTCCTTCTTTTTCCGTAGTGTATTTCTGTATTGTTTTAGTGATTCACCATAGTGAAGGTGTATTTCTGTATTGTTTTAGTGATTCATCATAGTGAAGGTGTATTTCTGTATTGTTTTAGTGATTCACCATAGTGAAGGTGTATTTCTGTATTGTTTTAGTGATTCACCATAGTGAAGGTGTATTTCTGTATTGTTTTAGTGATTCACCATAGTGAAGGTGTATTTCTGTATTGTTTTAGTGATTCACCATAGTGAAGGTGTATTTCTGTATTGTTTTAGTGATTCACCATAGTGAAGGTGTATTTCTGTATTGTTTTAGTGATTCATCATAGTGAAGGTGTATTTCTGTATTGTTTTAGTGATTCACCATAGTGAAGGTGTATTTCTGTATTGTTTTAGTGATTCTCCATAGTGAAGGTGTATTTCTGTATTGTTTTAGTGATTCATCATAGTGAAGGCGTATTTCTGTATTGTTTTAGTGATTCATCATAGTGAAGGTGTATTTCTGTATTGTTTTAGTGATTCTCCATAGTGAAGGCAGAGACTCAGGTTTTCTGGGTCTCTATGTTTTTGATTGGATAGGTTTCTCAATTTCTTTCTTAGGTTTCTGCATTCTTCATCAAACCATTTGTCATTGTTGTTCATTTTCTTCAGTTTTCTGTTTGAAATGTTTATATTTGATAGAGAAGCTGAGAGGTTAAATATACTGTTGAGGTTTTCTACTGACCAGTTTACACCTTCACTATTACAGTGGAACGTTTTGTCCAGGAAGTTGTCTAGAAGGGATTTAATTGGTTGTTGCCTAATTGTTTTTTGGTAGATTTCAATACTACTTTCCTTCCATCTATAGCGTTTCTTAATATTATTCAGTTTGTTTGGCTTTGATGCCTCATGGTTGAGCATAACTCTGTTCAGGTAGAGTGTGATTTTGCTGTGATCTGATAGGGCTGTCAGTAGACTGACTGTGAACGCTCTGAGAGACTCTGGGTTGAGGTCAGTGATAAAGTAGTCTACAGTACTACTGCCAAGACATGAGTTATATGTGTACCTACCGTAGGAGTCTCCTCGAATCCTACCATTGACTATGTACATACCCAGCGTCCGACAGAGCGCGCTCTCTCTCTCTCTCTCCCAATGTGACTAAGCTGGATTTGCAAACACTGTTTATTCTGAGGAAATCAGCATCTGTTTCAGGAAGTACAGTACATTGTATGTTATTATAGTTAAAAGTGTTCAAATTTCCTTTGCAAGATGGAAAATAAATCACTATTTTACTCCTGTAACAAAGAAATGCTGTACCTACCAAGTACCCCTTCCACAGGCTCACTCTCTCAACACGTCCTCAAAGCTGCAACAAATTGTTCAGCTGCAACAGTTATCGTTGAATTAATAAAACACAGTAATGGCTTTCTTAAAGCTTTTCGAAACAGAGTTTGTTTGACTCCACTGGGTACTTAATATTCAGAGAACCCCACCCCTCCCTTACCCCCATCCTCCATCCTTAGGGAAATTGCAGCAACTGCCGTACTGTAGTAGCAAAGTGAATTCATTTGGGGTTCTGTAATGGTCCTATAGTGGTACCTAGGGATGGAGACAGAATCACTTTCATCGCTGAGCTCAGTGGAAATTGATAAAAACTGTCAACATTCTCAGGAGATGGTGGTGTGACTAGATCGTGTGGCTAGAACTCATAGAACTCCCTTATGAACTAAAGTACATGAAGTAAAAATGCTGAGAGTCAGCACATTTATGCCAGCCTTGAATATTATTACCATGCTGCAATGGCCATGCACAAATACTCTCATATACAGGGCAGGCTAATACACCCTTTCTTCTACAGGCATCATTTTAAATTGGACATTTTAGTCATTTAGATAGATAGCTATGAAAAAACAGGGGAGGTGCAACATGCCAGAACGAAAATACAAAAGACAGATACACAATACATTGAAAAAGTATTAAAATACAAGAAGTCTGGAGTGCAAAAAGCTATAAAAAGACATTGTATAGTATGGGTGGATGGCTGAATATGTACACTATACATTGTTACAGAGTGTTAGGTGAATTTTTTATATTTTTTATTATATGATATAGATAAATAAGGAATATTTGCATGGTTAACTATACTATACAGGTCAATGGCAGAGAAATACTTAAATAGCTAAAAGTGCGTATGATATAAGTGAGGGTAATAATAGTTTACTTAATATACAGACTGGTTAAATGAACAGGTAAGTGAATATTTGCATGGTTACATTAACTGTACAGGTAAATATACAGTTACATTTACAGGTAAGTGAATATTTGCATGGTTACATTAACTGTACAGGTAAATGACAGGAAGAGATGCTTAAATAGCTAAATGTGCGTATGATATAATTTAGGGTAATAATAATAATTCCCTTAAAATACAGTCCTTAGTACAGGGTTTAATTACAGATAAATGCATGTATTGCACATTCGATATACTAAAATCACTGATCACTGACTTCTTCGAATCCCACCGGACCTTCTCTGCTATGCAATCTGGTTTCCGAGCTGGTCATGGGTGCACCTCAGCTACGCTCAAGGTACTTAACGTTATCATAACCGCCATCGATAGAAGACAGTACTGTGCAGCCGTCTTCATCGACCTGGCCAAGGCTTTCGACTCTCTCAATCACCGCATTCTTATTGGCAGACTCAACTGCCTTGGTTTCTCAAGTGACTGCCTCGTCTGGTTCTCCAACTACTTCTCAGACATAGTTCAGTGCGTAAATTCAGAGGGCCTGCTGTCCGGTCCCCTGGCAGTCTCTATGGGGGTGCCACAGGGTTCAATTCTTGGGCCAACCCTATTCTCTATATACATCAACGATGTCGCTCTCGCTGCTGGTGACTCTCTGATCCATCCCTACGCAGACGACACCATTCTGTATACATCTGGCCCCTCTTTGGACACTGTGTTAACTAACCTTCAAACAAGCTTCAATGCCATACAACACTCCTTCCGTTGCCTCCAACTGCTCTTAAATGCTAGTAAGACTAAATGCATGCTCAATAGAACGCTGCCAGCACCCGCCCACCAGACAATCATCACTACTCTCGACGGGTCTGACTTAGAATATGTGGACAACTACAAATACCTAGGCGTCTGGTTAGACTGTAAACTCTCCTTCCAGACTCACATTAAGCATCTCCAATCCAAAATTAAATCTAGAATCGGCTTCCTATTTCGCAACAAAGCCTCCTTCACTCATGCTGCCAAACATGCCCTTGTAAAACTCACCATCCTACCGATCCTTGACATGTCATTTACAAAATAGCCTCCAACACTCTACTCAGCAAATTGGATGTAGTCTATCACAGTGCCATTCGTTTTGTTACCAAAGCCCCATAGACTACCCACCACTGCGACCTGTATTCTCTCGTTGGCTGGCCCTCACTACATATTCATCGCCAAACCCACAGGCTCCAGGTCATCTATAAGTCTTTATTAGGTAAATCCCCGCCTTATCTCAGCTCGCTGGTCACCATAGCAACACCTACCCGTAGCATGCGCTCCAGCAGGTATATCTCACTAGCCACCCCCAAAGCCAACACCTCCTTTGGCCGCCATTCCTTCCAGTTCTCTGCTGCCAATGACTGGAACGAATTGCAAAAATCCTTGAAGCTAGAGGTTCCTATCTCCCTCACTAACTTTAAGCATCAGCTGGCAAAGCTGCTTATCGATCACTGCACCTGTATATAGCCCTTCTGTAAATAGCCCACCCTACTACCTCATCCCCATATAATTGTTTTTACTTCCGCTCATTTTGCACTCCAGTATCTCTATTTGCACATCATCATTTGGACATTCCATCATTCCAGTGATTATGCTAATCTGTAATTTATTTCGCCACTATGGACTATTTATCTTCCTAACCTTACTGCATTTTGCACTACATTTGCACTCTGTATATAGATTTTCTATTGTGTTATTGACTGTACGTTTGTTTATTTCCCATGTGTAACTCTGTGTTGTTTTTTGTTGCACTTCTTTGCTTTGTCTTGGCCAGGTCGCAGTTGCAAATGAGAACTTGTTCTCAACTGACATAACTGGTTAAATAAAGGTGAAATAAAAAATAAAAAAATGAAAAAAGATACAACTGACAGGATACTAATATGCATTCCTGAGTGAATGACTACGTAAGTCCAAGAATTACTTACAATATTGCACGTGATATGATATAACAACTGTACATGAGTATGTACAGTGGGGAGAACAAGTATTTGATACACTGCCGATTTTGCAGGTTTTCCTACTTACAAAGCATGTAGAGGTCTGTCATTTTTATCATAGGTACACTTCAACTTTGAGAGACGGTATCAGTCTTCCATTGGTTAGGATTAACAGATTAGGTTTAGTAGAATAGATCAGTCTTCCATTGGTTAGGATTAACAGGTTAGGGTTAGTAGAATAGATCAGTCTTCCATTGGTTAGGATTAACAGGTGAGGGTTAGTAGAATAGATCGGTCTTCCAATGGTTAGGATTAACAGGTGAGGGTTAGTAGAATAGATCAGTCTTCCATTGGTTAGGATTAACAGGTGAGGGTTAGTAGAATAGATCAGTCTTCCTGAAAACGAGTGCCTCCATATGGTGGTCTCCGATAGAGGTGCTGGTTTCGATTATATACTGAACAAAAATATAAACGCAACAATTATGCCCTAATCTATGTATTTCACATGACTGGGCAGGGGTGCAGCAATGGGTGGGTCTGGGAGAGCATAGGCCGATCCAATTTGGAGCCAGGCCCACCCAATTTGGAGCCAGGCCCATCAATCAGAATGAGTTTTTCACCACAAAAGGTCTTTATTACAGACAGAATGAAATACTCCTCAACATGCCAATTGCACACTCCCTTTTGTGTGACAAAACTACATGAGTGGCCTTTTATTGTCCCCAGCACAAGGTACACCTGTGTAATGATCATGCTGTTTAGTCAGCTTCTTGATATGCCACACATCTAAGGTGGATGGATTAACTTGGCAAAGGAGAAATGCTCACTAACAGGGATGTAAACAAATTTGTTTGTATGGAAGATGTCTAGGTTATTTTATTTCAGCTCATGAAACATGGACCAACACTTTACATGTTGCGTTTATATTGGTGCAACTGTCCCTGCGCCCCAATTAGAGGATGTAAATGACTAGCAAGAGACAGGCATACAACTTTATTTCCATATACCTAATCTCACTTTGACATACCTTCAAAATCATGTCATGGTCACGCCTCTCTTGGAGGTCTGGAGAATTTTGTATTCCATTTGAATGGTCTGCTGGCTCCCAGCAGTTACATTTCAAGACCCCTCTCCCACACTCCCGTAGGAGGGCTGCTGTGTTTTATGTGCGTCACTGTTTCCCGTCCGGGTTGTTGTTGTTGTTGCCTATGCTAGTTTCAAGTGCTAGTTTTCAAGTTATCAAGTGTGACTGACTGTCTGCGATGTATATTTGTTGAAATGGAAAGTCAAATGTCACAACACGTTCTAAACCGCTCTGCTGACAAACACTTTTTTCCTTGTATCCATTTGTCCACATACAGTGGGGAGAACAAGTATTTGATACACTGACGATTTTGCAGGTTTTCCCACTTACAAAGCATGTAGAAGTCTATCATAGGTACTCTTCAACTGTGAGTGAAGGAATCTAAAACAAAAATCCAGAAAATCACATTGTATGATTTTTAAGTAATTAATTTGCATTTTATTGCATGACATAAGTATTTGATACATCAGAAAAGCAGAACTTAATATTTGGTACAGAAACCTTTGTCTGCAATTACAGAGATCATACGTTTCCTGTAGTTCTTGACCAGGTTTGCACACACTGCAGCAGGGATTTTGGCCCACTCCTCCATACAGACCTTCTCCAGATCCTTCAGGTTTCGGGGCTGTCGCTGGGCAATACGGACTTTCAGCTCCCTCCAAAGATTTTCTATTGGGTTCAGGTCTGGAGACTGGCTAGACCACTCCAGGACCTTAAGATGCTTCTTACGGAGCCACTCCTTAGTTGCCCTGGCTGTGTGTTTCGGGTCATTGTCATGCTGGAAGACCCAGCCACGACCTATCTTCAATGCTCTTACTGAGGGAAGGAGGTTGTTGGCCAAGATCTCGCGATACATGGCCCCATCCATCCTCCCCTCAATACGGTGCAGTCGTCCTGTCCCCTTTGCAGAAAAGCATCCCCAAAGAATGATGTTTCCACCTCCATGCTTCACGGTTGGGATGGTGTTCTTGGCGTTGTACTCATCCTTCTTCTTCCTCCAAACACGGCGAGTGGAGTTTAGACCAAAAAGCTCTATTTTTGTCTCATCAGACCACATGACCTTCTCCCATTCCTCCTCTGGATCATCCAGATGGTCATTGGCAAACTTCAGACGGGCCTGGACATGCGCTGGCTTGAGCAGGGGGACCTTGCGTGCGCTGCAGGATTTTAATCCATGACGGCGTAGTGTGTTACTAATGGTTTTCTTTGAGACTGTGGTCCCAGCTCTCTTCAGGTCATTGACCAGGTCCTGCCGTGTAGTTCTGGGCTGATCCCTCACCTTCCTATGGTGAGGCCAGGAATGCCAGTATGCTGGCATTCCTGGCCTTATGAAGCAGAGAATAGTTAAACTCACACATTTCCGTTTTAGGGAAGCCTGGTTCTCAACGAGGCGAACACACCTGGGCGAGCCGGACGGGCCGACTGAGGCATGGGCGCTGGACAAGCCGGCTGAGGCGTAGAAGCCCGAGGAGCCGGCAGAGGCGTGGGAGCCTGGCGAGCCGGCTGATGTGTGACAGCCTGACGATCCCGCTGCGGCGTAGAAGCCCGATGGGCGGGCTGAGGCAGAGCAGCCCAACGAGTCGGCTAAAGCATGACATGGGGTGGGAACCTGCCGAGCTGGCGAGCCCGCTGATGTGTGACAGCCTGACGATCCCGCTGCGGCGTAGAAGCCCGATGGGCGGGCTGAGGCATAGCAGCCCAACGAGTCGGCTAAAGCATGACATGGGGTGGGAACCTGCCGAGCCAACCCAGGCAAGGAAACCTCTCTAGCCAGGTTAGGCACCCCCGGTTCCATCAGCATCATCACCAAAACCAGGAAAGCCAGCACTCCCTGATGCTTCAATTAGTGGTGGCAACATTCTATAACGCCCAACGCAGGAGATGAGAAGCAGGTACAGGGAGTGAAACATTTTATAAATATGGACATAAACACACAACAACAATTAATGCTGCCACAGGGAACAAACAGGGGAGCAGACAGAGGTAGCGGGGGTAATCAACAAGTTGAAGGAGTCCAATGAGGGCTGCAGCGCTTAATGTTGGTGACAGGTGTGTGTAATGACGGGTAGCCTGAGCGCCAGGGCGAAGGCGTGACACAAACAGACACACAGGAAGAGGAATAGGATTGTTGAAAGTGGTTTCTGTATTGGACCTGAAGAAACAGGGTATATTACACCAGCAAACCTTTATTTAACTAGGCAAGTCAGTTAAGAACAAATTCTTATTTACAATGATGGCCTACACCGGCCAAACTGGGACGACGTTAAGCCAATGGTGCGCCGCCGTATGGGACTCCCAATCACGGTCAGTTGTGATACAGTCTGGACTTAATGCAATGTATTAGCTAAACAATAACAGTTATGTAATATACAGAGTGATAACAGCAATATAGCATATCTGATCATGGCTGTACAGTGATAGGCTACATAGCTACTACACTGTAAGCAGTATACTAACAGGGAAAACATAGCATCCACTGTAAACAGTATGCAGTAGCTAAGGTCATGGATGGGATAGCCGCTAGTAGGCTGGCAGTAGACAATAGCACACTATAAACATACTTTTTTTTTTTTTTTTTTTTTTTATTTCACCTTTATTTAACCAGGTAGGTCAGTTGAGAACAAGTTCTCATTTGCAACTGCGACCTGGCCAAGACAAAGCAAAGCAGTGCGACAAAAACAACACAGAGTTACACAGTAAACAAACATAGTCAAAAACACAATAGAAAATCTATATACAGAGTGCAAAATGTAGTGCATAATGCAGTAAGGTTAGGAGGTAGAACAATAAATAGACTATAGTGGTGAAATAAATTACAGATTATCATCATTAACACAGGAATGAAGGATGTGCAAATTATGATGTGCAAATAAATATACTGGAGTGCAAGATTTGTGAAAATAACAAAAATAAATATAAATATGGGGATGAGGTAGTAGTGTGGGCTATTTACAGAAGGGCTATATACAGGTGCAGTGATCGATAAGCAGCTTTGACAACTGATGCTTAAATTTAGTGAGGGAGATAGGAACCTCTAGCTTCAAGGATTTTTGCAATTCGTTCCAGTCATTGGCAGCAGCGAACTGGAAGGAATGGCGGCCAAAGGAGGTGTTGGCTTTGGGGGTGACCAGTGAGATATACCTGCTGGAGCGCATGCTACGGGTGGGTGTTGCTATCGTGACCAGTGAGCTGAGATAGGGCGGGGATTTACCTAATAAAGACTTATAGATGACCTGGAGCCAGTGGGTTTGGCGACGAATATATAATGAAGGCCAGCCAACGAGAGCATACATGAATGCTAGTAGCGGTGGGCTAATATAGCATGCATCAAACAGTATGTAAATAACAGTGGGCTAGCATGCTAAACTAAAAGCATGCTAGGCTCGTGGGCCAAGGACTCTGGATTGGCAATGCAAACATTAGCACTATAGTTAGCAGCTAGTGGGTTAGCATGCTATGGATAGCAATGCTAGTATATAAATAATAATTTGGCCACAGGGGCTGCTATGTTGGATGGGGCACATGATCATAACAGGAAGTAACCCAGGATGTGATGACTTCACTGGTCGGCCATATTGGTAAGGATAAACAATCCCTGTCAAAACCGGATGCAGTTTAATTGCCATCTTAAGTGGCTGTCCAAGTCACAATAGTTGCCCTCTCGACCCTCGATTTAGCTCAAGGGTGCAAATGAACAACTTTGATCACTTGCAGGGTTGTTATGCCCCACAATTCAATGCAAACTTGCAATTCCACATGTGAAAGTGAGATTTTCACGTGAAACTGGACATTTGACATGTTTCTTTTGTAAGGGAACCCATTCTTTGAGCCAGTGGTTAAATGTTATATGGCTCAGGAGGTAGTGTAGCGATGCACTGACCCAGCTGCTATATATAGGACCTATGAGTTTGAGATATCTTGTTCACTCTCCTTCCCTTCTCTCTTTGACTCAGTGACCCAGCTGCTTTGAGAGGAAAACCTTCCTTCCATCATCCATCCAAAAAAGCATATTGATTCATGTAGCATTTATCCACTGGCCGGAAGAATGGGTTGGGTTTGTTATGTTAGGTTCATGGTTGGATCTCTCTTCACTCAGGGAGATACATGGCTGCTCTATGGGCCCTGGTCAAGAGTAGTTCAGTAGATAGGGAACATGGTGCCATTTGGGATGTAGATAGATAGATAGATACTTTATTGATCCCAGAGGGGAAATTTCTTTGTCAAGCAGCTACGAAACAAACACAGGGCAGGTGCAAAATCCCAGAACGAAAATACACAAAAGACAGATACATGATACATAGAGCGGCAGTATGAAAAAGTATCAAAATACAAAAGACATTGCACATGGAGTGCAGAAAATCGATAAAAAGACATTGCATAGTATGGGTGGATGCCTGAATATGTACACTATACATTGGTGGATGTTGGATGGTTAACTATACTATACAGGTCGATGGCAGAGAAATACTTCAATAGATAAAATTGCGTATGATATGAGCGAGGGTAATAATAGTTTACTTAATAGACAGACAGGTTAAATGAACAGGTAAGTGAATATTTTGCATGGTTAAATTAACTGTACAGGTAAATATACAGTTAAATTTACAGGTAAGTGAATATTTGCAAGGTTAAATTAACTGTACAGGTAAAATATACAGTTAAATTTACAGGTAAGTGAATATTTGCAAGGTAACGTTAACTGTACAGGTAAATGACAGGAAGAGATACTTAAATAGCTAAATGTGTGTATGATATAATTTGGGGTAATAATAGTAATTCCCTTAAAATACAGTCCTTAGTGCACAGGGTTTAATTACAGATAAATGCACGTATTGCACATTCAATTTACTAAAAGCAATAAAAAAAGGATACAGCTGACAGGATACTAATATGCATTCCTGAGTGAATGACTACGTAAGTTATAATATTGCACGTGATATGATAACAATTGAACATGAATATGTATATACAGACCTGAATGAATAAATAAGTCCTGAGTGAATGAGTGATTACAGACCAGAGTTACTCACAGATAGATGCATAATTGTTCAACTAGGTCCTAGCACCCCAACAGTTCCAGGTCTTTGTTGCTGACGGCACGGCACCCTGTTGAGGCATTAAATGTAGTCTTTATGTATCTTCCTTGGGGACAGGCTTGGAACGGTTAAATAGTGGAACCCTTGTGCTCCATTAAATAATTAGGCCAGACACGGAGCAGGAGACACAACCCAGGAGATTCTCTCTCTCTCTCTCTCTCTCTCTCTCTCTCTCTCTCTCTCTCTCTCTCTCTCTCTCTCTCTCTCTCTCTCTCTCTCGCTTGAGACAAGCTCAACCATGACAGTTGAGCAGTCACTTAGGGCTCCTGTCTCTTTAGACATATATCCCCATAGGCTGGTCCCTAGTCTCTCTCTTGGCCATATATCCCCATAGGCTGGTCTCTAGTCTCTCTCCTGGCCATATATCCCCATGGGCTAGTCTCTCTCCTGCCCATATATCCCCATAGGCTGGTCTCTAGTCTCTCTCCTGGCCATATATCCCCATAGGCTGGTCTCTAGTCTCTCTCCTGCCCATATATCCCCATAGGCTGGTCTCTAGTCTCTCTCCTGGCCATATATCCCCATAGGCTAGTCTCTAGTCTCTCTCCTGGCCATATATCCCCATAGGCTGGTCTCTAGTCTCTCTCCTGGCCATATATCCCCATAGGCTGGTCTCTCTCCTGGCCATATGTCCCCATAGGCTGGTCTCTCTCCTGGCCATATGTCCCCATAGGCTGGTCTCTAGTCTCTCTCCTGGCATATATCCCCATAGGCTGGTCTCTCTCCTGGCCATATATCCCCATAGGCTGGTCTCTCTCCTGGCCATATGTCCCCATAGGCTGGTCTCTAGTCTCTCTCCTGGCATATATCCCCATAGGCTGGTCTCTCTCCTGGCTATATATCCCCATAGGCTGGTCTCTAGTCTCTCTCCTGGCCATATATCCCCACAGGCTGGTCTCTAATTGGTTATTGATATACAGTAGCCAGACTAGACTTAAGGAAATAATGGTGTCTCTAATCTTTGATGAGGTAACTATTTGATGTCAGTGTCCCAAAAGGCACCCTATTCCCTATACTTTATAGGGCTCTGGTCAAAGTAGTGCACTATATTGGGAATAGGGTGCCATTGGAGATGCAACCACTGTCTTCCTCACTGTTGGTCATTCATGGATGATCAGAGGCATGTAAAGGAGGATGTGTAAAAACCAGGTCCCTGATATTGGAATCTTTTAAATCAACTGAAACTACTAACTTTATTGATTATTGATTATTGTTGTCTAGTTGTATCAGTCCTATGAACAGGACTAGTTGTATCAGTCCTATGAACACGACTAGTTGTATCAGTCCTATGAACAGGACTAGTTGTATCAGTCCTATGAACAGGACTAGTTGTATCAGTCCTATGAACACGACTAGTTGTATCAGTCCTATGAACAGGACTAGTTGTATCAGTCCTATGAACAGGACTAGTTGTATCAGTCCTATGAACAGGACTAGTTGTATCAGTCCTATGAACAAGACTAGTTGTATCAGTCCTATGAACAGGACCAGTTGTATCAGTCCTATGAACAGGACTAGTTGTATCAGTCCTATGAACAGGACTAGTTGTATCAGTCCTATGAACAGGACTAGTTGTATCAGTCCTATGAACAGGACTAGTTGTATCAGTCCTATGAACAAGACTAGTTGTATCAGTCCTATGAACAGGACCAGTTGTATCAGTCCTATGAACAGGACTAGTTGTATCAGTCCTATGAACAGGACTAGTTGTATCAGTCCTATGAACAGGACTAGTTGTATCAGTCCTATGAACAAGACTAGTTGTATCAGTCCTATGAACAGGACTAGTTGTATCAGTCCTATGAACAGGACTAGTTGTATCAGTCCTATGAACAGGACTAGTTGTATCAGTCCTATGAACAGGACTAGTTGTATCAGTCCTATGAACAGGACTAGTTGTATCAGTCCTATGAACAGGACTAGTTGTATCAGTCCTATGAACAGGACTAGTTGTATCAGTCCTATGAACAGGACTAGTTGTATCAGTCCTATGAACAGGACTAGTTGTATCAGTCCTATGAACAGGACTAGTTGTATCAGTCCTATGAACAGGACTAGTTGTATCAGTCCTATGAACACGACTAGTTGTATCAGTCCTATGAACAGGACTAGTTGTATCAGTCCTATGAACAGGACCAGTTGTATCAGTCCTATGAACAGGACTAGTTGTATCAGTCCTATGAACAGGACTAGTTGTATCAGTCCTATGAACAGGACTAGTTGTATCAGTCCTATGAACAGGACTAGTTGTATCAGTCCTATGAACAGGACTAGTTGTATCAGTCCTATGAACAGGACTAGTTGTATCGGTCCTATGAACAGGACTAGTTGTATCGGTCCTATGAACAGGACTAGTTGTATCAGTCCTATGAACATGACTAGTTGTATCAACTTTTTTTCTCTGGCTATCTAAAGCCAACTTCATCAAATTGCTAGGTGGCTAGTAGTATTACAGAGACATTTTTTATAAAAAATGTATAATCCGTTTAAAACGTATTGGACTTTTTACCTTTGTAGAATGGTCAAAATTAGGGTGACTAAATCAATGGAGGCCAGAGAAAAAAAGTTTTAATAAATCAGGAAATTAGCATCTCATCAGATAGGCTAGCATCTCATCAGATAGGCTAGCATCTCATCAGATAGGCTAGCATCTCATCAGATAGGCTAGCATCTCATCAGATAGGCTAGCATCTCATCAGATAGGCTAGCATCTCATCATAGACTAGCATCTCATCATCTAGCCTAGCATCTCATCAGATAGACTAGCGTCTCATCATCTAGGCTAGCATCTCATCAGATAGACTAGCACCTCATCAGCTAGGCTAGGATCTCATCAGATAGACTAGCACCTCATCAGCTAGGCTAGGATCTCATCAGCTAGACTAGCATCTCATCAGCTAGGCTAGCATCTCATCAGCTAGGCTGGCATGGTATCAGCTAGGCTAGCATGGTGTCTACTAGGCTAGCGTGGTGTCTGCTAGGCTGGCATGGTGTCTGCTAGGCTGGCATAGTGTCTGCTAGGCTGGCATAGTGTTTGCTAGGCTAGCATGGTGTCTGCTAGGCTAGCGTGGTGTCTGCTAGGCTAGCGTGATGTCTGCTAGGCTAGCGTGGTGTCTGCTAGACTGGCATGGTGTCTGCAAGGCTGGCATAGTGTCTGCGAGACTGGCATAGTGTTTTCTAGGCTGGCATGGTGTTTGCTAGGCTGGCATGGTGTCTGCTAGGCTGGCATGGTGTCTGCTGGGCTGGCATGGTGTCTGCTAGGCTGGCATGGTGTCTGCTGGGCTGGCATGGTGTCTGCTAGGCTGGCACAGTGTCTGCTAGGTTGGCATGGTGTCTGCTGGGCTGGCATGGAGTCTGCTGGGCTGGCATGGTCACCGTTGAACTCATCATCTTTCTTCTCAAATCCGGAGAACATAAAACAATAGAGATATAAGATAGAGCTCCATTTTGAGACGTGACGTAGTATTGTAGACACTGTTCATATTAATGTGAAGTTCCTGTTCTTTTACAAAGACTTCTCACAAAAACAAGCGTGTCTCTGTGAAATGTCAGCGGAGCACGGAGCTTTCACTGTTTTACTTTTAATTCAGCTCGTGTCCTGCACGTTTCTATTAAACAACTTGGAAGACAACGACCACAATCTTCAAAGGTTTAGTAGATAAAGCTGCACCACTGTGTCAACGGAGCTCGGTGCTTATTCTGGGATGTATAATGTTAATGATATGTTAGAGAAAGACCTCACTGAACCAATCAGAACATGTCTTGGTAAAATGTTTTAAGGAAGCGTGTTTTAACCCACAGTGGCTTGTCATATAGAGGGCTGGCTAGCTTGGCTGCTGGGATCACTCAGTCCCTACCCCACCACATGGCACAGCACCTCTGGAGAGAACAAACCATCACAGGGAAGAGTAACATCTCTAGTCTTCATATTTTTCACTGTATTATGACGGTTTGAAATGAGTAGTAGGACACAGAGGGAAGGAGATGACCAGCTTAGTAAATGACTGAACCAGGGATTGGATCCCCTGATGTTGAGGACAGTGTGTGGATCTGGAGTTGGCTGTGCTGACAAATATAGGACACATTCTGTTGAAAGAGTTATTTCTCCAGGAGTAAATAGCAACCTTTATATTTAGCTGGCTCTTTAGCCTGAGAGTATTGCATGCTTACTTCTCTGCATAATTGCATAATTCTCATTGCGAGCCGACACCCTGTATTTAACATGGTAATTAAAAAGCTAGGACTGCCATGTTGTTTTCTGAGAGATGAATGTTTCTCCTCCTCAATGCCTAGTTATGAACCTCTCCTCATGCACGCTGACCTTTAATGGACACTCATTTATTGTCAACTCAGCATATTAAGATAAGCCAATGGTCTGCATGCATGTACAACAAGACCACCTGATTAATACTCTGCTTATAATCACCTTACCAGTATGTCTATTCCCCATATAGTGCACTAGTTTTGCCCAGGGCCCAGGTTAATAGTAGTGCACTAGTTTTGCCCAGGGCCCAGGTTAATAGTAGTGCACTAGTTTAGCCCAGGGCCCAGGTTAATAGTAGTGCACTAGTTTTGCCCAGGGCCCAGGTTAATAGTAGTGCACTAGTTTAGCCCAGGGCCCAGGTTAATAGTAGTGCACTACATAGAGAATAAGTCGTCATTTGGGACGCATCCCGTCTCTTATAATAAGCTCTAATGCTTGACAGGAAGTCGTTTTAAAACCCTGCTCCACACAGACCAAACAGGTGTATCATTCAACACTACCTGTGCATCATGGTAATTGGGTAACACATTGTTTCCTGTGAGAGCAGTACCGTCCATATGGTAACACATTGTTTCCTGTGAAAGCAGTACCGTCCATATGGTAACACATTGTTTCCTGTGAGAGCAGTACCGTCCATATGGTAACACATTGTTTCCTGTGAGAGCAGTACCGTCCATATGGTAACACATTGTTTCCTGTGAGAGCAGTACCGTCCATATGGTAACACATTGTTTCCTGTGAGAGCAGTACCGTCCATATGGTAACACATTGTTTCCTGTGAGAGCAGTACCGTACATATGATGTATTGCTGAATAGATTATACTTCAGACGGTGGAAGGGATTTTATATACAACCAACACTGAAACATTGAATCACTGTGTGTTATTGTCACTGGGGATTGTATAGGATACATACCTCACTCATATCATATGCTATCTATCTATCTATCTATCTATCTATCTATCTATCTATCTATCTATCTATCTATCTATCTATATACAACGTATAGCTCTACTATATGCCAAGGTTGATATCGGCTGAATACGTGATTGGCTAATTGACCCCTAACTCTACATGATTCCATGTCAACATCTCTATGAAATGCACAACTTTTGACTAAAATTGTCTCTGCTCAAACGTAGTTCACTATGTAGGGAATAGGGTGCCATTTGGAACGTAACCCATGTGTCTTGACGCACGTATGCATCAAATGATATAACATGTGTTAGAACTCATAGTTCATCTCATGATACAATGTGTGTTAAAACTCATAGTTCATCTCATGATACAATGTGTGTTAGAACTCATAGTTCATCTCATGATATAATGTGTGTTAAAACTCATAGTTCATCTTATGATATATTGTGTGTTAGAACTCATAGTTCATCTCATGATACAATGTGTGTTAAAACTCATAGTTCATCTCATGATACAATGTGTGTTAGAACTCATAGTTCATCTCATGATACAATGTGTGTTAAAACTCATAGTTCATCTCATGATACAATGTGTGTTAGAACTCATAGTTCATCTCATGATATAATGTGTGTTAGAACTCATAGTTCATCTCATGATATAATGTTTGATAGAGCTCATAGTTCATCTCATGATATAATGTGTGTTAGAACTCATAGTTCATCTCATGATATAATGTGTGTTAGAACTCATAGTTCATCTCATGATATATTGTGTGTTAGAACTCATAGTTCATCTCATGATATATTGTGTGTTAGAACTCATAGTTCATCTCATGATATATTGTGTGTTAGAACTCATAGTTCATCTCATGATATATTGTGTGTTAGAACTCATAGTTCATCTCATGATATAATGTGTGATATAACTCATAGTTCATCTCATGAAATAATGTGTGTTAGAACTCATAGTTCATCTCATGATATATTGTGTGTTAGAATTCATAGAACTCACTGTTAATCTGACCGGAATGACACTGTCACGTGAAGGTGCATACATCGACCAAGACACAGCGCAGGGATAGTAGTTCGACATCGTTTATTATTACTACGTATAATAAACACAAAAGACGAACTACCAAAACAAACAAACACACGATGTACAAACGTCACGTTACAAAACAAACACGAAATGAACGGACGTAACAAATGACCACACTTACTGTCACCGTGACAACGACCCACAACCCCGTGTGAAAATCTACAAACCTATGTATGATCCCTAATTAGAGACGATGCGCTACAGCTGCCTGTAATTAGGGATCCAACACAAACCACCACCAGAAACAGAAAGAATAGACCTGTCAGACTCTGACCATGATTACATAGAAAAGCAAATAGGCCTCTCTATGGCCAGAGCCTGACAGACACCTCTTGTTGTTTTCACCCTGCATGCCTTCCTCTGCATGACTTTAGTGTGTGTGTGTATGTGTATGTGCGTTACTGTGAGTGTGTGTGTTTGTGTGTGTGTGTGTGTGTGTGTGTATGTGTGTGTGTGTGGTGTGTGTGTGTGTGTGTGTGTATGTGCGTTACTGTGAGTGTGTGTTTGTGTGTGTGTATGTGCGTTACTGTGAGTGTGTGTTTGTGTGTGTGTGTGTGTGTGTGTGTGTGCGTTACTGTGAGTGTGTGTTTATGTGTGTGTGTGTGCGTGCGTTACTGTGAGAGTGTGTTTATGTGTGTGTGTGTGTGTGTGTGCGTTACTGTGAGTGTGTGTTTATGTGTGTGTGTGTGTGTGTGTGCGTTACTGTGAGTATGTGTTTATGTGTGTGTGTGTGCGTTACTGTGAGTGTGTGTATGTTTGTGTTTGTGTGTGTGTGTGTGTGTGTGTGTGCGTTACTGTGAGTGTGTGTTTATGTGTGTGTGTGTATGCGTTACTGTGAGCGAGTGTTTATGTGAGTGTGTGTGTATGTGCGTTACTGTGGGTGTGTGTTTATTGTGCGTTACTGTGGGTGTGTGTTTATTGTGCGTTACTGTGGGTGTGTGTTTATTGTGCGTCACTGTGGGTGTGTGTTTATTGTGCGTTACTGTGGGTGTGTGTTTATTGTGCGTTACTGTGGGTGTGTGTTTATTGTGCGTTACTGTGGGTGTGTGTTTATTGTGCGTTACTGTGGGTGTGTGTTTATTGTGCGTTACTGTGGGTGTGTGTTTATTGTGCGTTACTGTGGGTGTGTGTTTATTGTGCGTTACTGTGTGTGTGTGTTTATTGTGCGTTACTGTGGGTGTGTGTTTATTGTGCGTTACTGTGTGTGTGTGTGTTTATTGTGCGTTACTGTGTGTGTGTGTTTATTGTGCGTTACTGTGGGTGTGTGTTTATTGTGCGTTACTGTGGGTGTGTGTTTATTGTGCGTTACTGTGGGTGTGTGTTTATTGTGCGTTACTGTGGGTGTGTGTTTATTGTGCGTTACTGTGGGTGTGTGTTTATTGTGCGTTACTGTGGGTGTGTGTTTATTGTGCGTTACTGTGGGTGTGTGTTTATTGTGTGTTACTGTGGGTGTGTGTTTATTGTGTGTTACTGTGGGTGTGTGTTTATGTGTGTGTTTATTGTGTGTTACTGTGAGTGTGTGTGTTCTCTCTCCTCTATGTAAAGTGTGTATGTGTTACTGTGGGTGTGTGTTTATTGTGCGTTACTGTGGGTGTGTGTTTATTGTGCGTTACTGTGGGTGTGTGTTTATTGTGCGTTACTGTGGGTGTGTGTTTATTGTGCGTTACTGTGGGTGTGTGTTTATTGTGCGTTACTGTGGGTGTGTGTTTATTGTGCGTTACTGTGGGTGTGTGTTTATTGTGTGTTACTGTGGGTGTGTGTTTATTGTGTGTTACTGTGAGTGTGTGTGTGGGTGGGTGTTACTGTGGGTGTGTGTGTTCTCTCTCCTCTATGTAAAGTGTGTATGTGTGTTACTGTGAGTGTGTGTGTTCTCTCTCCTCTATGTAAAGTGTGTATGTGTTACTGTGAGTGTGTGTGTTCTCTCTCCTCTATGTAAAGTGTGTATGTGTTACTGTGGGTGTGTGTGTTCTCTCTCCTCTATGTAAAGTGTGGGTGTGTTACTGTGGGTGTGTGTGTTCTCTCTCCTCTATGTAAAGTGTGTATGTGTTACTGTGGGTGTGTTCTCTCTCCTCTATGTAAAGTGTGTATGTGTTACTGTGGGTGTGTGTGTTCTCTCTCCTCTATGTAAAGTGTGTGTATGTGTTACTGTGGGTGTGTGTGTTCTCTCTCCTCTATGTAAAGTGTGTATGTGTTACTGTGGGTGTGTGTGTTCTCTCTCCTCTATGTAAAGTGTGTATGTGTTACTGTGGGTGTGTGTGTTCTCTCTCCTCTATGTAAAGTGTGTATGTGTGTTACTGTGGGTGTGTGTGTATGTGTTACTGTGGGTGTGTGTGTATGTGTTACTGTGGGTGTGTGTGTTCTCTCTCCTCTATGTAAAGTGTGTATGTGTGTTACTGTGGGTGTGTGTGTATGTGTTACTGTGGGTGTGTGTGTATGTGTTACTGTGGGTGTGTGTGTATGTGTTACTGTGGGTGTGTGTGTTCTCTCTCCTCTATGTAAAGTGTGTATGTGTTACTGTGTTACTGTGTGTTCTCTCTCCTCTATGTAAAGTGTGTATGTGTTACTGTGGGTGTGTGTGTTCTCTCTCCTCTATGTAAAGTGTGTGTGTGTTACTGTGGGTGTGTGTGTTCTCTCTCCTCTATGTAAAGTGTGTATGTGTGTTACTGTGGGTGTGTGTGTATGTGTTACTGTGGGTGTGTGTGTATGTGTTACTGTGGGTGTGTGTGTATGTGTTACTGTGGGTGTGTGTGTTCTCTCTCCTCTATGTAAAGTGTGTATGTGTGTTACTGTGGGTGTGTGTGTATGTGTTACTGTGGGTGTGTGTGTATGTGTTACTGTGGGTGTGTGTGTTCTCTCTCCTCTATGTAAAGTGTGTATGTGTTACTGTGTTACTGTGTGTTCTCTCTCCTCTATGTAAAGTGTGTATGTGTTACTGTGGGTGTGTGTGTTCTCTCTCCTCTATGTAAAGTGTGTGTGTGTTACTGTGAGTGTGTGTGTTCTCTCTCCTCTATGTAAAGTGTGTATGTGTTACTGTGGGTGAGTGTGTTCTCTCTCCTCTATGTAAAGTGTGTATGTGTTACTGTGGGTGTGTGTGTTCTCTCTCCTCTATGTAAAGTGTGTATGTGTTACTGTGTTACTGTGTGTTCTCTCTCCTCTATGTAAAGTGTGTATGTGTTACTGTGAGTGTGTGTATTCTCTCTCCTCTATGTAAAGTGTGTATGTGTTACTGTGTTACTGTGTGTTCTCTCTCCTCTATGTAAAGTGTGTATGTGTTACTGTGGGTGTGTGTGTTCTCTCTCCTCTATGTAAAGTGTGTATGTGTTACTGTGGCTGTGTGTGTTCTCTCTCCTCTATGTAAAGTGTGTATGTGTTACTGTGGGTGTGTGTGTTCTCTCTCCTCTATGTAAAGTGTGTATGTGTTACTGTGGGTGTGTGTGTTCTCTCTCCTCTATGTAAAGTGTGTATGTGTTACTGTGGGTGTGTGTGTTCTCTCTCCTCTATGTAAAGTGTGTATGTGTTACTGTGTTACTGTGTGTTCTCTCTCCTCTATGTAAAGTGTGTATGTGTTACTGTGGGTGTGTGTGTTCTCTCTCCTCTATGTAAAGTGTGTGTGTGTTACTGTGAGTGTGTGTGTTCTCTCTCCTCTATGTAAAGTGTGTATGTGTTACTGTGGGTGAGTGTGTTCTCTCTCCTCTATGTAAAGTGTGTATGTGTTACTGTGGGTGTGTGTGTTCTCTCTCCTCTATGTAAAGTGTGTATGTGTTACTGTGTTACTGTGTGTTCTCTCTCCTCTATGTAAAGTGTGTATGTGTTACTGTGAGTGTGTGTATTCTCTCTCCTCTATGTAAAGTGTGTATGTGTTACTGTGTTACTGTGTGTTCTCTCTCCTCTATGTAAAGTGTGTATGTGTTACTGTGGGTGTGTGTGTTCTCTCTCCTCTATGTAAAGTGTGTATGTGTTACTGTGGCTGTGTGTGTTCTCTCTCCTCTATGTAAAGTGTGTATGTGTTACTGTGGGTGTGTGTGTTCTCTCTCCTCTATGTAAAGTGTGTATGTGTTACTGTGGGTGTGTGTGTTCTCTCTCCTCTATGTAAAGTGTGTATGTGTTACTGTGGGTGTGTGTGTTCTCTCTCCTCTATGTAAAATGTGTATGTGTTACTGTGAGTGTGTGTGTTCTCTCTCCTCTATGTAAAGTGTGTATGTGTTACTGTGGGTGTGTGTGTTCTCTCTCCTCTATGTAAAGTGTGTATGTGTTACTGTGGGTGTGTGTGTTCTCTCTCCTCTATGTAAAGTGTGTATGTGTTACTGTGGGTGTGTGTGTTCTCTCTCCTCTATGTAAAGTGTGTATGTGTTACTGTGGGTGTGTGTGTTCTCTCTCCTCTATGTAAAGTGTGTATGTGTTACTGTGAGTGTGTGTGTTCTCTCTCCTCTATGTAAAGTGTGTATGTGTTACTGTGAGTGTGTGTGTTCTCTCTCCTCTATGTAAAGTGTGTATGTGTTACTGTGGGTGTGTGTGTTCTCTCTCCTCTATGTAAAGTGTGTATGTGTTACTGTGAGTGTGTGTGTTTTCTCTCCTCTATGTAAAGTGTGTATGTGTTACTGTGGGTGTGTGTGTTCTCTCTCCTCTATGTAAAGTGTGTATGTGTTACTGTGGGTGTGTGTGTTCTCTCTCCTCTATGTAAAGTGTGTATGTGTTACTGTGAGTGTGTGTGTTCTCTCTCCTCTATGTAAAGTGTGTATGTGTTACTGTGGGTGTGTGTGTTCTCTCTCCTCTATGTAAAGTGTGTATGTGTTACTGTGGGTGTGTGTGTTCTCTCTCCTCTATGTAAAGTGTGTATGTGTTACTGTGGGTGTGTGTGTTCTCTCTCCTCTATGTAAAGTGTGTATGTGTTACTGTGGGTGTGTGTGTTCTCTCTCCTCTATGTAAAGTGTGTATGTGTTACTGTGGGTGTGTGTGTTCTCTCTCCTCTATGTAAAGTGTGTATGTGTTACTGTGGGTGTGTGTGTTCTCTCTCCTCTATGTAAAGTGTGTATGTGTTACTGTGAGTGTGTGTGTTCTCTCTCCTCTATGTAAAGTGTGTATGTGTTACTGTGGGTGTGTGTGTTCTCTCTCCTCTATGTAAAGTGTGTATGTGTTACTGTGGGTGTGTGTGTTCTCTCTCCTCTATGTAAAGTGTGTATGTGTTACTGTGGGTGTGTGTGTTCTCTCTCCTCTATGTAAAGTGTGTATGTGTTACTGTGGGTGTGTGTGTTCTCTCTCCTCTATGTAAAGTGTGTATGTGTTACTGTGAGTGTGTGTGTTCTCTCTCCTCTATGTAAAGTGTGTATGTGTTACTGTGAGTGTGTGTGTTCTCTCTCCTCTATGTAAAGTGTGTATGTGTTACTGTGAGTGTGTGTGTTCTCTCTCCTCTATGTAAAGTGTGTATGTGTTACTGTGAGTGTGTGTGTTCTCTCTCCTCTATGTAAAGTGTGTATGTGTTACTGTGGGTGTGTGTGTTCTCTCTCCTCTATGTAAAGTGTGTATGTGTTACTGTGGGTGTGTGTGTTCTCTCTCCTCTATGTAAAGTGTGTATGTGTTACTGTGGGTGTGTGTGTTCTCTCTCCTCTATGTAAAGTGTGTATGTGTTACTGTGGGTGTGTGTGTTCTCTCTCCTCTATGTAAAGTGTGTATGTGTTACTGTGGGTGTGTGTGTTCTCTCTCCTCTATGTAAAGTGTGTATGTGTTACTGTGAGTGTGTGTGTTCTCTCTCCTCTATGTAAAGTGTGTATGTGTTACTGTGAGTGTGTGTGTTCTCTCTCCTCTATGTAAAGTGTGTATGTGTTACTGTGGGTGTGTGTGTTCTCTCTCCTCTATGTAAAGTGTGTATGTGTTACTGTGGGTGTGTGTGTTCTCTCTCCTCTATGTAAAGTGTGTATGTGTTACTGTGGGTGTGTGTGTTCTCTCTCCTCTATGTAAAGTGTGTATGTGTTACTGTGGGTGTGTGTGTTCTCTCTCCTCTATGTAAAGTGTGTATGTGTTACTGGGTGTGTGTGTTCTCTCTCCTCTATGTAAAGTGTGTATGTGTTACTGTGGGTGTGTGTGTTCTCTCTCCTCTATGTAAAGTGTGTATGTGTTACTGTGAGTGTGTGTGTTCTCTCTCCTCTATGTAAAGTGTGTATGTGTTACTGTGGGTGTGTGTGTTCTCTCTCCTCTATGTAAAGTGTGTATGTGTTACTGTGAGTGTGTGTATTCTCTCTCCTCTATGTAAAGTGTGTATGTGTTACTGTGGGTGTGTGTGTTCTCTCTCCTCTATGTAAAGTGTGTATGTGTTACTGTGGGTGTGTGTGTTCTCTCTCCTCTATGTAAAGTGTGTATGTGTTACTGTGGGTGTGTGTTCTCTCTCCTCTATGTAAAGTGTGTATGTGTTACTGTGAGTGTGTGTGTTCTCTCTCCTCTATGTAAAGTGTGTATGTGTTACTGTGGGTGTGTGTGTTCTCTCTCCTCTATGTAAAGTGTGTATGTGTGTTACTGTGGGTGTGTGTGTTCTCTCTCCTCTATGTAAAGGACCTTGTGGTTGAGAGGAGCGCCGTGTTGAGATGCACCCCATTGTTTTATTAATGCAGGCTGGATGAAAGGGGAACTTCTGTGTGAAGGTTGTTCCAATATGGAACCAATCCATCTCTGTCAATATCCCAGGGAGGGGAGGCAGTACCTGGGGACAGAGAGAGACCAGGTGTATGTGTATGGACACCACAACGATGCCCTTAGCCAACGCATCGCTGGCCCACACTAAGAGTTCAGTTCATCATGGCCCACACTAAGAGTTCAGTTCATCATGGCCCACACTAAGAGTTCAGTTCATCATGGCCCACACTAGGAGTTCAGTTCATCATGGCCCACACTAAGAGTTCAGTTCATCATGGCCCACACTAAGAGTTCAGTTCATCATGGCCCACACTAAGAGTTCAGTTTAGCATGGCCCACACTAAGAGTGTTCAGTTTAGCATGGCCCACACTAAGAGAGTTCAGTTCATCATGGCCCATACTAAGAGTGTTCAGTTTATCATGGCCCACACTAAGAGTGTTCAGTTATCATGGCCCACACTAAGAGTGTTCAGTTTATCATGGCCCACACTAAGAGTGTTCAGTTTATCATGGCCCACACTAAGAGTGTTCAGTTATCATGGACCACACTAAGAGTGTTCAGTTTATCATGGCCCACACTAAGAGTGTTCAGTTATCATGGCCCACACTAAGAGTGTTCAGTTATCATGGCCCACACTAAGAGTGTTCAGTTATCATGGCCCACACTAAGAGTGTTCAGTTATCATGGCCCACACTAAGAGTGTTCAGTTATCATGGCCTACACTAAGAGAGTTAATGACAAGACAATGTAATCCCTCGTGTTATGACACACAAGGGTGGAAGGATACACAGAAAACACATCAACGTATACTACAAAGAACACTATCTTTGGTCTAACATGTATCAACACACACGTGTTGTACTGACGCCAAACCCACCAGTAGCCTGAGGATAAGAGCAGTGAACAGCTGGCAGACACATCTGGCCGGTCACACACTGTTAGACAGGACTAGGTCTGGAGGGGAAAGCCCACTTTAAATGATACCTAGTTAATAGACTCTGTTTGGGGAAACATGAGCAAGCTGTTGCATCCAACTGCTTCATTACTCTGGTAGTGTGGGATGTATCTATCAAAACAGTGTCCATATAAGGACATGCCTAGTCTCAGCAGGACTTGTCTCAGTATTGGTGTGTCTGGCCGGGATTCAATCCAAGGCTTGTTGTAGAATGAGCCAACATCTGCAGCGTTTACCATGACTGCTATGGTAGTGGATGTGGGAACATTGCCTTTTAAAAATTATAATATGGGGATGAGGTAGTAGGGTGGGCTATTTACAGAAGGGCTATATACAGATGCACTGATCGGTAAGCTTCTCTGACAGCTGATGCTTAAAGTTATTGAGGGAGATGGTAGTCTCCAGCTTCAGTGATTTTTGCAATTCGTTCCAGTCATTGGCAGCAGAGAACTGGAAGGAATGGCGGCCAAAGGAGGTGTTGGCTTTGGGGATGACCAGTGAAATATACCTGCTGGAGTGCATGCTACGGGTGGGTGTTGCTATGGTGACCAGTGAGCTGAGATAAGGCAGGGATTTACCTAGCAAAGATGACCTGGAGCCAGTGGGTTTGGCGACGAATATGTAGTGAGGGCCAGCCAACGTCCGTACAGGTTGCAGTGGTGGGTAGTATATGGGGCTTTGGTAACAAAACGGATGGCACTGTGATAGACTACATCCAATTTTCTAAGTAGAGTGTTGGAGGCTATTTTGTAAATGACATCGCCGAAGTCAATGATCGGTAGGATAGTCAGTTTTACGAGGGCATGTTTGGCAGCATGAGTGAAGGAGGCTTTGTTGCGAAATAGGAAGCTGATTCCGGATTTAATTTGGGATTGGAGATGCTTAATGTGAGTCTGGAAGGAGAGTTTACAGTCTAACCAGACGCGTAGGTATTTGTAGGTGTCCACGTATTCTAAGTCAGACCCGTCGAGAGTAGTGATGATAGTCCGGTGGGCGGGTGCGGGCAGCGTTAGTTAACACAGTGTCCAAAGAGGGGCCAGATGTATACAGAATGGTGTCGTCTGCGTAGAGATGGATCAGAGAGTCACCAGCAGCAAGAGCGACATCGTTGATATATAGAGAGAATAGAGAAGGCCCAAGAATTGAACCCTGTGGCACCCCCATAGAGACTTCCATAGGACCGGACAACAGGCCCTCCGATTTGACACACTGAACTCTGTCTGAGAAGTAGTTGGAGAACCAGGCAAGGCAGTCATTTGAGAAACCAAGGCTGTTGAGTCTGCCAATAAGAATGCAGTGATTGACAGAGTCGAAAGCCTTGACCAGGTCGATGAAGACGGCTGCACAGTACTGTCTTTTATCTATGGCGGTTATGATATCGTTTAGTACCTTGAGCGTGGCTGAGGTGCACCCATGACCAGCTCGGAAACCAGATTGCATAGCAGAGAAGGTCCGGTGGGATTCAAAGTGGTCAGTGATCTGATTGTTAACTTGGCTTTCGAAGAGTTCAGAAAGGCAGGGCAGGATGGATATAGGTCTGTAACAATTTGGGTCTAGAGTGTCTCCCCCTTTGACCGCAGCAGCTTTCCAATCTCTAGGGATCTCAGACGATACAAAAGAGAGGGTGAACAGGCTAGTAATAGGGGTTGCAACAATGTTGGGGGATAATTTTAGAAAGAAAGGGTCCAGATTTTCTAGCTCAGCGGATTTGTAGGGGTCCAGATTTTGCAGCTCTTTCAGAACATCAGCTATCTGGATTTGGGTGAATTAGAAGCAGGGGGGGGGGCTTGGGCAAGTTGCTGCGGGGGGTAGAGAGCTGTTGGCCGGGGTAGGGGTAGCCAGATGGAAAGCATGGCCAGCCGTAGCAAAATGCTTATTTAAATTTTAGATAATCGTGAATTTATCGGTGGTGACAGTGTTTCCGAGCCTCAATGCAGTGGGCAACTGGGAGGAGATGCTCTTATTCTCCATAGACTTTACAGTGTCCAGAACTTTTGGAATTAGTACTACAGGATGCAAATTTCTGTTTGAAAAAGCTAGCCTTTGCTTTTCTAACTGACTGTGTATATTGGTTCCTGACTTCCCTGAAAAGTTGCATATTTCTGGGGCTATTCGATGCTAATGCTAATACCTCTCTCTAACGTTGTAGGTTACAGTACCTCTCTCTAACGTTGTAGGTTACAGTACCTCTCTCTAACGTTGTAGGTTACAGTACCTCTCACTAACGTTGTTGGTTACAGTACCTCTCTCTAACGTTGTTGGTTACAGTACCTCTCTCTAACGTTGTAGGTTACAGTACCTCTCTCTAACGTTGTAGGTTACAGTACCTCTCACTAACGTTGTAGGTTACAGTACCTCTCTCCGTAGTGTATTTCTGTATTGTTTTAGTGATTCATCATAGTGAAGGTGTATTTCTGTATTGTTTTAGTGATTCACCATAGTGAAGGTGTATTTCTGTATTGTTTTAGTGATTCACCATAGTGAAGGTGTATTTCTGTATTGTTTTAGTGATTCTCCATAGTGAAGGTATATTTCTGTATTGTTTTAGTGATTCATCATAGTGAAGGTGTATTTCTGTATTGTTTAAGTGATTCACCATAGTGAAGGTGTATTTCTGTATTGTTTTAGTGATTCACCATAGTGAAGGTGTATTTCTGTATTGTTTTAGTGATTCACCATAGTGAAGGTGTATTTCTGTATTGTTTTAGTGATTCATCATAGTGAAGGTGTATTTCTGTATTGTTTTAGTGATTCACCATAGTGAAGGTGTATTTCTGTATTGTTTTAGTGATTCACCATAGTGAAGGTGTATTTCTGTATTGTTTTAGTGATTCTCCATAGTGAAGGTGTATTTCTGTATTGTTTTAGTGATTCTCCATAGTGAAGGCGTAGACTCACTAGGTAGGTTTTCTGGGTCTCTATGTTTTTGATTGGATAGTTTTCTCAATTTCTTTCTTAGGTTTCTGCATTCTTCATCAAACCATTTGTCATTGTTGTTCATTTTCTTCAGTTTTCTGTTTGAAATGTTTAGATTTGATAGAGAAGCTGAGAGGTCAAATATACTGTTGAGGTTTTCTACTGACCAGTTTACACCTTCACTATTACAGTGGAACGTTTTGTCCAGGAAGTTATCTAGAAGGGATTGAATTGGTTGTTGACTAATAGTTTTTTGGTAGATTTCAATACTACTTTCCCTCCATCTATAGCATTTCTTAATATTATTCAGTTTGTTTGGCTTTGATGCCTCATGGTTGAGCATAACTCTGTTCAGGTAGAGTGTGATTTTGCTGTGATCTGATTGGGGTGTCAGTAGACTGACTGTGAACGCTCTGAGAGACTCTGGGTTGAGGTCAGTGATAAAGTAGTCTACAGTACTACTGCCAAGACATGAGTTATATGTGTACCTACCGTAGGAGTCTCCTCGAATCCTTCTCTCTCTCTCTCTCTCTCTCTCTCTCTCTCTCTCTCTCTCTCTCTCTCTCTCTCTCTCTCTCTCTCTCTCTCTCATCCATCCTATTTCTCTCTCTCTCTCTCTCTCTCTCTCTCTCTCTCTCTCTCTCTCTCTCCCTCATCCCACCTCTTTCTCTCTCCTCCTATCATCTCACCTCTTCCCCCCTCTCTCCTCCATTCAGATAGATCAATAAGGCTTTAATAGGAGCTGGAGAGAAGAAGCCAGTTGATAGTGAATCAGCCTCCTCTTTCCCTGTACAGACTGACTGATGTGTCTGATGATCTCTATTCACACACCAAGGATGGATCCCAAAACACATCCTATTCCCTATATATTGCACTACTTTTGACCACGTAGTGCACTATATAGGGAATAGGGCGTCATTTGGGACACAGGCTGTATCTCTGAGAAGCAGGGCCACAGTGAGTTAGGAGCGTCTTTGTTTTGATGCCATTGAAAATCAATACAGCTTTGTCCTCCTCTGAACACCTCAGCCATTTTCATGTCATATGACTTGACAGGAAGGATTCTGAAGCAAATAAGATATAGTTATTGCACACGGAATGGAGGGTCTTGTATAGAGATATCTCTCTACTCCACTTTCTTTCAGATGTCAGACAGAGGTGAAGAAATCACTAGCAGCTCCAGGACATTGATAGTAGACATTATTGTTCTGTGGAGTGTGTTTTCTAAATGGAGTGAAGAGTGTCGAGACTTCAAACTGCTTATATTGACAAGATAAAGGTAACCGTTGAAGGTCAGTTCACATAGAACCTATAGAATGTATTGTTCAGTTTATTTGTTTGGCCTTTTACAGGAAATCCTCTTGCATTTAAGAGCATGGAGAGAAATGGAATATCAAGAAATTAAATGGAATGGCATCAGTAGTTTTCAAGTTCCATAAAAGACCTTAGCTGTTCTGACCTTGAGGGTCAATTTCTATTTCACAAAAGGAACATAGTTTTTAAAATGGATATGGACTGGACAAATACAGTACATACTGGACTTGAAGACATACAGCAGGTGAAATAAGTATTGAACACGTCACCATTTTTCTGAGTAAATATATTTCAGATGTTGGTGAATATTAATCCATACATACAAAGAAACCAAAACAAATAAGATCAGAAATTAAGTCATGTGTAATAATGTGAAATGACACAGGGAAAAAGTATTGAACACACTTACTGATATTTATTTAATACTTTGTACAAAAGCCTTTGTTGGTAATGACAGCTTCATACCTCCTGTATGGAGAAACTAGTCGCATGCATTGCTCTGGTGTGATTTTGTCCCATTCTTCCACACAAACAGTCTTCAAATCTTGAAGGTTCCATGGGCCTCTTCTATGAATCTTGATCTTCAGTTCTTTCCATAGATTTTCAATGGGATTTAAGTCAGGTGATTGGCTGGGCCATTCTAGCAGCTTTATTTTCTTTCTTTGAAATCAATTGAGAGTTTCCTTGGCTGTGTGTTTGGGATCATTGTCTTGCTGAAATGTCCACCCTCGTTTCATCTTCATCATCCTGGTAGATGGCAGCAGATTTTTGTCAAGAATGTCAAGAAATTTGCCTATTCATCCTTCCTTCAATTATGTGAAGTTTGCCAGTACCATTTGCTGAAAAGCAGCCCCACACCATGATGTTCCCACCTCCAAACTTCACTGTTGGTATGGTGTTTTTAGGGTGATGTGCAGTGCCATTTCTCCTCCAAACATGGTGTGTATTATGACATCCAAACAGTTAAATTTTGCTCTCATCTGACCACACTATATTCTCCCAGTATTTCACTGGCTTTTCCAAATGTTGTGCAGCAAACTTTAAACGAGCTTCAACATGCTTTTTTTTCAGCAATGGAGTCTTGCGTGGTGAGCGTACATACAGGCCATGGCGGTGGAGTGCATTACTTACTGTTTTCTTTGAGACAACAGTACCTGCTAATTGCAGGTCTTTTTTAAGCTCTCCACAAGTGGTCCTTGGCTCTTGGACAACTCTTCTGATTATTCTTTTCACTCCTCTGTCAGAAATCTTGCGAGGAGCACCTGGTCTAGGCAAATTTATGGTGAAATTATTGTCTTTCCACCTCCGTATTATGGCCCCAGCAGTGCTCACTGGAACATTCAGAAGCTTAGAAATGCGCCTATAACCAATGCCATCATTATGTTTTGCAACAATTAAGTTGCGAAGGTCTTGAGACAGCTCTTTGCTTTTACCCATCATGAGATGTGTCTTGTGTGACACCTTGGCAATGAGACCTTTTTGTAGGCCATCAGTTGGGACTGAACCAGCTGATATTAATTTGCACTGACAGGGGGCTGGATTGCTTTTTAATTACTGATAGTTTTCAGCTGTTGTCTTGGCTTTCCATGCCTTTTTGCACCTCCCTTTCTTCATGTGTTCAATACTTTTTCCCTGTGTCATTTCATTGTTTCTTTGTATGTATGGATTACTTGGGTTGTTACCAACATCTGGTGAAAATTTCATGTCAATAGCACCTTTGGAAATATATTTACAGAGAAAAATGGTGACGTGTTCAATACTTATTTCACCCGCTGTACCTCAGACCTGTCCTGTTAGTTCAATGTCAATATGCTTTTATTATTACACTTGGTATGTGAGACATTCATCTGAATGTACTTGATATCACTAACCCATTGACTATTCACTATCTATTCAACACTTACAGTGATGTATACAATGGCCTAAGAGAACATTAAAAGCATTGTTTGTGATTTTATATAACATTTACATAATATTTCAGTATCTTCTACAGGCCTATGCCTTGATTGTGGAATGGGAATTACATATACTTACATTTTAGAGAAATGTTTTTTTTTTTGGCATTGCCAGATGACAGATTAACAGCCAAAGCTCTATATAATAGATGTATGGACCATAGACAGCAGAGGGAAGATCCTTTCAGATATGTACGCTAGATTGTAAATTACCATCGTGGGGAGCTACAGTAGAAAACCTGAGCAGAGCAGCGGAACTGGTGAGGAATTGAAGAGGACTGCAGGCCGTAACTCCATCCCAAATGGTACCTTGTTCCCTATGTAGTGCACTCCTTTTCACCAGGGCCGTCAAGGGCCGACAATAGAGTGCCATTTGGGACTCAGCCCTGGTGATGAAGAGAGCCACTAATTCTTCCATTTGATGTAATCATAGTGTTGGTGTGGGACAGACGAGGCACTGGGTCGATTTAAACCCTGCTCTGCTACTTCCTGACACCAGGATCTGATACAACTAGCTCTAAAATGGAGAATCTGTCATTGAGATCTTGCAAATATATGCAGCTCACACCTTATATCATAGTAATTACTCTCTCTCAGGGTATTCATGTTGAAGAGTACAGCAGGGTATCCATGTTGTAGAGTACAGAAGGGTATCCATGTTGTAGAGTACAGCAGGGTATCCATGTTGTAGAGTACAGCAGGGTATCCATGCTGTAGAGTACAGCAGGGTATCCATGCTGTAGAGTAGAGCAGGGTATCCATGTTGTAGAGTAGAGCAGGGTATCCATGTTGTAGAGTACAGCAGGGTATCCATGTTGTAGAGTACAGCAGGGTATCCATGTTGAAGAGTACAGCAGGGTATCCATGTTGTAGAGTAGAGCAGGGTATCCATGTTATAGAGTAGAGCAGGGTATCCATGTTGTAGAGTAGAGCAGGGTATCCATGTTATAGAGTAGAGCAGGGTATCCATGTTGTAGAGTAGAGCAGGGTATCCATGTTGTAGAGTAGAGCAGGGTATCCATGTTGTAGAGTAGAGCAGGGTATCCATGTTGTAGAGTAGAGCAGGGTATCCATGTTGTAGAATAGAGCAGGGTATCCATGTTGTAGAGTAGAGCAGGGTATCCATGTTGTAGAGTAGAGCAGGGTATCCATGTTGTAGAGTAGAGCAGGGTATCCATGTTGTAGAGTAGAGCAGGGTATCCATGTTGTAGAGTACAGCAGGGTATCCATGTTGTAGAGTAGAGCAGGGTATCCATGTTGTAGAGTACAGCAGGGTATCCATGTTGTAGAGTAGAGCAGGGTATCCATGTTGTAGAGTAGAGCAGGGTATCCATGTTGTAGAGTAGAGCAGGGTATCCATGTTGTAGAGTAGAGCAGGGTATCCATGTTGTAGAGTAGAGCAGGGTATCCATGTTGTAGAGTAGAGCAGGGTATCCATGTTGTAGAGTAGTGCAGGGTATCCGTGTTGTAGAGTAGAGCAGGGTATCCATGTTGTAGAGTAGAGCAGGGTATCCATGTTGTAGAGTACAGCAGGGTATCCGTGTTGTAGAGTAGAGCAGGGTATCCATGTTGTAGAGTACAGCAGGGTATCCATGTTGTAGAGTAGAGCAGGGTATCCATGTTGTAGAGTAGAGCAAGGTATCCATGTTGTAGAGTAGAGCAGGGTATCCATGATGTAGAGTAGAGCAGGGTATCCATGTTGTAGAGTAGAGCAGGGTATCCATGTTGTAGAGTAGAGCAGGGTATCCATGTTGTAGAGTAGAGCAGGGTATCCATGTTGTAGAGTAGAGCAGGGTATCCATGTTGTAGAGTAGAGCAGGGTATCCATGTTGTAGAGTACAGCAGGGTATCCATGTTGTAGAGTACAGCAGGGTATCCATGTTGTAGAGTACAGCAGGGTATCCATGTTGTAGAGTAGAGCAGGGTATCCATGTTGTAGAGTACAGCAGGGTATCCATGTTGTAGAGTAGATTAGGGTATCCATGTTGTAGAGTAGAGCAGGGTATCCATGTTGTAGAGTACAGCAGGGTATCCATGTTGAAGAGTACAGCAGGGTATCCATGTTGTAGAGTACAGCAGGGTATCCATGTTGTAGAGTACAGCAGGGTATCCATGTTGTAGAGTAGAGCAGGGTATCCATGTTATAGAGTAGAGCAGGGTATCCATGTTGTAGAGTACAGCAGGGTATCCATGTTGTAGAGTAGAGCAGGGTATCCATGTTGTAGAGTAGAGCAGGGTATCCATGTTGTAGAGTAGAGCAGGGTATCCATGTTGTAGAATAGAGCAGGGTATCCATGTTGTAGAGTAGAGCAGGGTATCCATGTTGTAGAGTAGAGCAGGGTATCCATGTTGTAGAGTAGAGCAGGGTATCCATGTTGTAGAGTAGAGCAGGGTATCCATGTTGTAGAGTACAGCAGGGTATCCATGTTGTAGAGTAGAGCAGGGTATCCATGTTGTAGAGTAGAGCAGGGTATCCATGTTGTAGAGTACAGCAGGGTATCCATGTTGTAGAGTAGAGCAGGGTATCCATGTTGTAGAGTAGAGCAGGGTATCCATGTTGTAGAGTAGAGCAGGGTATCCATGTTGTAGAGTAGAGCAGGGTATCCATGTTGTAGAGTAGAGCAGGGTATCCATGTTGTAGAGTAGAGCAGGGTATCCATGTTGTAGAGTAGAGCAGGGTATCCATGTTGTAGAGTAGTGCAGGGTATCCGTGTTGTAGAGTAGAGCAGGGTATCCATGTTGTAGAGTAGAGCAGGGTATCCATGTTGTAGAGTACAGCAGGGTATCCGTGTTGTAGAGTAGAGCAGGGTATCCATGTTGTAGAGTACAGCAGGGTATCCATGTTGTAGAGTAGAGCAGGGTATCCATGTTGTAGAGTAGAGCAAGGTATCCATGTTGTAGAGTAGAGCAGGGTATCCATGATGTAGAGTAGAGCAGGGTATCCATGTTGTAGAGTAGAGCAGGGTATCCATGTTGTAGAGTAGAGCAGGGTATCCATGTTGTAGAGTAGAGCAGGGTATCCATGTTGTAGAGTAGAGCAGGGTATCCATGTTGTAGAGTAGAGCAGGGTATCCATGTTGTAGAGTAGAGCAGGGTATCCATGTTGTAGAGTACAGCAGGGTATCCATGTTGTAGAGTACAGCAGGGTATCCATGTTGTAGAGTACAGCAGGGTATCCATGTTGTAGAGTAGAGCAGGGTATCCATGTTGTAGAGTACAGCAGGGTATCCATGTTGTAGAGTAGATTAGGGTATCCATGTTGTAGAGTAGAGCAGGGTATCCATGTTGTAGAGTACAGCAGGGTATCCATGTTGTAGAGTACAGCAGGGTATCCATGTTGTAGAGTACATACAGTATACATACTAGAACCCCATACAGTACACATACTAGAATCCCATACAGTACACATACTAGAACCCCATACAGTATACATACTAGAATCCCATACAGTACACATACTAGGACCCCATACAGTACACATACTAGGACCCCATACAGTACACATACTAGAACCCCATACAGTACACATACTAGGACCCCATACAGTACACATACTAGAACCCCATACAGTATACATACTAGAACCCCATACAGTACACATACTAGGACCCCATACAGTACACATACTAGAACCCCATACAGTATAATACTAGAACCCCATACAGTACACATACTAGGACCCCATACAGTATACATGCTAGAACCCCATACAGTATACATGCTAGAACCCCATACAGTACACATGCTAGAACCCCATACAGTATACATGCTAGAACCCCATACAGTATACATGCTAGAACCCCATACAGTACCCATAGTAGAACCCCATACAATACATACTAGAACCCCATACAGTACATAGTTATCTCCTACGAGGCAGCTTGGTGAAGGAGTGTGATGAAGACACCACAGAAAGATCTAATCACTGCGAACAACAATGCTTGTATAAAATATGAAAGATGCAGGCATTACTATAACAAACTACATCATTACTCCCCAACCACTTAAGAGTAGAGCAGGGTATCCATGTTGTAGAGTACAGCAGGGTATCCATGTTGTAGAGTACATACAGTATACATACTAGAACCCCATACAGTACACATACTAGAATCCCATACAGTACACATACTAGAACCCCATACAGTATACATACTAGAATCCCATACAGTACACATACTAGGACCCCATACAGTACACATACTAGGACCCCATACAGTACACATACTAGAACCCCATACAGTACACATACTAGGACCCCATACAGTACACATACTAGGACCCCATACAGTACACATACTAGAACCCCATACAGTACACATACTAGGACCCCATACAGTACACATACTAGAACCCCATACAGTATAATACTAGAACCCCATACAGTACACATACTAGGACCCCATACAGTACACATACTAGAACCCCATACAGTATATATGCTAGAACCCCATACAGTATACATGCTAGAACCCCATACAGTACACATGCTAGAACCCCATACAGTATACATGCTAGAACCCCATACAGTACCCATAGTAGAACCCCATACAATACATACTAGAACCCCATACAGTACATAGTTATCTCCTACGAGGCAGCTTGGTGAAGGAGTGTGATGAAGACACCACAGAAAGATCTAATCACTGCGAACAACAATGCTTGTATAAAATATGAAAGATGCAGGCATTACTATAACAAACTACATCATTACTCCCCAACCACTTAACCTTGCATTATGATATGTTGCTGGCGGTGTGTGTGTGTGTGTGTGTGTGTGTGTGTGTGTGTGCCTCCATATTTTTTTGTGTGTGTGTAATGAAATGCAAAACATGCCTACCTATCTGCGTCTGAAATTGCATGGAGCTGGCAGTTGATGGCAAAATTGTGTTTTTTTACATCTTCAGATCCACATGCATTAGTCTGACTTTCTAGTTAACCCTGCATTGATGACAATAGGAGACTTGCACGACAATGCAATAACATAGGACGTTTTCAGCTTGATAACAACATTGACAAATGAGTAATTCTAGAGATGTGGAGTTGAATTAAGGTGGTTGGTTGGATGTTGGGGTTGATACAGTGAATCACCTTGCAAGTTCAAGGTTCTGGGTTGAAAATTGACATTTGCCTTGTGATTGAACATTCCTCTTCCCCCTATGTTCATTTTGTTGAGCCTGACCCCTGACCTTGGTAAAAACATCAATTTCAGCCCTCATGGAGAGTGAGTGATTCTACTGACTGTCTTATTGAACAACAACACCCACTGTTTTCAGGGGGATAAAAGTGTTTTTGACATTGTAAAGGGAATTACTATTTTGATACCGTATCTGACTTCCTGCTGTTATTTGGGGTACCTGTACTAGTCAGTGCACTTCTAAATGTAGAAGGACAGAATGCCTTTTGTAAAGATGCAGTTTAAATGGCAATCGAGGCTTTCATTTTAGGAAGTATTTTTTAGCTGTTTTAGAACGGCCAATGCAAAAGGATCAGACAAATTACAAATCAATTTGACACAATTAACGTTTCCTTCATGTCCATATTCTGTCTGTCATTATGTCCTTAATTACAACCAGGGTGTTGTGGCTTGATAGGATTCCCTGCCGTCCTGAGTCCCGTGATCTGTCTACAAGATGGATCTCCCCTCAGGGTGGGCTATACATCACTCTACATCACCCTCTAAAGTCCATGTGTGTGTCCCAAATGGCACCCTATTCCCTATACATATTTTCCCAGAGCCTCTGGTCAAAAGTAGTGTGCTACATAGGGAACAGGTTGCTATCTGGGATGCAGCCCTTACATCACCCTCTCAAGTCCACATATCCTCTTAACGATGTGATATAATGTCCTACTGATCCGTTCAGGTACTCTCTCTAGTCTTTCTCAGGTTGTTAATGTATGGAGATGCCTAGTGTTCTGATGTGGATTCCTCTCATCTCCCTATATCAGGGCTTTGTGGTTCAACGGACACTGAGTGAACATTTCATCCCAAGCCATCAAGCCATCATACCTGGGTTTGACTTATATGGCCTGCGTCCCAAATGGCAGCCTTTCCCTTATATAGTGCAGGTAGCCTAGCTGTTGAGAGTTACCGAAAGGGTGCTGTTTCGAATCCCTGAGCCGACTAGGTGAAAAATCTGTCGATGTGCCCTTGAGCAAGGCACTTAACCCTAACTGCTCCTGTAAGTCGCTCTGGATAAGAGTGTCTGCTAAATGACCTACATGTACTTTTGACCAGGGCCCATAGGGCACTACATAAGGAATAGGGTGCCATTTGGGACATCGTACCTGGGTCTGACTTAATGGTCTCTCTCTGCACCACATCTTATTAGTGGGAATCTGAAGACTCCAGATAGTAGCATGTCAAGTATGTCATCACCACATGTACAGTATGTCAAATAAATCACCGTCACCCAAAAATGTAATTATCCATTGTAATATGCTGAGAGCTGTGTGAAGTATCCCATTAAATCTCAGTGAGACTAACATTAAAATGAGGATATTTATGGCGAACATAAATGACTGTCTTTCTGATCCGTCTTTTGTTGGAGAACAATTTGAAGTGGAGCGACTACGGTAAATGACGGTTATAAATGTGACATGTTTTAGCTCAGGAAGCTAAGGGTCGGGCTGAAATTCCAACCTGGCCTCAGGGCAATTAGTAAGATTTGTTATGTATATTTGTTTCCCTCCATTTAGTATGGTACGGTATATTACGTTATGTTTGGTTACGTTATGAATGTAATAGTGGTCGTACAATATCATGCAAATTGGATGACATAACTTATCATACATATAGTATTATACCTCTTTCTCTGAGACAAGGCTGCTTGTTGCGTCAACAACAAACAGGGAATTATGAGGAGAATTTACGTTGCTGTTTAGAAAAACTAATGACTAACATTAGGAGAAGTTACATAAAAGGTTAGGAGAATGTATGTAAAAGGTTAGGAGAATGTATGTAAAAGGATAGGAGAATGTATGTAAAAGGTTAGGAGAATGTATGTAAAAGGTTAGGATAATGTATGTAAAAGGTTAGGAGAACTAACAACTGACGTTGGGAGAATTTAAATAGCAGGTTAGGTGTATTGGGTTAAGGTTAGCGGAAGGGTTAGCGGAAGGGTTAGCTAAAATGTTACAGTTGTCCCCGACGCCACTCCAACACCTTTGGATTGTTAAATAATCATGGTATATGTCCATCCATCTTCTAGATAATCAAGGTATATGTCCATCCATCTTCTAGATAATCATGGTATATGTCCATCCATCCTCTTGATAATCATGGTATATGTCCATCCATCCTCTAGATAATCATGGTATATGTCCATCCATCCTCTAGATAATCATGGTATATGTCCATCCATCCTCTAGATAATCATGGTATATGTCCATCCATCCTCTAGATAATCATGGTATATGTCCATCCATCCTCTTGTCAGTATTTTGCTTGTCATGTTGTGTTTCGACCTCTAGAGGTCCTCATGTTACCCTCATGCCCAACTTACTCAGCTGGTAATCAGTGTTATTAGGTTCACATGTGTCTCGTTCTGCTGTGTGTATTTAAGTGACTCTGTCTCATAGCTTCTTTGCTTGGTGTTTAGTTGTCCTGAAGCCAGTTGCCTGAGTAAATGCTCGCTAACTCTTGAGATATTGTATTTTCTTTTGTCTGTGGATTATTCCCTTCTCAACTTTTTCCTCTGGAGTTTTTTGCTTTAAGAATTTTTATATCTTTGGAATGTTTGGAATGCCCTTTAGGGTTGGTTTTGTTTTTTGAGTACTACCTTTTGCTGTTTTTGCTCCAGCTATGGACTATTGCTTGAACTTTTATTAAACCACTTTTTGCATCTCAAGTTCTCCTAAGTGTGTCTTACTATTGGGTTCAGTCTGACTTTCACACCGGAGACCCGAGTTCAAGTCCTGGTTCTGACACCTCTAGATAATCATGGTATATGTCAATCCATCCTCTAGATAATCATGGTATATGTCCATCCATCCTCTAGATAATCATGGTATATGTCCATCATCCTCTAGATAATCATGGTATTTGTCCATCCATCCTCTAGATAATCATGGTATATGTCCATCCATCCTCTAGATAATCATGGTACATGTCCATCCATCCTCTAGATAATCATGGTACATGTCCATCCATCCTCTAGATATTCATGGTACATGTCCATCCATCCTCTAGATAATCATGGTACATGTCCATCCATCCTCTAGATAATCATGGTACATGTCCATCCATCCTCTAGATAATCATGGTATATGTCCATCCATCCTCTAGATAATCATGGTATATGTCCATCCATCCTCTAGATGATCATGGTACATGTCCATCCATCCTCTAGATAATCATGGTACATGTCCATCCATCCTCTAGATGATCATGGTATATGTCCATCCATCCTCTAGATGATCATGGTATATGTCCATCCATCCTCTAGATAATCATGGTACATGTACCTAAGATGCAGCCAAGTCATCAGTTCTCTCTGTGAGCTTGTTTGGCATTCTTCAGCACCTTTACAACCTCTTCAGCTCTTCAATACAGCGCTGGTCAATACTACTACGTCATGTAAAGCTGACAGTGAAAAACCTGTCAACAAGATAAAAGCACTTCGCTACCAAATGCCAGAAGTTGTGGAGGCCTTAACAGGACTCAGTGAACATGCAGCAGAGAAGAAGGATGGAGAGACATTGTCTTTATCATGAAGCCTTTGCAAGGAGCTGACAACATGGCGGTTCATACTCTGTGTTGTGATCTGGTACAATGTTTTATATCAGGTAAATCGTGTCAGTAAACTCCTTCAAAGCCCCAGTGTTTCAGTTGAAACAGTTAAGAGGGAAACTGATGGTGTTAAACAGTTTCTCCAGGAATACAGAGAAAGTGGACTTGCCTCAGCCCAGACAGATGCCAGAGAAATAGCAGAGAAAATGCACGTAGATATGGCATTCCCAGTGGAGAGACAGAAACGAGCATCTTGCCAGTTCCTCTATGAGCACAGAGGAAACTAAATTCACACCAGAACAGCACTTTAAGCAAGATTTCTTCCTTCCCCTAGTTGATTCAGCGGTGACTAGTGTCAGTGAGAGGTTCTCACAGATAGAACATTTTTTTTCTATTTTGGGATTTTTATATTCACTAGATAACATGAAGAAAGCCGTTCGGGAAGACACACTTGAGGAGTCATGCAAGAACCTGGAAAATACATTAGGGGACATTGACAGCCAAGACTTAATCCTTGAAGTAAGGGCAGCTGTTGTTGTTTTTCCAGAACACATTTCCTCTCCAGCAGAAATTCGGGATTACATCTACAAAGAGATGGTAATCTGAGTATCAGCCTGCGTTTACTCTTGACTTTACCTGTCACTGTTGCTTCAGGTGAGAGGAGTTTCTCCTCATTGAAGCTCATAAAAACGTACTTGCGGTCAACCATGTCACAAGAAAGACTTAATGGCTTATCAATGATCTCCATTGAGCAGAGGGTCCGTAGATCCTTGAACATGGAGGACATAATTAAAGCTTTTGCCGAGGCCAAAGCCAGGATGATTAGATTCTGATTGCAGCCAGAACTACTATAAGGTAAGAGAACTGTCTTTCACTGTCCTATTTTAACTGACAAGAGAACACTTTAGTTCAAGGGAAAAGATAATACTAGCTAATCAAAAGTATAATGACAGGATTTTGGCATTGGTGTGTGCTATCAAATAAATTGTCAAAGCAAGCTTTGATGGGGCCACAAAATTGGCAAACACGTCCCTGACTCCACTTCTCTGGCTGGGCCACAAAAGAACATTCCCGAAGCCACTCTTGCGTTGTCTTGGTTGTGTGCTTAGGATCGTTGTCCTGTTGGAAGGTGAACCTTCGCCCCAATCTGAGGTTTTCATCAAGAATCTCTCTGTACTTTGCTCCATTCATCTTTCCCTCAATCCTGACTAGTCTCCCAGTCCCTGCCGCTAAAAAACATCCCCACAGCATGATGCTGCCACCACCATGCTTCACCGTAGGGATGGTGCCAGGTTTCCTCCAAACATGATGCTTCGCATTCAGGCCAAAGAGTTCAATCTTGGTTTCATCAGAGCAGAGAATCTTGTTTCTGATGGTCTAAGAGTCTTTAGGTGCCTTTTGGCAAACTCCAAGTGGGCTGTCATGTGCCTTTTACTGAGGAGTGGCTTTCGTCTGGTCACTCTACCATAAAGGCCTGATTAGTGGAGTGCTTTAGAGATGGTTGTTCCTTCTGGAAGGTTCTCCCATCTCCACAGAGTAACTCTAGAGCTCTGTCAGAGTGACCATTGGGTTCTTGGCAGCTCTAGGAAGAGTCTTGTGGGTTCCAAACTTCTTCCATTTAAGAATGATGGAGACCACTGTGTACTTAGGGACCTTCAATGCTGCAGACATTTTTGGTACCCTTACCCAGATCTGAGAGAGAGAGAGAGAGAGAGAGAGAGAGAGAGAGAGTATCAGGGCCAGAAGGGAACTGGTGATTTGATGTAATATATATTTATGAAGCCTTCTGCACATTGACAGCTTAGTTTGAGGAGAGCAGGTGCTCAGTTGGTTGAGGAATAAGGTTTTGCAGGCAAACACTTCCTGGATGGTGGCTACTTCCAGAGGCAACTAGGTCAGAGAGAGAACACGGGATGAGTCTCAAATGGCACCATGTTACCTATTTAGTGCTTAGTTTTACCAGATCCCTGGTCAAAAGTAGTATACTATGTAGGGAATGGGGTGCCATTTGGGGTGCTGCTTCGGTCTCTTGCCAATCTACAGGTTCTTCACTAATCCCAGCAGAGCTCGAGTCGGACGATAGCCGCTAACTTGCCAAGAGTCAAAATGGATATTAAGTTTCAGACGGCAGCTACAGGGCTTTCACTGGAGAAATGCTATCTTACAGGCGAGTTCAGGAGAAATGCTATCTTACAGGCGAGTTCAGGAGAAATGCTATCTTACAGGCGAGTTCAGGAGAAATGCTATCTTACAGGCGAGTTCAGGAGAAATGCTATCTTACAGGCGAGTTCAGGAGAAATGCTATCTTACAGGCGAGTTCAGGAGAAAACTACACATTTCAGATTTCTATTGCTTCTGTTCTGCTCATGGCATAGTAGAAGATGGAGTATCAAAAATCAGCAGTACCTCAAGTCAAGAATAATATTCACCATACACAAGGCTACATGACCTAGATAATTATTACATGTGTTGAATTTTATGTTATTACATTGATTTACAGCATTGAAATGTTGGGAAGAAATTGTTCTGTTTAAGTTTATAAACACATAGTAACAATACAGTATTTTCTACTTTTGGTGATGAGACAGCTGAGGAGGAGGAGGAGGAGGAAGAGGAGGAGGAGGAGGAGGAGGAGGCTTTTTCTTTGCAACTCTGTCTAGAAGGCCAGCATCCCGGAGTCGCCTCTTCACTGTTGACATTGAGACTGGTGTTTTGCAGGTACTATTTAATGAAGCTGTCAGTTGAGCACATGTGAGGCGTCTGTTTCTCAAACTAGACACAAATGTGCTTGTCCTCCCACTCCTCTTTCTATTCTGGTTAGAGCCAGTTTGCGCTGTTCCGTGAAGGGAGTAGTTCACAGCGTTGTACGAGATCTTCAGTTTCTTTGCAATTTCTCGCATGGAATAGCCTTCATTTCTCAGAACAAGAATAGACTGACGAGTTTCAGAAGAAAGTTATTTGTTGACATTTTTAGCCTGTAATCGAACCCTGATGCTCCAGATACTCAACTAGTCTAAAGAAGGACAGTAATATTGCTTCTTTAATAAGTTTTCAGTTGTTCTAACATAAGGGGTTTTCTAATGATCAATTAGCCTTTTAAAATGATAAACTTGGATTAGCTAACACAACGTGCCATTGGAACACAGGAGTGATGGTTTCTGAAAATGGGCCTCTGTACGCCTATGTAGATATTCCATTAAATATTAGCCGTTTCCAGCTACAATAGTCAATTACAACATTAACAATATCTACACTGTATTTCTGATAAATTATATGTTATTTTAATGGACAAAATATACATTTACTTTTCTTTCAAAATCAAGGAAATTTCTAAATGACCCCAAACTTATACTTTATATTTTGCATACATTTGCACTATTTCGAATGGTGTAATTCATGTATTGGCACTTACAGTAATTAGTCAATACATTGGGGTTATCTGGGATGGGCTATTGCAATATTTATCTTCAGTCGTCCATTGACACTGTCCTGGCCTGAAGCAGGGCCAAGAATGTGAGAACAACAGCTCTCACTTAGTGTAGAGATGGCTGGAGAGAGATTGAGAGAGGGGAGTGGAAATCTCCATCTAAATATACAGCAAGGGAAACAATCTCTATTCATTTCAATAAGGCACTCTGAAAACACACTGTACATACCTGTTATTTGACTTGCATGGAGCAGCCTGTAGATGTAGTGTTAATAAGAAATGAAGATGTTATTTCCCTATTCTATCTGGACCAGAATTCTGTCATAATACACCTCTGTATTTCCCCAGTGGATTAGACTAGGTTTCACATTATTGCCAATCCTCTACCTTTCGCCGTGTGTTTTGTGGGAAATGTAAAATCTTGGTAGCAGTAAAGTGTGGTCTCACAATACATCAGGGCGTTTATTGCATAGGTTTGGTTGGTACAGATGACAGCCTAAACATCAGGAGGGTATAGGTTTGGTTGGTACAGATGACAGCCTAAATATACCTCTGTTGGGATTGCACCTACCTCAGAGTAATCTGACAAACTATCACTGTAGTAATCTGACAAACTATCACTGTAGTAATCTGAATAACTATCACTGTAGTAATCTGAATAACTATCACTGTAGTAATCTGACAAACTATCACTGTAGTAATCTGAGGAACTATCACTGTAGTAATCTGAATAACTATCACTGTAGTAATCTGACAAACTATCACTGTAGTAATCTGACAAACTATCACTGTAGTAATCTGACAAACTATCACTGTAGTAATCTGACAAACTATCACTGTAGTAATCTGAATAACTATCACTGTAGTAATCTGAATAACTATCACTGTAGTAATCTGACAAACTATCACTGTAGTAATCTGAGGAACTATCACTGTAGTAATCTGACAAACTATCACTGTAGTAATCTGAGGAACTATCACTGTAGTAATTAGAGGAACTATCACTGTAGTAATCTGAGGAACTATCACTGTAGTAATCTGAGGAACTATCACTGTAGTAATCTGACAAACTATCACTGTAGTAATCTGACAAACTATCACTGTAGTAATCTGAGGAACTATCACTGTAGTAATCTGACAAACTATCACTGTAGTAATCTGAGGAACTATCACTGTAGTAATCTGACAAACTATCACTGTAGTAATCTGACAAACTATCACTGTAGTAATCTGACAAACTATCACTGTAGTAATTAGAGGAACTATCACTGTAGTAATCTAATGAACTATCGCTGTAGTAATCTAATGAACTATCACTGTAGTAATCTGAGGAACTATCACTGTAGTAATCTGAGGAACTATCACTGTAGTAATCTGAGGAACTATCACTGTAGTAATCTGAGGAACTATCACTGTAGTAATCTAATGAACTATCACTGTAGTAATCTGAGGAACTATCACTGTAGTAATCTAATGAACTATCACTGTAGTAATCTGAGGAACTATCACTGTAGTAATCTGAGGAACTATAGATAAATAGACAAATAGATAGATACTTTGTTGATCCCCGAGGGGGACATTTCTTTGTCAAGCAGCTACAACAAAACACAGGGTAGGTGCAAAATGCCACAACGAAAATACACAAAAGACAGTTACACGGTACATGATACATAGAGCGGCAGTATGAAAAAGTATCAAAATACAAGAAGTCTGGAGTGCAAAAAAGCTATAAAAAGACATTGCATAGTATGGGTGGATGGCTGAATATGTACACTATACATTGGTGGATGTTGGATGGTTAACTATACTATACAGGTCGATGGCAGAGAAATACTTCAATAGCTAAAAGTGCGTATGATATAAGTGAGGGTAATAATAGTTTACTTAATATACAGACTGGTTAAATGAACAGGTAAGTGAATATTTTGCATGGTTAAATTAACTGTACAGGTAAATATACAGTTATATTTACAGATAAGTGAATACTTGCATGGTTACATAAACTGTACAGGTAAATGACAGGAAGAGATACTTTAATAGCTAAATGTGTGTATGATATAATTTAGGGTAATAATAGTAATTCCCTTAAAATACAGTCCTTAGTGCGCAGGGTTTAATTACAGATAAATGCACGTATTGCACATTCGATATACTAAAAGCAAGGAAAAAAAGATACAGCTGACAGGATACTAATATGCATTCCTGAGTGAATGACTACGTAAGTTAAGTCCAAGAATTACTTACAATATTGCAAGTGATATGATAACAACTGAACATGGATATGTACAGTGGGGAGAACAAGTATTTGATACACTGCCGATTTTACAGGTTTTCCCACTTACAAAGCATGTAGAAGTCTGTAATTTTTATCATAGGTACTCTTCAACTGTGAGTGACGGAATCTAAAACAAAAATCCAGAAAATCACATTGTATGATTTTTAAGTAATTAATTTGCATTTTATTGCATGACATAAGTATTTGATCACCTACCAACCAGTAAGAATTCCGTCTCTCACAGTTGAAGTGTACCTATGATAAAAATTACAGACCTCTACATGCTTTTTAAGTAGGAAAACCTGCAAAATCGGCAGTGTATCAAATACTTGTTCTCCCCACTGTATATATATCTCTTACTACTAAATACGAATTAGCAAAACAATAATCAAAGGAGAGTAAAGCAGAATGACTTACGTGCTGCAACACTGCAGTCAGTTAAACACGAAACAATGATCCACAACGCAGGTGGATTGTGGAGCGCTTGTATAGCATCCCCAATTAGAGACAACTTTGGACAGCTGTCTCCAATTGGGGATCACCAACAACCCACTCCTGATGTGATGACCTGACTGTGGCACTTCCACTCCCTCTAGTGGGATTCTGAGGCCTGGCCTCAGTCAGATCATCACAGTACACCCCCCCAAGGCGCGGGCTCCCGACCGCGACACCTCCCCCCAACCAAGAACCACAAAGTCCAAAATACAAAAAAAAAAAAAAAAGGGGGGAACTTGCGGAGTACTGGGGAGGTTGTTGTTGGTGGAGGCTCCGGCTCCGGCCTGGGGTGCGGTGTATGCATTGCCGGCAGCTTCCTCCTTGCCTCCCCTTTGTACGCCCGATCCTGTCCGGACCCCGGCGCGATGGACCCCCTTCCGTACTCCCGCTATGCACCAAGTCCTGTCTGGACCCTGGTGTGGGAGCACCCGACCCTGGAGGGAGGCTGATGTCCGGTGGAGCGGACTGCTCCGGCACTGGAGTGAAGCAGACGTCCGGCCCCGGACTGGGCACCGGTGGAGCGGACTGCTCTGGCACTGGAGTGAAGCAGACTACCGGCCCCGGACTGGGCACCGGTGGAGCGGACTGCTCTGGCACTGGAGTGAAGCAGACGACCGGCCCCGGACTGCTGACCTTCGCTGGAGGTTCCGGGCTACGGACCTTCGCTGTAGGCTCCGAGCTGCGGACCTTCGATGTAGGCTCAGGGTTGTGGACCTTCACTGGAGGTTCCGTGTTGCTGACCTTCGCTGGAGGTTCTGGGCTGCGGACCTTCGCTGGAGGTTCCGGGTTGCTGACCTTCGCTGTGGGCTCAAGGCTGCGGACCTTCGCTGTATCAAAAGCCTGCTCCCGCATATCCATCAGCTTGTTAACGAGGGCATATCGGCGCCCGAAGTCCTCCTCCTCCTCTATCTGGATAATGAGCGGGTCCGTCTGCTTTTCAAGAGGAAGAGCAACCCAGGCTCTCCACCACCTTGTCTGTTCCTCCTTCGGGTGGTCATAAAACCCCTTGGGTTTCTCTCGATCATGGATCGTTGGAATGCGAAGTGGTATGCGATCCTCCTCCTTCCGCCTCTCCGGGCTCTGGCTGCGCACCGATGGTGTGGTGCGCGAAGTCGGCACAGACCGTGCCGGGCTGTGAATGCGCCCCGATGGTGTGGTGCACGGAGCAGGCACGGACCGTACCTGACTCTGGGCCGACGCTGGAGGCACCGGGTTGGGAACTGGCTTTGGAGGGCTGCGACTGCCCCGATCTTCCTCTCTCCATCGCCAATCCACTTCCTGTGAGGACTCCATCGGGAGCCCCCACGAGTGAGAGAACCAAGGCACATAGTCGTCGTCTTCCTCCGGCTCCTCTCCGTACCTCTGCTCCCATGGCTGTAGGGGCTCCTCCTGGATCCCCCACGAGTGCAGTGGCCGGGGCTCTTCACCATCGATCCCCGACCACCCCCATAGCCCCCCCCAAAAAACAGCTTGGGGGTTCTTCTGGGCTCCAGGCTGGTCCTTCGCCTTTCTAGCCCGTCGACCCTTTCCCTTACGACGGCGCCTCTGCTCCGGACACCAGCTCTCTCCCGTCGAACGCTGATGGGAGAATTCCTCCTCGGGAGTTCTCCCCTTTCCGAGGAGGATATCTCCCACAGTTGTTATCCGCTGTGTCCCAGGGTGGTGGATCATTCTGTCACAGTGCATAATAATGGGACGAAGAGCGGATCGTTTGGGTAGAGACATTCCTTTTAATATATATATATCTCTTACTACTAAATACGAATTAGCAAAACAATAATCAAAGGAGAGTAAAGCACAATGACTTACGTGCTGCAACACTGCAGTCAAACACGAAACAATGATCCACAACGCAGGTGGATTGTGGAGCGCTTGTATAGCATCCCCAATTAGAGTCAACTCTGGACAGCTGTCTCCAATTGGGGATCACCAACAACCCACTCCTAACAGTACTGCTCTAGCAGGTCCAAGCTCTGCTGTAGGCCATGTGCTGTGGGTGAAAGCAGGCACAGGTCATCTGCAAAGAGCAGGCATCTAACTTCCGAATTGTGGAGACTAACACCAGGGGCTGAGGACTTTTCTAGAATATTGGCCAATTCATTGATGTAAATGTTAAATAGCACAGGGCTGAGATTGCAACCCTGGCGGAGGCCCCACCCATGGTTAAATGATTCAGTTTGTTTCTTGACAATTTTTATGCTACACATGTTGCCTGTATACATTGATTTTATAATGTCATATGTTTTACCCCCTACACCACTTTCAATGAATTTGTAGAACAGTCCTGTATGCCAGATAGAATCAAACGTTTTTTGGAAGTCAATAAAGCAAGAATAGAGTTTTGTCTTATTTTTGTGGACGTGTTTATCTATTAGGGTGTGTAGGGTGTAAATATGATCTGTTGTTCTATGTTTTGGTATAAATCCAATTTGGCAGAAAACCTTTCCCAGGTTACTGTTCACACAAATCCCTCTGTAATTGTTAGGGTCAGATTTGTCTCTGTTTTTAAAGATTGGTGTTATGAGTCCTTGGTTCCAGATGTCAGGGAAGTAACCTACACTCAGGATCAAGTTAAACTATTTTAATATAACCAATTGATATTTTTCACTAGTGAATTTGAGCATCTCATTTAGGATCCTATCAGGTCCGAATGCTTTTTTTATTTGAGGGCTTTAAGTTTTTTAAGGAGCTCCTGCTCAGTAATTGGGGAGTCTAAAGGATTTTGGTTCCTTTATAGATTTTTCCAGTTTGTTCAACTTTTCATAAATTTGGCACTGTTCAGTATTATCCTGAGTGTCAACAGTGTTGTAGAGTGCTTTAAAGTGTTTTGTCCAAATGTCACCATTTTGTATCAATAACTCCTGTTGTTTGGGTTTTTCCAATTTTGCCAGAAGTTGTTTTTATTTATGGACTCCTCAATTAGTGTATCTGTCTCTCTCTCTCTCTCTCTCTCTCTCTCTCTCTCTCTCTCTCTCTCTCTCTCTCTTTCTCGCTCTCTCTCTCCAGAGGTTAATGTTTCTTAGCAAATGCAACACTGGCTTCTCTGCCAGGTCAGTGACGTTCATAAAGAGGAGACCTGCGTCCCAAATAGCACCCTATTCCCTATGTAGTGCACTACTTTTAATCAGGCCCCATATTTATTTTTTATTTATCCATTATTTAACTAGGCAAGTCAGTTAAGAACAAATTCTTATTTACAATGACGGCCTACATAGAGCTCTTGTCAAAAGAAGGCCCTATGTAAGGAATAGGGTGCCATTTGGGACATAGATGGGAAGAGAGGTCTTGTCTGTGTATGGATACAGATGTAGGATCTTAATTTGAGCCAGTTTGCTACAGCAAGAACATAAACCTGCAGCAACAGGAAATGTGATTTATTATGTGGATTATAATTTATCATTGATATCATAGGATTATACTACAACATATGAACAATTAATTATACACATTTCTTGAGCATTTATCGATATGTATTCTACATACTTCTGAGTGAAACAGAGTTTAGTGGTTAGTTCTGGTGCTTATAAGACCAACAGATCGTAGTTTAGACAGAGATAAATACATACAGGGGGATTGGAATAATGACCTTGTTAGAGAAACTGGATACATAACAGCATTCTCCTGTATTCAGCAGAAAAATATGCTGAAATTATATTTTTCTCTGCTCTATTCAAAGCTCTTTATTGCCTCCTACTGGATGCTATAGGAACTGCATCTCAGAGACAAAGAAACACAGGTGTTCATCTGTTAGATAATAACTCTTGTGCCTTTGTTTCTTATGGTGATGTTAACCGGTATTATGAGGGTTATGATGCTGATGGACCTATAAGGCTCTGTATAGGGAATGTGGTGCCGTTTGGGACATAGGAGAGGTTTTTCCAGAGCATTCAGTAACATTCCATTTATCAACAGCTCTCTGTACAGAAGGTTCTCCAACATGCGGGTAATTCCACGAAATGAGTCCCTTTAGCATCAGTAGAAATAGTGCACCAATATTGCATTTTAAATACCTGTCATATTAAAATGTCCACATGGAAAACTCAATAAACCAGTGACAAAGATTCAACCTTTTGACATTCTGGGTCATCTTCAGACCAAGTCAAAGAAATCTGGACAAAATTACAAAGAAACAAATTAAATTCATCAATTTCAGTTTAGTATTGATAAGTGTATCTCCATGTCATTGATATGAACTTTTTAGCACAGCTAATCCTTCAGTGTCCACAGCTAATCCTTCAGTGTCCACGGCTAATCCTTCAGTGTCCACGGCTAATCCTTCAGTGTCCACGGCTAATCCTTCAGTGTCCACGGCTAATCCTTCAGTGTCCACGGCTAATCCTTCAGTGTCCACGGCTAATCCTTCAGTGTCCACGGCTAATCCTTCAGTGTCCACGGCTAATCCTTCAGTGTCCACGGCTAATCCTTCAGTGTCCACGGCTAGACTCTATTGTTAACCTTTTCAGCACAGCTAATCCTTCAGTGTCCATGGCTAGACTCTATTGTTAACCTTTTCAGCACAGCTAATCCTTCAGTGTCCATGGCTAGACTCTATTGTTAACCTTTTCAGCACAGCTAATCCTTCAGTGTCCATGGCTAGACTCTATTGTTGACCTTTTCAGCACAGCTAATCCTTCAGTGTCCATGGCTAGACTCCATTGTTGAACTTTTCAGCACAGCTAATCCTTCAGTGTCTGTGGCTAGACTTTATTGTTGACCTTAGTTGTTGTAGTTAGTACAGGAGATGGCCTTGGCTGACTTCATAAACCCTAGATCTATGGAGGATCAGGTGGATTGGGTCGATATGGTCTCTCTCAACACAGGTTGATGCATCCCAGGGGGACAGAATGCTCTGTCATATCTGAAATACCTTCTAGTGATGTTTTTCACCTGAGGACCTGGGTTTTAGGGTTAATGGCAGGACAATGAAGCAGAAGAATTGTCATTCAAGTGTATTTAAACAATGATTAGGTTTTATGTGATTATTGGGTTGCTCTCTAAACAGCACTGAATAATGTTTCCAATTCAAATACTGAGAAGATAAACTAAACATGCCTTTATTTCTTAAATAAATATCGGAGTGACAGTCCATATACTGGACAAACCGCATCCTACATTTCCTTTGTTGAAAAAGAGATCTGAAAATTGATGTCAGAAATCTTTTTTCAGATGTATAGTCCTTTATATTCCTGGCACTGGGCCAAAACCCAAGGGTGTTAAAAAACCCAGAGCAAATAATGCCTTACTACTGCTAATGGAACCGGAATGTTAAGTTATGTAAATGAGTTCTAGAACCCATTAGGAACATGGCCAGTTTTTAATCAATTGGGTATCTGTTCTACTTCTTATCAAGCCAGTTGGCACGGTAATGCATGGGAGAGGTACATTTAATTTCATGTTAATTGCTCTTATAATGTTATTCCTGCCTGTGTGACCTAATGAGAGATACTTTAATATATTATTACAAACTTTGTGAAGCGGTTTTAATTGGGGACAATAATGTTGTGTGTTAGGGACACGTCTATACTAATCTGACAGGCCAATTAGAGGATGGTTTATGTGGGGTCTGAGGTGTCTGAGGTGTTGGCCTGAATGGTGTATGTTAGGGACACGTCTATACTAATCTGACAGGCCAGTTAGAGGATGGTTTATGTGGGGTCTCATTGTGTCTGAGGTGTTGGCCTGAATGGTGTATGTTAGGGACACGTCTATACTAATCTGACAGGCCAGTTAGAGGATGGTTTATGTGGGGTCTCATTGTGTCTGAGGTGTTGGCCTGAATGGTGTATGTTAGGGACACGTCTATACTAATCTGACAGGCCAGTTAGAGGATGGTTTATGTGGGGTCTCATTGTGTCTGAGGTGTTGGCCTGAATGGTGTATGTTAGGGACACGTCTATACTAATCTGACAGGCCAATTAGAGGAGGGTTTATGTGGCTTCTCATTGTGTCTGAGGTGTTGGGTGTCGCATTGACAATTCATTGTTTGTTTGTTTTTTACAGGTATTCGATTCATATCAATCGTTATGTTATTGTGACGAATGAACCCTTGAAATAAGTTCTGAGTTTGGGGTTTGGAAAGAAAAACATTTTTTTATAGGACTGGTGTATTTTACTAAACCAGACAGCACGTTAAAGACTCCTCCTGCTGACTACATGTCTGCTGGGCTGTTTGGTAGATAAGTGTGTGTCGATGTTGCCCAGTATCCGCCCACCTTTCTGCCAATCTGACATCTAAAGGTAGCTAGCAAGGCATTCAGGAAACACTTGATTCGTCAACATCGCCCCGAGGAGCAACTCTGCAAACAACTGAACTGTCTGGGCTGGGAGAGAGAAGATCAGTCCTTAACTCACAGCCTAAGCTGCTTAGTGTGTAGAAGAATGGATTCTGAGTCCCAAATGGCACCCTATTCCCTTCATAGTGCATAGGGCTCTGGTCAAAAGTAGTGCACTATGAAGGGGATAGGGTGCCAGTTGGGACTCAGCCTCTGAGTGCTTACTCACACATATCTGTGTGCTGCTGAAGTGTCACTTAGTCTGCAGATCCTCTTAGCATAAAGAAAGTGTTGATACATACTAAAGACTATTACAGTGTGGCTCAGTTTGATAATCTGGTGCCTGCAGAACAAACCTTCCACTGGGATTAAACCATAACACAGCTCTGTAATCTGTAATCCCTGCGGGGTGGACCAGTCCTCTGCCCTCCTTGCGTCTGGTCCATGGAGTATGGTGGTGGACTTCACAATGATGTCATGATGTATTTCCTTGAGTTTCACAGGAAGCAGTTGATTGCCTTCATCTTTGTCTTACTGTTAACTAAATTCAACATGTTGTAATGTTCATAGAGGAGAAGGTAAACTTTCTAAACTCTTTGGGCGTTATGTTTCCAGATCTCTGACCTCTTGCTCACTTGTTGAGACGGATTGAGATAATGCCTCATACATGAGCTAGAGAGATAAAGTTTCTCTTTGTCGGAAAGTTGCTTGTCACAGAGCCTGATGTATAAAGCCTATCACAGAGCCTGATGTATAAAGCCTATTACAGAGCCTGATGTATAAAGCCTATTACAGAGCCTGATGTATAAAGCCTATTACAGAGCCTGATGTATAAAGACTATTACAGAGCCTGATGTATAAAGCCTATTACAGAGCCTGATGTATAAAGACTATCACAGAGCCTGATGTATAAAGCCTATTACAGAGCCTGATGTATAAAGCCTATTACAGAGCCTGATGTATAAAGCCTATTACAGAGCCTGATGTATAAAGCCTATTACAGAGCCTGATGTATAAAGCCTATTACAGAGCCTGATGTATAAAGCCTATTACAGAGCCTGATGTATAAAGCCTATTACAGAGCCTGATGTATAAAGCCTATTACAGAGCCTGATGTATAAAGCCTATTACAGAGCCTGATGTATAAAGCCTATAACAGAGCCTGATGTATAAAGCCTATTACAGAGCCTGATGTATAAAGCCTATTACAGAGCCTGATGTATAAAGCCTATTACAGAGCCTGATGTATAAAGCCTATTACAGAGCCTGATGTATAAGCCTATTACAGAGCCTGATGTATAAAGCCTATCACAGAGCCTGATGTATAAAGCCTATTACAGAGCCTGATGTATAAAGCCTATCACAGAGCCTGATGTATAAAGCCTATCACAGAGCCTGATGTATAAAGCCTATCACAGAGCCTGATGTATAAAGCCTATCACAGAGCCTGATGTATAAAGCCTATTACAGAGCCTGATGTATAAAGCCTATTACAGAGCCTGATGTATAAAGCCTATCACAGAGCCTGATGTATAAAGCCTATCACAGAGCCTGATGTATAAAGCCTATCACAGAGCCTGATGTATAAAGCCTATTACAGAGCCTGATGTATAAAGCCTATTACAGAGCCTGATGTATAAAGCCTATCACAGAGCCCTGGCATTGCAAGTGCCATGCTCTACCAAATGAGCCACACAGGACTCAGTTGGTAGAGACTGTTTTAGAGACTGTTAGAAAAAGAGAGAGAGAGAGAGACAAAGAGACGTGCAGGAAGGAACGAGAGGAGACGTGCAGGAAGGAACGAGAGGAGACGTGCAGGAAGGAACGAGAGGAGACGTGCAGGAAGGAACGAGAGGAGACGTGCAGGAAGCAACGAGCGGAGACGTGCAGGAAGGAACGAGAGTAGTCGTGCAGGAAGGAACGAGAGGAGACGTGCAGGAAGGAACGAGAGGAGATGAGAGGAAACTATAGTTTGTTAACATGAAATCTGTGGAGTGGTTGAAAAATTTGTTATAATGACTTCAACCTGAGTGTATGTAAACTTCCGACTTCAACTGTATAAACACCATGGGACCACACAGCCGTCATATCGCTCAGGAAGGAGACGCGTTCTGTCTCCTAGAGATTAACGTACTTTGGTGCGAAAAGTGCAAATCAATCCCAGAACAACAGCAAAATACCTTGTGAAGATGCTGGAAGAAACAGGTACAAAAGTATCTACATTATGTTATCATTTAAAGCTTTGGATTGTAGGAAATGGCAGTTACAGGTGTTTAAAAAAATGCTAAAATGTCTGCCCATAATTTCAGCCCATACACTAACCTATTTCAGCCCATATAACCTATTTCAGCCCATAAAACCTATTTCAGCCCATATACGTAACCAATTTCAACCCATATAAACTATTTCCAGTTATCTCTGTGGCATTGGTCTAATCCCAGATTAAATTTCCCTCCCAGCATGCCATGCTCCATAAATCAAGCCAATCGGTAGCCACGGACGTGGTTGTTTTTCTCGGGAATGAAGACATGGTAAAGTTGATTAGGTCTGATGGACGTGACACAGCTAGTGGTGTGATGCGGCAGGGGTTGTTGCAGATCGGAGCAGAGAGATTGTGCGTCCAAATGGCACCCAATTCCCTATATAGATAGATAGATAGATAGATAGATAGATAGATAGATAGATAGATAGATAGATAGATAGATAGATAGATAGATAGATAGATAGATAGATAGATAGATAGATAGATAGATAGATAGATAGATAGATAGATAGATAGATAGATAGATAGATAGATAGATAGATAGATAGATAGATAGATAGATAGATAGATAGATAGATAGATAGATAGGTACTTTATTGATCCCCCGGGGGGGAAATTTCATTATCAAGCAGCTACAACAAAAACACAGGGCAGGTGCAAAATGCCACAACGAAAGTACACAAAAGACAGATACACGGTACATGATACATAGAGCGGCAGTATGAAAAAGTATAGAAATACAGGATATCTGGAGTGCAAAAAAAAAAGCTATAAAAGGACATTGCATAGTATGAGTGGTTGGCTGAATATGTACACTATACATTGGTGGATGTTGGATGGTTAACTATACTATACAGGTTGATGGCAGAGAAATACTTCAGTAGCTAATGCGTATGA
>CM042416.1:4053975-4128975 GCA_023634145.1 Thymallus thymallus | reverse complement strand
TCGTTGCTTCCTGAACGTCTCCTCTCGTTCCTTCCTGCATATCTTACAAGGGTTCCATACGTCCATATCTTACAAGGGTTCCATTCTTCCATATCTTACAAGGGTTTCATACGTCCATATCTTACAAGGGTTCCATTCTTCCATATCTTACAAGGGTTCCATACTTCCATATCTTACAAGGGTTCCATACGTCCATATCTTACAAGGGTTCCATACGTCCATATCTTACAAGGGTTCCATACGTCCATATCTTACAAGGGTTCCATACGTCCATATCTTACAAGGGTTCCATACGTCCATATCTTACAAGGGTTCCATACGTCCATATCTTACAAGGGTTCCATACTTCCATATCTTACAAAGGTTCCATAATTCTATGCTTCCTTAAATGTATTATTATTGTGAATCCATAATTTCTCCCAGACTGCATGCCTATAAGTACCAAATCATAACGTACCACTACATCCTGCAGTAAGAGAGTACAATACCTTTTGATTTACACGGCCTGTACCTTTATGTGAGGGTCTGAAGTTCTTAGAGTTGTGTGTGTTTCCAGTGTACTCTATTCTGAGCTGTGATTGATTACCTGCAGTGGAACAGTACATCTTTGTCTGAGCTCTGAGCTCCTAGCCTGTATGTTAGTCCGTAGCAAATGGCACCCTTTTCCCTACGCAGTGCACTAGTTTTGACCAGAGCCCTATATAGGGAATAGGGTGCCCTTATGAAGTCTACCTCCACCGTGAGATGGAGCTGTGTAACGTCTCCTCTGAGGAAACTCCTGAACATCCTGAAAAAACACCAACATGGTCTTAATGCATCCATTACATTTAATGTACAGTTAATATTTTCTTTAAAATAAATTCTACTGCACTTTTTTAGAAAGATTATTATTAATAATTGTAAATAAAATCATTTTTTTGAGGGATATGAAATCAGATATTAATGCTTATTTTTATTTTTTGATTTTGAAGCTGTTTATTTTAAACTATCCAACATACAGCACAGAAAACGCAACACTGGAAGAAAACAGACATTTCCTGTAAATAACATTTAATATATCCAGACATGATGAGTGTAAAACAAAACAGTCCTTCTCCGACTCAGTTCAGCCAGTTGAACAGGGCTGTAAAGATCAGTGGATGGAGCTGTAGTGTGTAATGATGGTAGAAGCTGTCCTTAGGAGGGTATCTTAAGGTCATTACTGTCCTCTGAGCTCTATGAGTATAACTTGATAAATTCAGAAGGGCATTTGCCCTTCAAGCCGTACCATTTGCTCCAGGCTCACCTCTGTTTAGGCCCTAATCTAATGCCATCTGTCTGCTCAGGAAGAACAATTGAAAAATTGTTTGTGAAAAATGAGCGTCCCCTAATCAAAAATACAGTCAGCTCCATATTGTACCTCCGAGAATTTCTTCTTTTAGGCCTCAGAGGAAAAGTAAATGTAGTCGATTATGTCTGAGTGATTCACCATGGCAACATACCAGCTCTACATCAGTGGCTCATTGTACAGCAGGAACACTATCAGGGCTACAATGTGGGGATTCAGGTTTATTTCAATGACTTAAAAATCTATATTTGTTCTGAATAAAATAATATATATATTTCTATGGAAAGAATATAATTATAGTGAATTGTATTTTACCTGCATATAGGCCTACAGTACTGTTTCCTGTACTCATCAGTTTCCTGTACTCATCTTGCTGACAAAGCAGTCCCAAAGGGTTCACAATATGAAGTGATGAACATCTACAAATGTTATAGAGAGACAATATCGCCCATTTTACAGAGATTGTAATTATAGTTACTTTCACGTGTGACATTGCAGTCAGTGGGCCCACATGTCAGCTAGCTGTGGTCACTGAAGTCAAACCTAGACCCCATTCCTCTCCTCTCCTCTCCTCTCCTCTCCTCTCCTCTCCTCTCCTCTCCTCTCCTCTCCTCTCCTCTCCTCTCCTCTCCTCTCCTCTCCTCTCCTCTCCTCTCCTCTCCTCTCCTCTCCTCTCCTCTCCTCTCCTCTCCTCTCCTCTCCTCTCCCCATCCATCCTTTCTATTCTTCAGCCAGGCAGCCACCCTCCTCATCTCCTCTCTCCTCTCATCCCTCCCATCCATCCATTATTTCTCAGTGTCCTCCAGTGTCTCTCTGTGTGTCTCAGTGTCCTCCATTGTCTCTCTGTGTGTGTCAATGTCCTCCAGTGTCTCTCTGTACGTCTCAGTGTCTCTCTGTAAGTCTGTGTCCTCCAGTGTCTCTCTGTGCGCCTCAGTGTCCTACAGTGTCTCTCTGTGTATCTCAGTGTCTTCCAGTGTCTCTCTGTAAGAGGAGAGAGTAGAGAGAGAGAGGAGAGAGTGAGAGAGGGTGAGTGAGTGTGAATGAGGAGAGAGAGAGTGAGTGTAAGAGTGTGTGAGAGAGAGAGAGAGAGAGAGAGAGTGAAAGTGAGAGTGTGTGAGTGTGTGAGAGAGAGAGTGAGTGAAAGTGAGTGTGAGTGAGTGAGTGAGAGTGAGCGAGAGTGATTGAAAGAGAGTGAGGGTGAATGAGTGAGAGTGAGCGAGAGAGTGAGAGAGTGAGTGAGTGAGGGTGAATGAGTGAGAGAGAGAGTGAGTGAGTGAGTGAGTGAGTGAGTGAGTGAGTGAGTGAGTGAGTGAGTGAGTGAGTGAGTGAGTGAGTGAGTGAGTGAGTGAGTGAGTGAGTGAGTGAGTGAGTGAGTGAGTGAGTGAGTGAGTGAGAGGGTGAGAGTGAGTGAGTGAAAGTGAGTGTGAGTGAGAGTGGGTGAGAGAGAGACAGAGAGAGAGAGACAGAAAGGAGAGAGAGAGAGAGAGAGAGAGTGAGAGAGAGAGAGAGAGAGAGAGAGAGAGAGAGAGAGAGAGAGAGAGAGAGAGTGAGAAGAGAGAGAAGAGAGAGTGAGAAGAGAGAGAGAGAGAGAGAGAGAGAGAGAGAGAGAGAGAGAGAGAGAGACTTCTCAGCCGGGTCCCTTAGCACTGAGATACTGCTCATTAACACACCAGACCTAACACTAGAGACTGCATCAGAGGTGTGTTTCAGACTCATCACTAGAGACAGAGTAAAAGAGGAGTGTTTCAGACACAATCAGTCATACAATAATATAATGTATGAACAGTACTTCGGTGGAGACAGCAATCTACAAAGGCAAGTTGTTGTACGGGGCAAATTATCAAATCTTGGAAAAAATCTTTGCCACATACAACAGAGAAGAAAATGCAGTTCACCATTATTACTGTCATATTTTTTCATAAATGACTCTTTTTGATATTCAAACATTTTAATCTAATATTTTCTTTTCAGAACAAAGAAGTCAACAATATGCTTTCTCCCAGAATACATCTACATCTACTAGATCCAGTCTTAAATATGTATTTGCCATGAGGTTAGACAAGAGACACACATGAAAAGCCACCAATTACTCTGTTAGACTTGAAAATTGATTAGAGGAATATTTCCATTCAGGATTTTCTTTCTTCATGGAAAACCAGGAAGAAACGGAATGGTCAGCACCCCAGAACCTGGCTTTGTCAAGTCCAAGACTCCTAGGGTTAAAGGAATGGTCAGCACCCCAGAACCTGGCTTTGTCAAGTCCAAGACTCCTAGGGTTAAAGGAATGGTCAGCACCCCAGAACCTGGCTTTGTCAAGTCCAAGACTCCTAGGGTTAAAGGAATGGTCAGCACCCCAGAACCTGGCTTTGTCAAGTCCAAGACTCCTAGGGTTAAAGGAATGGTCAGCACCCCAGAACCTGGCTTTGTCAAGTCCAAGACTCCTAGGGTTAAAGGAATGGTCAGCACCCCAGAACCTGGCTTTGTCAAGTCCAAGACTCCTAGGGTTAAAGGAATGGTCAGCACCCCAGAACCTGGCTTTGTCAAGTCCAAGACTCCTAGGGTTAAAGGAATGGTCAGCACCCCAGAACCTGAAAGTCTTCTAGGAATGAAAGGAAACAGCTCAGGAAGGAGGGTAAAGAGACAGGCTGTTTAAAATGGTGACACCTCACTATAAAGGAGGATTTCTGAGCCACTTGGGGTTCTGGGAGGAATTCAACAGATGCTCCCAGTAAATGTGGGCTTTGTCATTTCTGACAAGCCTTGCCGAATGGAAATGTCATCAGCAATGTTTTTATGTTCGTTTTTTGCTTTAGGCAGCTGCATAGTCTGATGATCCATGCATTTTCTAAGAAGACATTTCTCTGAAACCTATATAAATTACACATTCTGATGTGAAAGGCACATGGGATTCAGTTCTATGCATTTCTTAAATGTGAGAATTTTCAGAATTCTGAAACATATTTAATTATATTCTTACATTAAATACTGTGAACTTATTCACAGATTGATCATCAATCATTTCAGTTGTAGAAGGCTTCATGAAATGCACACACAAAAATATGTGAACATACCCACAAACACATTATTTCTGTGGTAGAAACCAACAATTCCATGCTATATCCTTGTTATTATAAATCCAATCCATTTGACATGAAGCATTTCAGATCTTAGCATCACATCTCTTTCTTTAGTTTTATAATGCAAAACCAAACACATATCACAACTCCACCAACGATGACATCATGAAAACACATATCACAACTCCACCAACGATGACATCATGAAAACACATATCACAACTCCACCAACGTTGACATCATGAAAACACATATCACAACTCCACCAACGTTGACATCATGAAAACACATATCACAACTCCACCAACGATGACATCATGAAAACACATATCACAACTCCACCAACGTTGACATCATGAAAACACATATCACAACTCCACCAACGATGACATCATGAAAACACATATCACAACTCCACCAACGATGACATCATGAAAACACATATCACAACTCCACCAACGATGACATCATGAAAACACATATCACAACTCCACCAACGATGACATCATGAAAACACATATCACAACTCCACCAACGTTGACATTGACATCATGAAAACACATATCACAACTCCACCAACGTTGACATTGACATCATGAAAACACATATCACAACTCCACCAACGTTGACATTGACATCATGAAAACACATATCACAACTCCACCAACGTTGACATTGACATCATGAAAACACAAATCACAACTCCACCAACGTTGACATTGACATCATGAAAACACATATCACAACTCCACCAACGATGACGTTGACATCATGAAAACACATATCACAACTCCACCAACGATGACATCATGAAAACACATATCACAACTCCACCAACGTTGACATTGACATCATGAAAACACATATCACAACTCCACCAACGTTGACATTGACTTCATGAAAACACATATCACAACTCCACCAACGTTGACGTTGACATCATGAAAACACATATCACAACTCCACCAACGTTGACGTTGACATCATGAAAACACATATCACAACTCCACCAACGATGACATCATGAAAACACATATCACAACTCCACCAACGTTGACATCATGAAAACACATATCACAACTCCACCAACGTTGACATCATGAAAACACATATCACAACTCCACCAACGATGACATCATGAAAACACATATCACAACTCCACCAACGTTGACATCATGAAAACACATATCACAACTCCACCAACGATGACATCATGAAAACACATATCACAACTCCACCAACGATGACATCATGAAAACACATATCACAACTCCACCAACGATGACATCATGAAAACACATATCACAACTCCACCAACGTTGACATCATGAAAACACATATCACAACTCCACCAACGTTGACATCATGAAAACACATATCACAACTCCACCAACGATGACATCATGAAAACACATATCACAACTCCACCAACGTTGACATCATGAAAACACATATCACAACTCCACCAACGATGACATCATGAAAACACATATCACAACTCCACCAACGATGACATCATGAAAACACATATCACAACTCCACCAACGTTGACATCATGAAAACACATATCACAACTCCACCAACGTTGACATCATGAAAACACATATCACAACTCCACCAACGATGACATCATGAAAACACATATCACAACTCCACCAACGTTGACATCATGAAAACACATATCACAACTCCACCAACGATGACATCATGAAAACACATATCACAACTCCACCAACGATGACATCATGAAAACACATATCACAACTCCACCAACGATGACATCATGAAAACACATATCACAACTCCACCAACGATGACATCATGAAAACACATATCACAACTCCACCAACGTTGACATTGACATCATGAAAACACATATCACAACTCCACCAACGTTGACATTGACATCATGAAAACACATATCACAACTCCACCAACGTTGACATTGACATCATGAAAACACATATCACAACTCCACCAACGTTGACATTGACATCATGAAAACACAAATCACAACTCCACCAACGTTGACATTGACATCATGAAAACACATATCACAACTCCACCAACGATGACGTTGACATCATGAAAACACATATCACAACTCCACCAACGATGACATCATGAAAACACATATCACAACTCCACCAACGTTGACATTGACATCATGAAAACACATATCACAACTCCACCAACGTTGACATTGACTTCATGAAAACACATATCACAACTCCACCAACGTTGACGTTGACATCATGAAAACACATATCACAACTCCACCAACGTTGACGTTGACATCATGAAAACACATATCACAACTCCACCAACGATGACATCATGAAAACACATATCACAACTCCACCAACGTTGACATCATGAAAACACATATCACAACTCCACCAACGTTGACATCATGAAAACACATATCACAACTCCACCAACGATGACATCATGAAAACACATATCACAACTCCACCAACGTTGACATCATGAAAACACATATCACAACTCCACCAACGATGACATCATGAAAACACATATCACAACTCCACCAACGATGACATCATGAAAACACATATCACAACTCCACCAACGATGACATCATGAAAACACATATCACAACTCCACCAACGTTGACATTGACATCATGAAAACACATATCACAACTCCACCAACGTTGACATTGAAATCATGAAAACACATATCACAACTCCACCAACGTTGACATTGACATCATGAAAACACATATCACAACTCCACCAACGTTGACATTGACATCATGAAAACACATATCACAACTCCACCAACGTTGACATTGACATCATGAAAACACAAATCACAACTCCACCAACGTTGACATTGACATCATGAAAACACATATCACAACTCCACCAACGATGACGTTGACATCATGAAAACACATATCACAACTCCACCAACGATGACATCATGAAAACACATATCACAACTCCACCAACGATGACATCATGAAAACACATATCACAACTCCACCAACGTTGACATTGACATCATGAAAACACATATCACAACTCCACCAACGTTGACATTGACATCATGAAAACACATATCACAACTCCACCAACGTTGACGTTGACATCATGAAAACACATATCACAACTCCACCAACGTTGACGTTGACATCATGAAAACACATATCACAACTCCACCAACGTTGACGTTGACATCATGAAAACACATATCACAACTCCACCAACGTTGACGTTGACATCATGAAAATCCCTTACTGTCTTCTTCACTTATCTATTTTGTATTGATCTGGGTGAGTTTGGCACCAAACCACTAAAAATCTCTGTCTTCATACTTTGATGGCTATCTGAAATAAATACTTGTAGTTCCATTTGAAATGTGCCTACTGTATGTTATTGTGAATAGATTTTGTTAACCCTGAGATTGAACTAAATTGAGCAAGGGCAAAAAACAACTAAAGCAATTTCACGGTTAGGATTAATTCTATTAATTCTACATTGCAATTGTCTATTGTCTGACTATGTTGTATCTGCAGTTCATTCAGAGACACAGTATATTTTTATACTGTCAATCTATGATTTGCTCAAGCCTTGTTGTGAGTATGCAGTTCTACTCAAAAACAGTCAGTCCTCAATGGTTCTAGATTACAAGAACTGGATATATATAGACAGGACTAAACAAAGGGTTCTAGATTTAACTAGACAAGTCAGTTAAGTTTTATTTACAATGACGGCCAACCCCAGTTGTACACAGCCCTATTGGACTCCCAATCACAGCCGGTTGTGATACAGCCTGGAATCAAACCAGGTTCTGTAGTGACGCCTCTAGCACTGAGATGCAGTGCCTTATACCGCTGCACCACAGGACTAAACATAGGGTTTTAGATTCCTAGAACTGGATATATAGACAGGACTAAACATAGGGTTTTAGATTCCTAGAACTGGATATATAGACAGGACTAAACGTAGGGTTTTAGATTCCTAGAACTGGATATATAGACAGGACTAAACGTAGGGTTTTAGATTCCTAGAACTGGATATATAGACAGGACTAAACGTAGGGTTTTAGATTCCTAGAACTGGATATATAGACAGGACTAAACGTAGGGTTTTAGATTCCTAGAACTGGATATATAGACAGGACTAAACGTAGGGTTTTAGATTCCTAGAGCTGGATATATAGACAGGACTAAACGTAGGGTTTTAGATTCCTAGAACTGGATATATAGACAGGACTAAACGTAGGGTTTTAGATTCCTAGAACTGGATATATAGACAGGACTAAACGTAGGGTTTTAGATTCCTAGAACTGGATATATAGACAGGACTAAACGTAGGGTTTTAGATTCCTAGAACTGGATATATAGACAGGACTAAACATAGGGTTTTAGATTCCTAGAACTGGATATATAGACAGGACTAAACATAGGGTTTTAGATTCCTAGAACTGGATATATAGACAGGACTAAACATAGGGTTTTAGATTCCTAGAACTGGATATATAGACAGGACTAAACGTCACCACTACAGACAAGTTGAACAACATCTTCAAGGACAACTGTCTGGGAGACCAGCACCAGTGGCACAGCACAATGAGTTGTGGGATGTATCCATAAACCACTATGACTACCAGATATGTTCCATTTTGCTCCAGGCAGCTATTTCCCAAGGGACATCTGAAATGCCTCATCAAATGATGCAATGTTCCCTTTCACTGGACTTGTGTTGTGTACCTAAAAGCTGGGAGCCACATTCATCTTTGAAATAACCCAATCCCTTTTCTGGCTGGCCTGGTGGGCATGTTGCTAGAGTGTTCTATTTGTAGTGTATGTTGGAGCGAGGGACACGCTGTTCTGTCTGTTCTGTCGGTTCTGTCGGTTCTAACAAACTGAGATGCTACACATCAGAGGGTTAGGGTGTTTACAGCTTAACTCATTCATTTGTTGTCACCTAATAGTTGTAATGTTGGTGATTGACCAACCTAATGTACTGACCCTGTGAATCAATATAACTTCTTTCATATTCTGCTTGTTGCAAAACTGATCCAATCTACAATGAGACATTTGACAGAAAAACAGAAAACTTGCTTGTTCAATTCAAATTCGTTAAAAGACTCCCAGAATGGCAGTATTTTTTAACATGAAAACAGACATGTTCATAATATTATAACGTTAGTTTTCATTTGTCATGGGGTGCAGCAGCCTCAGTACCGATACTTCCTGCGGCTATGACGGTAAACTACAACAACACACGCAGTCACACACACACACTGAGCGTTGATTATTGATCATGCAGATAGCAGAGCAGAAAAGGCCGTATAAAGATACATTTAGATATACTGTATAATTGAACAGTTCCATTTTGGAAATGGATGGCAGGGAGCTCGGCCTCAGTAATGTAAAAGGGAGTGAGTTTGGACGGTAAATCCCGGTAAATCCTGGTAAATCCCGGTAACCTGGTTCCCGCCACAATACCCTACTTCCATCCTGTTTTATTTTAGTATCACTTTTCATACCTCCATTTGGTCCAGTAGATAGGTGGGTAGTAATATTCATCTACGTCCTCAGTGATTGGATGTGGCAATAAATTATCTGAGGGAGAGTATTCTCCTGAGGTCCATTCCCTGACACGGCTCTAGATTATGTTCCACCACAGTTCCATCATCGCTCCCAGACCCAGCCTGCATCCAAAATACCATTCAGTTCCATCATCGCTCCCAGACCCAGCCTGCATCCAAAATACCATTCAGTTCCATCATCGCTCCCAGACCCAGCCTGCATCCAAAATACCATTCAGTTCCATCATCGCTCCCAGACCCAGCCTGCATCCAAAATACCATTCAGTTCCATCATCGCTCCCAGACCCAGCCTGCATCCAAAATACCATTCAGTCCCATCATCGCTCCCAGACCCAGCCTGCATCCAAAATACCATTCAGTTCCATCATCGCTCCCAGACCCAGCCTGCATCCAAAATACCATTCAGTTCCATCATCGCTCCCAGACCCAGCCTGCATCCAAAATACCATTCAGTTCCCTATTTAGTGCACTACTTTTGACCAAAACCACCATAGAGCACTATACAGGGAATAGGGAGCCATTTGGCCTCAAAGCCATAAGACTCCAAAAAGGAAGGAAACCAACATTTGGAGCAGAAATCAACCTACTAGTCACCAACTCCTCAATGCTGTTAGACTGCCTGGCAGTCCTGGACCATTGGGTTAGACTGCCTGGCAGTCCTGGACCATTGGCTTAGACTGCCTGGCAGTCCTGGACCATTGGGGACCATTTAGTAATTCCTTGGTACATTAAGGAATTCATTATCTGAAACCGTACTGCCAGAGATGTAGACATCCCAATATGGCTTTCTGCAGTGCCTAAAGCTCTGGCGTTTTTCTTGGGACTATGCAGCGTCCCAAATGACACCCTATTCTCTGTATAGTGCACTACCAGTGGCCTATGGTGGATCAGGTAGAAAATAGTGCACTGTAAAGGAAATAGGGTGCTATTTGGGACGCAGGCTGGGTTTCCATTCCCAGTGTGCTGACATTGATCTATCCTTGGGTGTTTATCTGCAGGACCAGACTCTAAACTATGGTCTGTGGACATTAAAGAACAGATATATCAATCAGACCGTAATTTTTCTTGTCCGCATCTCATGTTGACCTGTAAACTGTAATACTGTATCAGCCACCAACAAGGTGACTAGCTGAGTGTAGATGGAGCGTCCTAACAAGAGTGTCCTAAAAAAGTACTTCTTTAGATTTATAATACACTATATATACAAAAGTATGTGGACACCCCTTCAAATTAGTGGATTCGGCTATTTCAGCCGCAACCGTTGCTGACAGGTGTATCAAATCGAGCACACAGCCATGCAATCTCCACAGACAAACATTAGCAGTAGAATGGCCTTACTGAAGAGCTCAGTGACCTTCAATGTGGCAGGATGCCACCTTTCTAACAAGTCAGTTCGTAAAATGTCTGTCCTGCTAGAGCTGCCCGGTCAACTGTAAGTGCTGTTATTGTGAAGTGAAAACGTCAAGGAGCAACAACGGCTCAGCCACGATGTGGTAGGCCACACAAGCTCACAAAATGGGACCGCTGAGTGTTGAAGCACGTAAAAAACATCTGTTCTCGGTTGCAACACTTACTATTGAGTTCCAAACTGCCTCTGGAAGCAACGTCAACACAACAACTGTTTGTCGGGAGCTTCATGAAATGGGTTTCCATAGCTGAGCAGCCGCACACAAGCCTAAGATCACCATGCGCAATGCCAAGAGGAGGGGTGTAAAGCTCACCGCAATTGGACTCTGGAGCAGTGGAAACGTGTTCTCTGGAGTGATGAAACGCTTCACCATCTGGCAGTCCAACGGACAAATCTGGGTTTGGCAGATGGCAGGAGAACACTACCTGCCCAAATGCATAGTGACAACTGTAAAGTTTGGTGGAGGAGGGATAAGGGCTAGGCCCCTTAGTTCCAGTAAAGGGAAATCCTAACGCTACAGCATACAATGACATTCTAGATGATTCTGTGCTTCCAACTTTGTGGCAACAGTTTGGGGTGTCCACATACTTTTGGTCATTATATAACTAGCCTGGAAAGCTATGGCCTCATCTTAACAACTGGTATAAATGTGTCCTGTGACCAGATTACAGCAGTATTCAGATTAGATTGTAAACATGTCACTCTTGACTGCCACCTGTGTGGCATCAGTTGTAGTCTGTGACGCTTTCATAATGAACTCTTAGTCACACAGCAGAGTTTGAACACACATCACATATCAATGCTGTCTTATTCCAAGCTCCTGGTTAAACCTCAAGTCATGTCCTTTGTACACATTGAACTACAGTATGACCTAAATCAACCCTAAAGTTTAGTTAGATGACAAAGTAATAACCTTCCTAAGACAGGAATACATGTGACAGGCATTGTGTGTGTAAACTCCAGATCACCTTTTACTCCACACACAGAAACTTCCTCACCCTCCCTTTGGAAAATCAAACCATAATTCTAACCTCCTGCTTCCTGCAAAAACTCAAACAGGAAGTACAAGTGACACACTCAATGAGGAAGTGGTCCGATGCTAAGCTACAGGATTGTTTCGCTAGCACAGACTGGAATATGTTTACCACATCAGTCATCGGCTTCTTAAATAAGTGCATTAACGACGTCGTCCCCACAGTGACCGTACGTACATACTCCAACCAGAAGCCATGTATTACAAGCAACATCCGCAATGAGCTAAAGGCTAGAGCTGCCGCTTTCAAGTAGCGGGACACTATCCGGAAGCTTTGACCTCTGACGAGCCCTCAAACAGGCAAAGCGTCAATACAGATCTAAGATGGAATCCTACTACGCTGGCTCTGATGCTTGTCAGATGTGGCAGGGCTTGAAACTATAAGGGATTACAAAGAGAAACCCAGCCGTGAGCTGTCCAGAGGCCCTAGCCTACCAGATGAGATAAATGCCTTCTACGCTCGCTTCAAGGCAAGCAACAATGAACCATGCACGAGAGCACCAGCTGTTCCGGATGACTGTGTGATCTCACTCTGTAGCCGACATGAGTAGGATCTTTAAACAGGGCCAGATGGAATATCAGTATGCATACAGTCGTATGCAAAAGTTTGGGCACCCCTGACAATTTCCATGTTTCCATTTATAAATAATTGGGTGTTTGGATCAGCAATTTCATTTTGATCTATCAAATAACTGATGGACACAGTAATATTTCATTAGTGAAATGAGGTTTATTGGATTAACAGAAAATGTGCAATATGCATCAAAACAAAATTAGACAGGTGCATAAATATGGGCACCCCAACAGAAAAATCACATCAATATTTAGTAGAGCCTCCTTTTGCTAAAATAACAGGCTGTAGACGCTTCCTATAGCCTCTAATGAGTGTCTGGATTCTGGATTAAGGTATTTTGGACCATTCCTCCTTACAAAACATCTCCAGTTCAGTTAGGTTTGATGGTTGCAGAGCATGGACAGCCCGCTTCAAATCATCCCACAGATTCTCAATGATATTCAGGTCTGGGGACTGGGATGGCCATTCCAGAACATTGTACTTGTTCCTCTGCATAAATGCCCGGGTAGATTTTGAGCAGTGTTTTGGGTCGTCGTCTTGTTGAAATATCCAGCCCCGGCGTAACTTCAACTTTGTGACTGATTCTTCAACATTATTCCCAAGAATCTGCTGATATTGAGTGGAATCCATGCGACCCTCAACTTTAACAAGATTCCCAGTACCGGCACTGGCCACACAGCCCCACAGTATGATGGAACCCCCACCAAATTTTACTGTGGGTAGCAAGTGTTTTTCTTGGAACGCTGTGTTCTTTTGCCGCCATGCATAACGCCCCTTCTTATGACCAAATAACTCAATCTTTGTTTCATCAGTCCACAGCACCTTATTCCAAAATGAAGCTAGTTTGTCCAAATGTGCGTTTGTGGCGTGTGTGCAGAAAAGACTTCTTCTGCATCACTCTTTGACCGTTCTCACCATCCTTCGCCTTTGCCTCTCCAATATTTTACTTGGCCTGCCACTTCTGGCCTTAACAAGAACTGTGGCTGTGGTCTTCCATTTCCTCACTATGTTCCTCACAGTGGACACTGACAGCTTACATCTCTGTGATAGCTTTTTGTAGCCTTCCCCTAAACCATAATGTTGAACAATCTTTGTTTTCAGGTAATTTGAGAGTTGTTTTGAGGCCCCCATGTTGCCACTCTTCAGAGGAGAGTCAAAGAGAACAACAACTTGCAATTGGCCACCTTAAATACCTTTTCTCATGATTGGATGCACTTGTCTATGAAGTTCAAGGCATAATGAGCTCACCAAACCAATTGTGTGTTCCAATTAATCAGTGCTAAGTAGTTACAGGTATTCAAATCAACAGAATCAACAGCTATGCAAAAAAAAGGGTGCCCAACTTTTTGCATAGCCTATTTTTCACATCTGATTTAATTTCATACAACTTAATATTGCTACACTAAAAATCTTTGTCTGGACAATACCCCAGTACTCAGCTTTTATTAGAAAATGAATGGCATGCCACTGTGATCATTTTCTGTGACGACCCTGTGCCCAAGAATGTCCCGTAGCACTCACATCTATAGCCATGAAATGCTTTAAACTCATCACCAAGCTCAGGACTGAACATCTCCCTCTGCAACTGGATCCTGGACTTCCTGCTTGGCATCTAACCGCAAGGCCTACAGAGGGTAGTGCGTATGGACCAGTACATTACTGGGGCCGAGCTCCCTGCCATCCAGGACCTCTATACAAAGCAGTGTAAGAGGAAAGCCCTAAAAATGGTCAAAGACTCTAGCCACCAAACCCATAGACTGATCTCTCTGCTACCGCACAGCAAGCATTACCAGTGCCCACATCTGGAACCAACAGGACCCTGAACAACTTCTACCCCCAATCTGCTACTAGGCAAGTCAGTTAAGAACAAATTCTTATTTTCAATGACGGCCTAGGAACAGTGGGTTAACTGCCTTGTTCAGGGGCAGAACGACAGATTTTTACCTTGTCAGCTCGGGGATTCGATCCAGCAACCTTTCGGTTACAGGCACAACACTTTAACCACTGGGCTACCTGCCGCCCCAAATTACCTGGTACCCCTGCTCATCGACTCAGTTCTGGTACTTCCTGCATATAGCCATGTTATAACCTGGTACCCCTACTAATCGACTCAGTACTGGTACTTCCTGTATATAGTCATGTTATTACCTGGTACTTCCTGTATATAGTCATGTTATAACCTGGTACTTCCTGTATATAGTCATGTTATTACCTGGTACGTCCTGTATATAGTCATGTTATAACCTGGTACTTCATGTATATAGTCATGTTATTATTGTTATTCGTTATTCACTGTGTATTTATTCATTGTGTCACTATTTCTATATATGTTTTGATTTTCTTTAACTCTGCATTGTTGGGTCCGTAAGTAAGCATTTCACTGTAAATCTACACCTGTTGTTTACAAAGCATTTCACTGTAAATCTACACCTGTTGTTTACAAAGCATTTCACTGTAAATCTACACCTGTTGTTTACAAAGCATTTCACTGTAAATCTACACCTGTTGTTTACAAAGCATTTCACTGTGACAAATAATTTGTATTATTATTTTATTTGGTATAGTCTGCAAGTCCCTTTTCATTCATGGAACAAAATAATGAAATGTGTGCAGCTGAGTGTCTGAAAGAGGTAGTTGGTCCATAGCAATGAGGTAATGGTTAAGAACAAGGCACAGCACTAGTAGCTGTATGGGATAACACTGCCATCTTGTGTATGGTACTGAAAAGGACTGACTACATCCATTGATACAATTCTTCCTCTCCCTCTAAAGTAGGCAGAGAAATGATGTCATTCGGTCCACACTGAAGAATCAGCCTAACTGGCAGTGCTGCTGTGATGTCCTGCATGCTGTGTTTCAGTGTGTGTGAGTGGATGGAGTGGTAGTGGATGTCTCAACAGGATTTTTCAGGTTGTCAGGCATTCTTCATAACTAGGCTCACCACCTATTGTACAGGGGGCTGCGGGTGGGGAGGGGGGGTGGAAGGAGGGAGGGAGGGAATGAGGCATCTAGCAGTCTCTCTATTGTGTGCAGGGGGCCATAGGAGGGAGGGACGGAGGGCTTGAAGGAAGGTTGGAGTGACGCGTCTCTCTTTCCTCTCTAGCCCCGTTTCTACCCGGCGGTAACATGCATCCTTTTTCCTGACTGTGTCCACATCCTGACGTTCAAAAGACACCGACTGTGATCAGATCTTCCTGCCCACCTCCGGAGGTAGTCAGACAAGCATTATCCCGCCTTCTAAAACCATTGACATGTGGCACTATTGACTTAAAACATAAAGGTATCTTCAAATAAATATTATTTAATACGAATATGCGTCAAATAATTAGCATACAGGCAGGGACCAAGATAGCCGGTCACAATGTTGACACAGTGGACTACCATGTGTAGATGCAACGGCTACAATGTGGCACAGTCAGAAAGTGGAAAAGATCAGGACCAAGGAAGCATGTTAGCACCAGGTTTAAACAGGACATCTCTGTGTGTTCTCTAATGTCCACAATGAGAGATCAGGACCAAGGACGCATGTTAGCACCAGGTTTAAACAGGACATCTCTGGGTGTTCTCTAATGGCCACAATGAGAGATCAGGACCAAGGACGCATGTTAGCACCAGGTTTAAACAGGACATCTCTGGGTGTTCTCTAATGGCCACAATGAGAGATCAGGACCAAGGACGAATGTTAGCACCAGGTTTAAACAGGACATCTCTGGGTGTTCTCTAATGGCCACAATGAGAGATCAGGACCAAGGAAGCATGTTAGCACCAGGTTTAAACAGGACATCTCTGGGTGTTCTCTAATGGCCACAATGAGAGATCAGGACCAAGGAAGCATGTTAGCACATACAAACACATACACACACACACACACACACACACACACACACACACACACACACACACACACACACACACACACACACACACACACACACACACACACACACACACACACACACACACACACACACACACACACACACACACAGACACACACACACACACAGACACACACACACACACACACACACACACATACACACATACACACACACACACACACACACACACACCACACACACACACACACACACACACACCAGCATGTCACCTGTGCAACTAGAGGCGAATAAACTCCAGCTCACCTTTACTCCATATACAGAAACGCTAAATCTAACTATAACTCTATCCTCCTGATTCCTGCTTACAAGCAAAAACTCAAACAGGAAGTACCAGTGACACGCTTAATATGGAAGTGGTCCAATGAAGTGGATGCTAAGCTACAGGATTGTATATAGCCAAGTTATCATTGACTCAGTACTGGTACTCCTTTTTTATAGCCAAGTTATCATTGACTCAGTACAGGTACTCCTTGTATATAGCCAAGTTATCATTGACTCAGTACAGGTACTCCTTGTATATAGCCAAGTTATCATGACTCAGTACTGGTACTCCTTGTATATAGCCAAGTTATCATTGACTCAGTACAGGTACTCCTTGTATATAGCCAAGTTATCATTGACTCAGTACTGGTACTCCTTATATATAGCCAAGTTATCATTGACTCAGTACTGGTACTCCTTGTATATAGCCAAGTTATCATTGACTCAGTACAGGTACTCCTTGTATATAGCCAAGTTATCATTGACTCAGTACTGGTACTCCTTATATATAGCCAAGTTATCATTGACTCAGTACAGGTACTCCTTATATATAGCCAAGTTATCATTGACTCAGTACTGTTTTACTATATTATGTCTCTATTTTCATTCTCTCTGCATTGTTGTTAAGGTGCCTGTAAGTAAACATTTCACTGTTAGTCCACACCTTTTCTTTACGAAGCATGTGACAAATAACATTTGATTTGATTTGACACCCACTGTCTGTTGCAGAGACAGCGATCCAACTGAATTACCTCTGTGTGCATCAGCCTGAGTAGGAACCAAGGTAGGAACACAGTTGTTGCTCAGCAAATCCCCATTACCATCTGGGGTATTTGACAGCTAGAGTGAATAAATATTCATTATGTAGGCATTGTCCCAAATGGAGTCCTATTCTATATATGGTGCACTGCTTTTGACCAGGGCCCATAGAGCTCTGGGCAAAATAAGTGCACTATATATGGAATAGGGTGCCATTCGAGACACAGAAGTAGTTTCCTTACTATATGGACACCCATGGATATACAGTCAATGGACAGGCTGCAAAATGCCAACTATCTGAATAATAACATTATTACAGGCAACAAATGAAAATTCTAAATTATAGTGAAACAGAGTGCTGATAACATGGAATATACATTTAGAAATGTTTTGATTATGTACATCTTGGCATTTAGAAGGCTGGTTATGCAAATTAAACAATGTCATTCACTCATAGATCATGTTGCAATTTAGATTGTACAGCTATAAAACAGCTGCATCTGATGTGGGTGATTTAATTTTTACTGTTTGTAATGTCCTTGATTATAGCAGCGTCTTACATCCTTCACAGTGTTTACAACTGTGGAAAATGAAGTATTTAGTGTATGGTTTTTGACTATAGAACAACAGAACAGAAAGGATTTACACAGACAAATTAACATCAACAATGACCTGAGGGAAATATGTAAATAGAGGGTCTGCCTATATAAATGGAGATGAAGTTAACCGGAGGAAATCACATTTTGAGAAATTCTTATATGTTCTGTCAACATTAAATGAAATACATGTCTATCATGTCACATTTCACATAGAAGGTTTTCCATTTGATTGATTTCAGATTTATCTGGATAATACAGTATTCCACTACTGACATGAATGTTGCTGCTAACACATCAAAACCTCACTCTGATATTTTACACAAAGTAGACCAACAAACCTTTTAGAATTCAGAAAGTCGTTTCACGGAAGATGTCCTTGATTCCTCAGCAACAGGCAGGAAAGATTTCACTGATTCCTCAGTGAAAGACAGGAAAGATGTCTTTGGTTCTTCAGTGACAGACAGGAAAGATGTCTTTGGTTCTTCAGTGACAGACAGGAAAGATGTCGTTGATTCCTCAGAGACAGACAGGAAAGATGTCGTTGATTCCTCAGTGACAGACAGGAAAGATGTCGTTGATTCCTCAGTGACAGACAGGAAAGATGTCTTTGATTCCTCATTGAAAGACCGGAAATTTGTCCTTGATTCCTCAGTGAAAGACAGGAAAGATGTTGTTGATTCCTCAGTGACAGAGAAGAAAGATGTCTTTGATTCCTCAGTGACAGACAGGAAAGATGTCGTTGATTCCTCAGTGACAGAGAAGAAAGATGTCTTTGATTCCTCATTGAAAGACAGGAAATTTGTCCTTGATTCCTCAGTGAAAGACAGGAAAGATGTTGTTGATTCCTCAGTGACAGAGAAGAAAGATGTCTTTGATTCCTCAGTGACAGAGAAGAAAGTTGTCCTTGATTCCATATTTATTTTTGTTATTTTTCACAAATCTTGCACTCCAGTATCTCTATTTGCACATCATAATTTGCACATCCTTCATTCCTGTGTTAATGATGATAATCTGTAATTTGTCTCACCACTATGGTCTATTTATTGTCCTACCTCTTAACCTTACTGCATTTTGCACTACATTTTGCACTCTGTATATAGACTTTCCATTGTGTTTTTGACCATGTTTGTTTACTATGTAACTCTGTGTTGTTTTTGTCGCACTGCTTTGCTTTGTCTTGGCCAGGTCGCAGTTGCAAATGAGAACTTGTTCTCAACTGACCTACCTGGTTAAATAAAGGTGAAATAAAATTAAAAAAAAAAAAAGTGACAGACAGGAAAGATGTCGTTGATTCCTCAGTGACAGAGAAGAAAGATGTCGTTGATTCCTCTGTGACAGACAGGAAAGTTGTCCTTGATTCCTCAGTGACAGAGAAGAAAGTTGTCCTTGATTCCTCAGTGACAGACAGGAAAGATGTCGTTGATTCCTCAGTGACAGAGAAGAAAGATGTCGTTGATTCCTCTGTGACAGACAGGAAAGTTGTCCTTGATTCCTCAGTGACAGAGAAGAAAGTTGTCCTTGATTCCTCAGTGACAGAGAAGAAAGTTGTCCTTGATTCCTCAGTGACAGACAGGAAAGATGTCGTTGATTCCTCAGTGACAGACAGGAAAGATGTTGTTGATTCCTCAGTAACAGACAGGAAAGAAAAACATAATTAATCATATTTAATCCGAGACAGGGTAGCTAGCTAGCGTGAGATATGATAAAACATAATTAATCATATTTAATCCGAGACAGGGTAGCTATCTAGCGTGAGATATGATAAAACATCATTAATCATATTTAATCCGAGACAGGGTAGCTAGCTAGCGTGAGATATGATAAAAACATCATTAATCATATTTAATCCGAGACAGGGTAGCTAGCTAGCTAGCGTGAGATATGATAAAAACATAATTAATCATATTTAATCCGAGACAGGGTAGCTAGCTAGCGTGAGATATGATAAAAACATAATTAATCATATTTAATCCGAGACAGGGTAGCTAGCTAGCGTGAGATATGATAAAACATCATTATTTTATTGACATCCTGGCTACTCCTGAGGAGAGTAGACCAGGCAGTATGGAAGGGCAAGGGGAAGGAGATGGCAGGCAGGCAGGCAGGCGTCTATGACCATCATCATCATCCTCTTTGTCTGTGTTCAAAGTCCTACCATATTCCCTACATAGTGCACTACTTTTCATCAGAATCCATAGGGCTCTGGTCAAAAGTAGTGCACTATATAGGGAATAGGGAGCCATTAGGAATGCAGCTTTATCACACATAAGTAGGTGTATGCTAATTCCTCCTGCCTGTGCCGATGCGTAAGCAGGAGAGGCCCTGTGGGCTTTTCATTGTGTGTGTGAGTGTGTGTGTCTGTGGGTGTGTGTGCGCTTATGTGTGTGTTTGTGTGTGTGTGTGTGTGAACTACCTCTCTCTGACAGTTCGGAGCAGCAGACAAACTGACAGGCTTCAAATCTCAATGCCAGATTCAGTGAGGATGAGTTACCTCTGAGGCATCACAGTGTGTTTGTGTGTGATGTGTGTGATGTGATGTGTCTGTGATGGTTAGAGAGGAGAAGTTAACACAGGCTAATGTTAAGTACACCAGAGGAGACAGGCGATAAATACACACATTCAGAGGAGGGGAATGCGGGGTATCATATTTGCATGTGTATACAGTGTGTGTGTGTGTGAGTAAAAATAGGTTTTCTAGTTGACATTGAGTGAGGTGTCAATTAAGTGATAATACTGGAGAAGCCGTGGTTTGGAGGATATATTGAAACGGGTGTTGTCAGGCCCGAAACCATACCAATATATCTCTCAAACCACAGCTTCGAGGGAATTATCACTTTTATACAACAATTACCAAAATATTAAAATAAGGATTTCCATTATCTTAAATAACTTTATTTTTATGAATTAATTCATACTATTTCATTCCACAAGGATATAGTCCTGAGGTTGCTTCCCAAGATGGCTGCTCACTCTTCCATTGCATTGTTTACAGCCAAGGGTCACTGGAAGTTAGTTTGATTGGCAGGTTGCTATGGCAAACAAAAATGGTTGCTATAGAGACTCTTCCCTAGCTAGCCAACTACACAGCTAGCACAATCACTTCAGACCAGGGATGGGCAACTTTGATGGGGGTGGGGGCCACAAAAAATCTGAACTAATCATTTGAGGCAGCAGTGGCTCACGGGTCTGCCTACCCACATCCATACCCACACATGCAGTCAGAGCCGGCCCTAGCCTTTTGGGGGCCCTAAGTCAGAGCCGGCCCTAGCCTTTTGGGGGCCCTAAGCGAAATGTTGAAACTGTTTTAGTTTTAAACAAGTTTGCTGCAAACCTACACATTTTGCAATGGGATAGAGATTTTTTTCTCTGCTTTTCTAGCAAATTTCCTGCAATTCTACATGCTTTCCATAATTATAATAGAGCCATACTTGAGAATTTTAGAAAAAGTTTACGTTTTACTTTAAGTTAAAATAGTTGGCGTAGTTGCACGTGATCAGAGGCTACATGTCAGCTGTTCCCGTTACATAACCTGGCCCATTTAACCGTATTATATACGGTTCAAATTCCGTATCAGCCAATTAAAATCGTCAACATATACTGAACAAAATTATGAACGCAACATACAACAATTTCAATGATTTTACTGAGTGACTTGCCTAGTTAAATAAAGGTTAAATTAATGATATATATTTTTAGATATAAGGGATCATCCATCTCATACTATATACTGTATTCTAAACTATGCCACTGTATCTTAGTCCACTGTATCTTCGTCCATATATGCATATATTCTTAATCCATTTCATGACTCAGATTTATGTGTATTTTGGGGGTATATGTTGTGAAACAGTTATATATTACTGCACTGTTGGACCTAGAAGGACAAGTATTTCGCCTCACCCACAATAACATCTGCTAAACACGTGTATATTGACCAATACAATTTGATTTGATTTGAAATCAGTCCATTAAAATAAATTAATTAGGCCCTAATCTATGGATTTCACATGACTGAGAATACAGATATGCATCTGTTGGTCACAGATACACTACATGACCAAAAGTATGTGGACACCTGCTCGTCGAACATCTCATTCCGAAATCATGGGCATTAATATGGAGTTGGTCCCCCCTCTCCTGCTATAATAGCCTCCAATTTGATTTGATTTTGGGCGATTAGGCCTGGCTCGCAGTCAGCGTTCCAATTTATCCCGAAGGTGTTCGATGGGGTTGAGGTCAGGGCTCTGTGCAGGCCAGTCAAGCTCACTTTGTGCAAGGGGATATTGTCATGCTGAAACAGGAAAGGGCCTTCCCCAAACTGTTGCCACAAAGTTGGAAGCACAGAATCTTCTAGAATCTCATTGTATGATTAAGCGTTAACCCTTCACTGGAACTAAGGCGCCGAACCATGAAAAATAGCCCCAGACCATTATTCCTCCTCCACCAAACTTTACAGTTGGCACTATGCAGTGTTCTCCTGGCATCCGCCAAACCCAGATTCGTCCATTGGACTGCCATATGGTCAAGCGTGATATATCACTCCAGGGAACGCATGATATACCACTCTAGCTGACACTTGGCATTGCACATGGTAATCTCATTTCATGGTATTGCGCATGGTGACCCATTTCATGGAGCTCCCGACGAACAGTTCTTGTTCTGACGTTGCCTCCAGAGGCAGTTTGGAACTCAGTAGGGAGTTTTGCAAAGATGGACAGACGATTTGTACGCACTACGCGCTTCAGCACTCAGCGGTCCCGTTCTGTGAGCTTGTGTGGCTGAGCCGTTGTTGCTCCTAAACATTAGCACTTCATAATTACAGCACTTAGAGTTGACTGGGGCAGTTCTAGCACATGCATACATTTGATGAACTGGCTTGTTGGAAAGATGGCATCCTATGACGGTGCCAGGTTGGAAGTCACTGAGCTCTTCAGTAAAGCCACCATACCCACACATGCAGTCAGAGCCGGCCCTAGCCTTTTGGGGGCCCTAAGTCAGAGCCGGCCCTAGCCTTTTGGGGGCCCTAAGCGAAATGTTGAAACTGTTTTAGTTTTAAACAAGTTTGCTGCAAACCTACACATTTTGCAATGGGATAGAGATTTTTTTCTCTGCTTTTCTAGCAAATTTCCTGTAATTCTACATGCTTTCCATAATTATAATAGAGCCATACTTGAGAATTTTAGAAAAAGTTTACGTTTTACTTTAAGTTAAAATAGTTGGCGTAGTTGCACGTGATCAGAGGCTACATTTTACTGCCAATGTTTGTCTGTGGATATTGCATGGCTGTGTGCTCGATTTTATACACCTGTCAGCAACAGGTGTGGCTGAAATAGCCAAACACTAATTTGAAGAGGTGTCCACATACTTTTGTATATTTAGTGTACCTTTTTAAAAAAAAAAGTAGGGGCGTGGATCAGAAAACCAGTCAGTATCTGGTGTGACCAACATTTGCCGCATGCAGCGCAACACATCTCCTTCACATACAGTTGATCGTGGCCTGTGGAATGTTATCCCACTCCTCTTCAATGGCTGTGCCAAGTTGCTGGATATTGGTGGGAACTGGAACACGCTGTCATACATGTTGATCCAGAGCATCCCAAACATGTCTGGTGAGTATGCAGGCCATGGAAGAACTGGGACATGTTCAGCTTCCAGGAATAATGTACAGATCCTTGCGACATGGAGCCGTGAATTATCATGTTGAAACACGGCGCTGGATGAATGGCACGACAACGATCCTCAAACGGTTGTTCTAACAAAAACATCTGTAAAGTCTGAACGTTTTGAGCTACAAACTTCACATGTTAGTCATTTAGCAGACACTCTTATCCAGAGCGACATACAGTTAGTTGGTGCAGACATGTTTATACTGGTCCCCCGTGGGAATCAAACCCCCAACCCTGGCGTTGCAAGCACCATGCGCTACCATCTGAGCTACACGGGACTTTATGATCCATCTATGAAAAACTGAGACTCTCACAAACAATCACATGTTTTGACTCACAAGAGACACAAGAGTCGTTAGAAGGTAAGGAGTTCTACATAGAAGATCATAGTGTCTATGATACTTTAATAATCTCACATAGTTGCTGTCACCAACTCCACACATCTGTCACTGACGAGTTGGACATTCCTTTTCCCACTGAGAAAACACTTTCTGTTCTTACAGCATTCACATACGTTAAAGGTTTATCAGGTCTTTGCTTGGAGGACTTGCCATTAGTCAGTATAAGTCATGAATGCAACTGATCATGTCAAATAGTTTAGTGTTCTACTTGTAGTCCTGAACAGATGAAGGGTAAAACACTTCATTATGAGGCTAAATAGGATGGCAGATCAAGCAGAATTTCAGCTTTTTCCCCACTGTGGGATTCAATTAACCAGTCATTCTCAGATCACTCACCTCACTCACTCACTCACTCACTCACTCACTCACTCACTCACTCACTCACTCACTCACTCACTCACTCACTCACTCACTCACTCACTCACTCACTCACTCACACTCTCTCTCTCTCTCTCTCTCTCTCTCTCTCTCTCTCTCTCTCTCTCTCTCTCTCTCTCTCTCTCAGACAGTGCTTTGCCTCCATATTTAAGGGGCTTCTACCGTTTAACGTCTATCACAGAGAAATATGTTTCCCTCAGGCACTTTCTATGTAAAGTAATCCTGATATTAACATCATGAGGGAAGATTTGAATGGGACAAATAGGAATCCAACAGATGGCAGGTGTTATGACAAAACACCTTTCTTATAGTGCATAGACCATCCAGATACAGAGACATAAAACCCTTCCCTCTCTGTTATCACCTTCCTTATAGTGCATAGACCATCCAGATACAGAGACATAAAACCCTTCCCTCTCTGTTATCACCTTCCTTATAGTGCATAGACCATCCAGATACAGAGACATAAAACCCTTCCCTCTCTGTTATCACCTTCCTCTACAAACCCAGACATTTTTGTAGATGGCCTACTTCAGATTCTTCGCCCGTCATTTCCCTTTGATTTAACCACCTCCATTTCCCTTTGATTTAACCACCTCTATTTCCCTTTGATTTAACCACCTCCATTTCCCTTTGATTTAACCACCTCCATTTCCCTTTGATTTAACCACCTCCATTTCCCTTTGATTTAACCACCTCCATTTCCCTTTGATTTAACCACCTCTATTTCCCTTTGATTGAACCACCTCCATTTCCCTTTGATTTAACCACCTCCATTTCCCTTTGATTTAACCACCTCTATTTCCCTTTGATTTAACCACCTCTATTTCCCTTTGATTTAACCACCTCCTTTTTGCCAACCAGTCTGAACATGGTTTGTAAGGGGCAGCATTTTTCATGCAGTGTTAATTGGCCCCCGCTGTTCTCAAATCCAATAAGACCGACCCACTGCTGTCTGGCTGTGTGGATGGAAGCTGTCTGGCTGCAGGCTGTGTGGATGGAAGCTGTCTGGCTGCAGGCTGTGTGGATGGAAGCTGTCTGGCTGCAGGCTGTGTGGATGGAAGCTGTCTGGCTGCAGGCTGTTTGGATGGAAGCTGTCTGGCTGCAGGCTGTGTGGATGGAAGCTGTCTGGCTGCAGGCTGTTTGGATGGAAGCTGTCTGGCTGCAGGCTGTGTGGATGGAAGCTGTCTGGCTGCAGGCTGTTTGGATGGAAGCTGTCTGGCTGCAGGCTGTGTGGATGGAAGCTGTCTGGCTGCAGGCTGTTTGGATGGAAGCTGTCTGGCTGCAGGCTGTGTGGATGGAAGCTGTCTGGCTGCAGGCTGTGTGGATGGAAGCTGTCTGGCTGCAGGCTGTGTGGATGGAAGCTGTCTGGCTGCAGGCTGTGTGGATGGAAGCTGTCTGGCTGCAGGCTGTGTGGATGGAAGCTGTCTGGCTGCAGGCTGTGTGGATGGAAGCTGTCTGGCTGCAGGCTGTGTGGATGGAAGCTGCCTGGCTGTGTGGATGGAAGCTGTCTGGCTGCTGGCTGTGTGGATGGAAGCTGTCTGGCTGCAGGCTGTGTGGATGGAAGCTGTCTGGCTGCAGGCTGTGTGGATGGAAGCTGTCTGGCTGCTGGCTGTGTGGATGGAAGCTGTCTGGCTGCAGGCTGTGTGGATGGAAGCTGTCTGGCTGCTGGCTGTGTGGATGGAAGCTGTCTGACTGTGTGGATGGAAGCTGTGGATGGAAGCTGTTTGGCTGTGTGGATGGGAGCTATCTGGCTGTGTGAATGGAAGCTGTCTGGATGTGTGACTGGACAGTAATCAACCAGCTGGTATAGTAATCATCCAGCTGGTACAGTAATCATCCAGCTGGTATAGTAATCATCCAGCAGGTACAGTTATTGTCCAGCTGGTACAGTAATCATCCAGCAGGTACAGTTATCATCCAGCTGGTACAGTAATCATCCAGCAGCTACATTAATCATCCAGCAGGTACAGTTATCATCCAGCTGGTACAGTAATCATCCAGCAGCTACATTAATCATCCAGCAGGTACAGTTATCATCCAGCTGGTACAGTAATCATCCAGCAGGTACAGTAATCATCCAGCAGGTACAGTAATCATCCAGCAGCTACATTAATCATCCAGCAGGTACAGTTATCATCCAGCAGGTACAGTTATCATCCAGCAGGTACAGTAATCATCCAGCAGGTACAGTTATCATCCAGCTGGTACAGTAATCATCCAGCAGCTACATTAATCATCCAGCAGGTACAGTTATCATCCAGCTGGTACAGTAATCATCCAGCAGGTACATTAATCATCCAGCAGGTACAGTTATCATCCAGCAGGTACATTAATCATCCAGCAGCTACAGTTATCATCCAGCAGGTACAGTTATCATCCAGCAGGTACAGTAATCATCCAGCTGGTACAGTAATCATCCAGCTGGTACAGTAATCATCCAGCTGGTACAGTAATCATCCAGCAGGTACATTAATCATCCAGCAGGTACAGTTATCATCCAGCAGGTACATTAATCATCCAGCAGCTACAGTTATCATCCAGCAGGTACAGTTATCATCCAGCTGGTACAGTAATCATCCAGCAGCTACATTAATCATCCAGCAGGTACAGTTATCATCCAGCTGGTACAGTAATCATCCAGCAGCTACATTAATCATCCAGCAGGTACAGTTATCATCCAGCTGGTACAGTAATCATCCAGCAGGTGCATTAATCATCCAGCAGGTACAGTTATCATCCAGCAGGTACATTAATCATCCAGCAGCTACAGTTATCATCCAGCAGGTACATTAATCATCCAGCAGCTACAGTTATCATCCAGCTGGTACAGTTATCATCCAGCAGGTACAGTAATCATCCAGCTGGTACAGTAATCATCCAGCTGGTACAGTAATCATCCAGCTGGTACAGTAATCATCCAGCAGGTACATTAATCATCCAGCAGGTACAGTTATCATCCAGCAGGTACATTAATCATCCAGCAGCTACAGTTATCATCCAGCAGGTACATTAATCATCCAGCAGCTACAGTTATCATCCAGCTGGTACAGTTATCATCCAGCAGGTACAGTAATCATCCAGCTGGTACAGTAATCATCCAGCTGGTACAGTAATCATCCAGCAGGTACAGTAATCATCCAGCTGGTACAGTAATCATCCAGCAGGTACAGTAATCATCCAGCAGGTACAGTAATCATCCAGCAGGTACAGTAATCATCCAGCTGGTACAGTAATCATCCAGCAGGTACAGTAATCATCCAGCTGGTACAGTAATCATCCAGCTGGTACAGTTATCATCCAGCAGGTACAGTAATCATCCAGCAGGTACAGTAATCATCCAGCAGGTACAGTAATCATCCAGCAGGTACAGTAATCATCCAGCTGGTACAGTAATCATCCAGCAGGTACAGTAATCATCCAGCAGGTACAGTAATCATCCAGCAGGTACAGTAATCATCCAGCTGGTACAGTAATCATCCAGCAGGTACAGTAATCATCCAGCAGGTACAGTAATCATCCAGCAGGTACAGTAATCATCCAGCTGGTACAGTAATCATCCAGCAGGTACAGTAATCATCCAGCAGGTACAGTAATCATCCAGCTGGTACAGTAATCATCCAGCAGGTACAGTAATCATCCAGCAGGTACAGTAATCATCCAGCAGGTACAGTAATCATCCAGCTGGTACAGTAATCATCCAGCAGGTACAGTAATCATCCAGCAGGTACAGTAATCATCCAGCAGGTACAGTAATCATCCAGCTGGTACAGTAATCATCCAGCAGGTACAGTAATCATCCAGCAGGTACAGTAATCATCCAGCAGGTACAGTAATCATCCAGCTGGTACAGTAATCATCCAGCAGGTACAGTAATCATCCAGCAGGTACAGTAATCATCCAGCAGGTACAGTAATCATCCAGCTGGTACAGTAATCATCCAGCAGGTACAGTAATCATCCAGCAGGTACAGTAATCATCCAGCAGGTACAGTAATCATCCAGCAGGTACAGTAATCATCCAGCAGGTACAGTAATCATCCAGCAGGTACAGTAATCATCCAGCAGGTACAGTAATCATCCAGCTGGTACAGTAATCATCCAGCTGGTACAGTAATCATCCAGCAGGTACAGTAATCATCTTTAACAATAGTAATAGTAATAGTAATGAGCTTTAACAACACAGTACAGGCTAAAGAAAAACTCCTTTCTGTGTGATGAATTGTTTTAACTAATGTTCTGCCCGGTAACACCGGAGTGGAGCAGCCTATTAGAAATCACCTCTGTACATCACGGCTGCGTCCCAAATGGCACCCTGTCCCCTACATAGTGCACCACTTTTGACTGGGGTCAGTATGATTCCCATAGGGCGCTGGTCAAAAGTAAAGCACTATATAGGGAATAGGGTGCCATTTGGGACGGATAGTCAAGTCATAGTGCTGACAGATGACCACTCAGAAATATCATTAGAAATGTTCAAATTAAAATGGGGTTGCTTAAGGTGTTAACCTGATTACTTTATATCCTGGGGGGCATTTCTGTCTGTTATTAAATTATTACTAGACCATTAGGAAAGCCTCTTGAAGGCTCTCATAACCTGATTTGTGAAGGGCAAATAAAATATATAGCCTTCAGGAACAATCTTTTTATATCATTAGGAAGGTTGAATACATTATCCTTATCATACACTTTAATACGCTGCTATTTGCTTACCAAGGGAAAGTCCATAACTCTGGACAGCAGATAACTCTGTAAAAGCCAAGGGAATGTCCACAACTCTGGACAGCAGATAACTCTGTAAAAGCCAAGGGAATGTCCACAACTCTGAACAGCAGGTAACTCTGTAAAAGGATTTGATGACAAGTCAATTCAGTTTTCATGCCAGTCAATTCACAAAGTGAAAACATTTTTCAATTCACTTCTATCTTCAATAAACGTTTCTGAATTGACTGAATTGAAAACTGAATTGACCCCAAGTAACCCCTGGTCCTCGTAAACGCAGCATCAACAATCTCTCTTCAGATATTGACAGATAGATCTGTCCTCAGTCCTGCTCATGAAAATAGCTGTTTTCCACCGGAGGTCTGAGAGACATACAGGATCAATATGTTGAAGAATGAATACAACATCAGAGGGCAAGGTTTTGTGATGGATAACTTTCCCATGTCATGTTGTTCCATCTATCATCCGAATGCCACCTCTTATTGAACTGTCTGGGAAAGTAATGCACAGTTGAACAAATAAATCAGTTTGGCAGGGGATAGATGGTATTATGTGCAGTGGATGTGTACACTGCAACATGGCTACTGGCCACTAGGTGTCACCATTGGTAATAGAAAGTTAATGACAGCTGTGATAATCTACAGTACACCATTTAAACCTACCAAACTTGTGAGTGAAATGTGATTCAGAACCATAGAATTAGGAATGAGAATAGTAATTAGAATAGTAATAAGAATAGTAATTAGAATAGCAATTTAATAGTAATTAGAATAGTAATAAGAATAGTAATTAGAATAGCAATTTAATAGTAATTAGAATAGTAATAAGAATAGTAATTAGAATAGCAATTTAATAGTAATTAGAATAGTAATAAGAATAGTAATTAGAATAGCAATTTAATAGTAATTAGAATAGTAATGAGAATAATAATGAGAATAGTAATTAGAATAGTAATGAGAATAGTAATTTAATGAGAATAGTAATGAGAATAGAAATGAGAATAGTAATTAGAATAGTAATGAGAATAGTAATTAGAATAGTAATTAGAATAGTAATGAGAATAGTAATAAGAATAGCAATTTAATAGTAATTAGAATAGTAATGAGAATAGTAATGAGAATAGTAATTAGAATAGTAATGAGAATAGTAATTTAATGAGAATAGTAATGAGAATAGAAATGAGAATAGTAATTAGAATAGTAATGAGAATAGTAATGAGAAAAGTAATGAGAATAGTAATGAGAATAGTAATGAGAATAGTAATGAGAATAGTAATGAGAATAGTAATGAGAATAGTAATTAGAATAGTAATGAGAATAGTAATGAGAATAGTAATGAGAATAGTAATTTAATAGTAATTAGAATAGTAATAAGAATAGTAATTAGAATAGCAATTTAATAGTAATTAGAATAGTAATAAGAATAGTAATTAGAATAGTAATTTAATAGTAATTAGAATAGTAATGAGAATAGTAATGAGAATAGTAATGAGAATAGTAATTAGAATAGTAATTTAATAGTAATTAGAATAGTAATTAGAATAGTGATGAGAATAGTAATGAGAATAGTAATTAGAATAGTAATGAGAATAGTAATTTAATGAGAATAGTAATGAGAATAGTAATTAGAATAGTAATTAGAATAGTAATGAGAATAGTAATGAGAATAGTAATTAGAATAGTAATGAGAATAGTAATTAGAATAGTAATGAGAATAGTAATTAGAATAGTAATGAGAATAGTAATTAGAATAGTAATTTAATAGGATCTTTATGTTCAGAACAGTCTGGGTCAAGCGTAATAATAGAGGTCCTCTCCTTCCTGTCTGTCTCTGATCACTAGGCCTATCATTTATATTGATAAAGATTCATTTCCACCACTATCATTTATATTGATAAAGATTCATTTCCACCACTATCATTTATATTGATAAAGATTCATTTCCACCACTATCATTTATATTGATAAAGATTCATTTCCACCACTATCATTTATATTGATAAAGATTCATTTCCACCACTATCATTTATATTGATAAAGATTCATTTCCACCACTATCATTTATATTGATAAAGATTCATTTCCACCACTTTCGTTTATATTGATAAAGATTCATTTCCACCACTATCGTTTATATTGATAAAGATTCATTTCCACCACTATCGTTTATATTGATAAAGATTCATTTCCACTACTATCGTTTATATTGATAAAGATTCATTTCCACCACTATCGTTTATATTGATAAAGATTCATTTCCACCACTATCGTTTATATTGATAAAGATTCATTTCCACCACTATCGTTTATATTGATAAAGATTCATTTCCACCACTATCGTTTATATTGATAAAGATTCATGTCCACCACTATCGTTTATATTGATAAAGATTCATTTCCACCACTATCGTTTATATTGATAAAGATTCATTTCCACCACTATCGTTTATATTGATAAAGATTCATTTCCACCACTATCATTTATATTGATAAAGATTCATTTCCACCACTATCATTTATATTGATAAAGATTCATTTCCACCACTATCATTTATATTGATAAAGATTCATTTCCACCACTATCATTTATATTGATAAAGATTCATTTCCACCACTATCATTTATATTGATAAAGATTCATTTCCACCACTATCATTTATATTGATAAAGATTCATTTCCACCACTATCATTTATATTGATAAAGATTCATTTCCACCACTATCATTTATATTGATAAAGATTCATTTCCACCACTATCATTTATATTGATAAAGATTCATTTCCACCACTATCATTTATATTGATAAAGATTCATTTCCACCACTTTCGTTTATATTGATAAAGATTCATTTCCACCACTATCGTTTATATTGATAAAGATTCATTTCCACCACTATCGTTTATATTGATAAAGATTCATTTCCACTACTATCGTTTATATTGATAAAGATTCATTTCCACCACTATCGTTTATATTGATAAAGATTCATTTCCACCACTATCGTTTATATTGATAAAGATTCATTTCCACCACTATCGTTTATATTGATAAAGATTCATTTCCACCACTATCGTTTATATTGATAAAGATTCATGTCCACCACTATCGTTTATATTGATAAAGATTCATTTCCACCACTATCGTTTATATTGATAAAGATTCATTTCCACCACTATCGTTTATATTGATAAAGATTCATTTCCACCACTATCATTTATATTGATAAAGATTCATTTCCACCACTATCATTTATATTGATAAAGATTCATTTCCACCACTATCATTTATATTGATAAAGATTCATTTCCACCACTATCATTTATATTGATAAAGATTCATTTCCACCACTATCATTTATATTGATAAAGATTCATTTCCACCACTATCATTTATATTGATAAAGATTAATTTCCACCACTTTCGTTTATATTGATAAAGATTCATTTCCACCACTATCGTTTATATTGATAAAGATTCATTTCCACCACTATCGTTTATATTGATAAAGATTCATTTCCACCACTATCGTTTATATTGATAAAGATTCATTTCCACCACTATCGTTTATATTGATAAAGATTCATTTCCACCACTATCGTTTATATTGATAAAGATTCATTTCCACCACTATCGTTTATATTGATAAAGATTCATTTCCACCACTATCGTTTATATTGATAAAGATTCATGTCCACCACTATCGTTTATATTGATAAAGATTCATTTCCACCACTATCGTTTATATTGATAAAGATTCATTTCCACCACTATCGTTTATATTGATAAAGATTCATTTCCACCACTATCGTTTATATTGATAAAGATTCATTTCCACCACTATCGTTTATATTGGGTCAGCAAGAAGATACAATAAAATGTGATAATAAAGCAATCAGTGGTAGTTTGTTGTTCGTTCCCGATCTAAATGACTGTCTGGATAGGGATAGGGAGAGGGATAGGGAGAGGGATAGGGAGAGGGAGAGGGAGAGGGAGAGGGATAGGGAGAGGGATAGGGAGAGGGAGAGGGAGAGGGAGAGGGATAGGGAGAGGGAGAGGGAGAGGGAGAGGGATAGGGAGAGGGATAGGGAGAGGGAGAGGGAGAGGGATAGGGAGAGGGAGAGGGAGAGGGATAGGGAGAGGGAGAGGGAGAGGGATAGGGAGAGGGAGAGGGAGAGGGAGAGGGATAGGGAGAGGGAGAGGGAGAGGGAGAGGGATAGGGATAGGGATAGGGATAGGGATAGGGAGAGGGATAGGGAGAGGGATAGGGAGAGGGATAGGGAGAGGGAGAGGGAGAGGGAGAGGGATAGGGAGAGGGATAGGGAGAGGGAGAGGGAGAGGGATAGGGAGAGGGAGAGGGAGAGGGATAGGGAGAGGGAGAGGGAGAGGGATAGGGAGAGGGATAGGGAGAGGGAGAGGGAGAGGGAGAGGGAGAGGGAGAGGGAGAGGCAAGAAGGGCCTTCTATGCCATCAAAAGGAACATAAAATTCAACATACCAGTTAGGATCTGGCTAAAAGTACTTGAATCAGTCATAGAACCCATTGCCCTTTATGGCTGTGAGGTCTGGGGTCCGCTCACCAACCAAGAATTCACAAAATGCAAAAAAAAATCCTCTGTGTACAATGTAAAACACCAAATAATACATGCAGAGCAGAATTAGGCCGATACCCGCTAATTTTCCAAATCCAGAAAAGAGAAAACCACCTAAAAGGAAGTGATTCCCAAAACATTGTTAACAATGCCATCACCTACAGAGAGATGAACCTGGAGAAGAGTCCCCTAAGCAAGCTGGTCCTGGGGCTTTGTTCACAAACACAAACAGATCCTACAGAGCCCCAAGACAGCAACACATTTAGACCCAACCAAATCATGTGAAAACAAAAAGAGAATTACTTGACACTTTGGAAAGAATTAACAAAAAACCAGAGCAAACTAGAATGCTATTTGGCCCTAAACAGAGAGTACACAGTGGCAGAATACCTGACCACTGTGACTGACCCAAACTTAAGGAAAGCTTTGATCTGTACAGACTCAGTGAGCATAGACTTGTTATTGAGAAAGGCCGCTGTAGACAGATCTGGCTCTCAAGAGGACAGGCTATGTGCACACTGCCCACAAAATGAGGTGGAAACTGAGCTGCACTTCCTAACTTCCTGCCAAATATATGACCATATTAGAGACACATACTTCCCTCAGATTACACAGATCCACAAAGAATTAGAAAACAAATCCAATTTTGATAAACTCCCATATCTAGTGGGTGAAATACCACAGTGTTTCATCACAGCAGCAAGATGTGTGACCTGTTGCCACAAGAAAAGGGCAACCAGTGAAGAACAAACACCATTGTAAATACAACCCATATTTATGTTTATTTATTTTCCCATTTGTACTTTAACTATTTGCACATCGTTATAACACTGTATTTATACATAATATGATATTAGAAATGTCTTTATTCTTTCTGAACTTCTATGAGTGTAATGTTTACTGTTAATTTGTATTGTTTACTTCACTTGCTTTGGCAATGTTAACATATGTTTCCCATGACAATAAAGCTCTTGAATTGAATTGATTTGAAATGTAATTTAGAGAGAGAGGGAGAGACAGAGACAGAGAGAAAGAGTCTGAGCTAACACCATAACAGCCTCCTCCCATCCCCTGGTCTAATGAGATCTTCTTTTATCAGGCCAGGGTTATTATCCTACTAGCATTCTGGACACGCTCACTGAGGACGTCCTGGTAGGACTCTGCACACGCTCACTGAGGACTTCCTGAAGGTGACCTTTCCAATGGCCGTAACCATAGAAACCATCCTCACCGCTCAGAGGACCAGCTTGTACACAGAGAGAGAGAGCGAGAGACAGAGAGAGAGAGAGCACAACTTGTACACAGATAATCTAGGGCTATGGTCAAAATACATTTCTCCAGACAGACAATGTGTGGTGATTGTGAGGGTGGACAAGGCTGTCTTAGATCTGAGTGAGTCATCTGTGTGAGTCACGCTGCATCTTGGTACATGGAACACTTCCAGGTTCTATTAACATGGGTAACACTGGACAACACTTCCAGGTTCTATTAACATGGGTAACACTGGACAACACTTCCAGGTTCTATTAACATGGGTAACACTGGACAACACTTCCAGGTTCTATTAACATGGGTAACACTGGACAACACTTCCAGGTTCTATTAACATGGGTAACACTGGACAACACTTCCAGGTTCTATCCTGCCTGGTTGGCCCTGTCCGGGGGTATTGTCGGGGGTATTGTCGGAGGGGGCCACAGTGTCTCCTGACCCCCCCTGTCTCAGTCTCCAGTATCTATGCCGCAATAGTCTATGTGCCGGGGGGCTAGGGTCAGTTTGTTAAATCTGATGTTATTATCCGGTGTCTTGTGTGAATTTAAGTATGCTCCCTCTAATTCACTCTCTCTCCCACTCTACCTCCTCTCCCGGAGGACCTGAGCCTACCCGGAGGACCATGCTTCAGGACCACCTGCCCTGATGACTCCTAGCTGTCCCCAGTCCACCTGGTTGTGCTACTGCTACGGTTTCAACTCTTCTGCCTGCGGTTATGGAACCCTGACCTGTTCATTGGACGTGCCACCTTGTCCCAGACCTGCTGTTTTCATCTCGCTCTCGCTCTACCTCACCTGCGCTCTATTGCACTGAAAAACCAAGTGACATTCACTCCTGATGTATTTACCTGTTGCAACCTCCACAACTACTATTATTATTATTTGACCCTGCTGGTCATCTATGAACGTTTGAAAATCTTGGAGAAAGAACTGGCCTTAATGGCCATGTATTGTTATAATCTCCACCCGGCACAGCCAGAAGAGGACTGGCCTCCCCTCAGAGCCTGGTTCCTCTCTAGGTTTCTTCCTAGGTTTTGCCTTTCTAGGGAGTTTTTCCTAGCCACCTTGCTTCTACATCTGCATTGCTTGCTGTTTGGGGTTTTAGGCTGGGTTTCTGTATAGCACTTTGTGACATCGGCTGATGTAAAAAGGGCTTTATAAATAAATGTGATTTGATTTCGATTTGATTTGACTTTACCCACAAGGAAAACATCCTGGAATGCACATCTGTTCAGGAGTATGTTAACAGGATGATGTCAGGATCACAACATAACGTACAGTGGTCCTGGAGTGGACTTAGTGTCTTATTATTAAAGGTAGCCCAGTGAAACCAGAATCAGAAGCACACATGGACATTGATAAATAGACTGATGCGTAGTGGAATCTGGTCACATATTGATAGACAGGTTGATTAATTACAGTAATTGATTGATTGATTGATTGATTGATTGATTGATTGATTGATTGATTGATTGATTGATTGATTGATTGATTAGGTGTTTGCAAAGGAATCCTGTTTGGGTGTTGTGGCAGTGTTCAGCTCCCTCTCCCTCATCTGTTTCTTCCAGTAGAAAGAGAGAAACCGAGCCAGTGACTAACACCTAATGCTGGCTTCACATGCTACGTCAATGGAGCTAGGGCTATAAATAAACCGCCTCTGGAATGGGATGGGAATTTAATTCAGGGGATTGGTTCTAGAATCATTGGAGGATTTCGACTTAGTAGAACGTAAGGAAGGATTGTTGTGTGTAAAATCCTACCCTCATCATTGGTTTACTTCCAGTCCATTCTCCTTTATGGGTAGTATGATTCTAACACCATTATTAGAAACATGTCCAATATCTTGTCCAAAACAGAGAGGCGTTGCAAGGGGATCTCACAGCCTGTTCTATCCTGTTTCTGGGCCTCATTTAACTGTTGATATCAGCCTGCTTGTCTCATTGGGAGGGTTGGTACTGTTGCATTCCTAGTTCCTATGGAAACACACATCCAGTCAGGGCTGCTTGTACCGTCTACATATTATGGAGGTGGTCATTACTGTAGAGCTATACAGGTATATGTATTGGAGGTGGTCATTACTGTAGAGCCATACAGGTATATGTATTGGAGGTGGTCATTACTGTAGAGCCATACAGGTATATGTATTGGAGGTGGTCATTACTGTAGAGCCATACAGGTATATGTATTGGAGGTAGTCATTACTGTAGAGTCATACAGGTATATATAATGGAGATGGTCATTACTGTAGAGTCATACAGGTATATATAATGGAGATGGTCATTACTGTAGAGTCATACAGGTATATATAATGGAGATGGTCATTACTGTAGAGTCATACAGGTATATATAATGGAGATGGTCATTACTGTAGAGTCATACAGGTATATATAATGGAGATGGTCATTACAGTAGAGTCATACAGGTATATATAATGGAGATGATTGACACCCTTGATAAAGAGAAGCAAATGTGAATAAAATACATTAATCAAATACAAATACTGAGCTATATTTTACCCCAAAAAACATTTTTGAAATATTATTTTGTACTAATACATATCCTCAGGGAAATAGATGTTGTTTAACAGGTAGGGGTCAAAACTATTGTCACACCTATATTCTTATAAATCCACATGAATCTAGAAGTGTTAAGAAACATATTACTTTATTTTCTACAATAAAAGTGACTCCAAAATGACACAATACATTATTCATCATGAAACAACCAACACTAACTACAAACGCAAGCATGATGCTTGATGTAGTTATTACAGTCTGGATAAGGCTTCAGGTCTTCAGGTCATTACAGTCTGGATAAGGCTTTAGGTCTTCAGGTCATTACAGTCTGGATAAGGCTTCAGGTCTTCAGGTCATTACAGTCTGGATAAGGCTTCAGGTCTTCAGGTCATTACAGTCTGGATAAGGCTTCAGGTCTTCAGGTCATTACAGTCTGGATAAGGCTTTAGGTCTTCAGGTCATTACAGTCTGGATAAGGCTTTAGGTCTTCAGGTCATTACAGTCTGGATAAGGCTTCAGGTCTTCAGGTCATTACAGTCTGGATAAGGCTTTAGGTCTTCAAGTCATTACAGTCTGGATAAGGCTTCAGGTCTTCAGGTCATTACAGTCTGGATAAAGCTTCAGGTCTTCAGGTCATTACAGTCTGGATAAGGCTTTAGGTCTTCAGGTCATTACAGTCTGGATAAGGCTTTAGGTCTTCAGGTCATTACAGTCTGGATAAGGCTTCAGGTCTTCAGGTCATTACAGTCTGGATAAGGCTTCAGGTCTTCAGGTCATTACAGTCTGGATAAGGCTTTAGGTCTTCAGGTCATTACAGTCTGGATAAGGCTTTAGGTCTTCGGGTTATCACAGTCTGGATAAGGCTTTAGGTCTTCGGGTTATCACAGTCTGGATAAGGCTTTAGGTCTTCGGGTTATCACAGTCTGGATAAGGCTTTAGGTCTTCGGGTTATCACAGTCTGGATAAGGCTTTAGGTCTTTGGGTTATCACAGTCTGGATAAGGCTTTAGGTCTTCAGGTTATCACAGTCTGGATAAGGCTTTAGGTCTTCAGGTTATCACAGTCTGGATAAGACTTCAGGTCTTCAGGTTATCACAGTCTGGATAAGGCTTTAGGTCTTCAGGTTATCACAGTCTGGATAAGGCTTTAGGTCTTCAGGTTATCACAGTCTGGATAAGGCTTTAGGTCTTCAGGTTATCACAGTCTGGATAAGGCTTAGGTCTTTGGGTTATCACAGTCTGGATAAGGCTTTAGGTCTTCGGGTTATCACAGTCTGGATAAGGCTTTAGGTCTTCAGGTTATCACAGTCTGGATAAGGCTTTAGGTCTTCAGGTCATTACAGTCTGGATAAGGCTTCAGGTCTTCAGGTCATTACAGTCTGGATAAGGCTTTAGGTCTTCAGGTCATTACAGTCTGGATAAGGCTTCAGGTCTTCAGGTCATTACAGTCTGGATAAGGCTTTAAGTCTTCAGGTCATTACAGTCTGGATAAGGCTTCAGGTCTTCAGGTTATCACAGTGGGGATAAGGCTTCAGGTCTTCAGGTCATTACAGTCTGGATAAGGCTTCAGGTCTTCAGGTCATTACAGTCTGGATAAGGCTTTAGGTCTTCAGGTCATTACAGTCTGGATAAGGCTTCAGGTCTTCAGGTCATTACAGTCTGGATAAGGCTTTAGGTCTTCAGGTCATTACAGTCTGGATAAGGCTTTAGGTCTTCAGGTTATTACAGTCTGGATAAGGCTTCAGGTCTTCAGGTCATTACAGTCTGGATAAGGCTTTAGGTCTTCAGGTCATTACAGTCTGGATAAGGCTTTAGGTCTTCAGGTCATCACAGTCTGGATAAGGCTTTAGGTCTTCAGGTTATCACAGTCTGGATAAGGCTTTAGGTCTTCAGGTTATCACAGTCTGGATAAGGCTTTAGGTCTTTGGGTTATCACAGTCTGGATAAGGCTTTAGGTCTTCGGGTTATCACAGTCTGGATAAGGCTTTAGGTCTTCAGGTTATCACAGTCTGGATAAGGCTTTAGGTCTTCAGGTTATCACAGTCTGGATAAGGCTTTAGGTCTTCAGGTCATCACAGTCTGGATAAGGCTTTAGGTCTTCAGGTTATCACAGTCTGGATAAGGCTTTAGGTCTTCAGGTCATTACAGTCTGGATAAGGCTTTAGGTCTTCAGGTCATTACAGTCTGGATAAGGCTTTAGGTCTTCAGGTCATTACAGTCTGGATAAGGCTTTAGGTCTTCAGGTCATTACAGTCTGGATAAGGCTTCAGGTCTTCAGGTCATTACAGTCTGGATAAGGCTTTAGGTCTTCAGGTCATTACAGTCTGGATAAGGCTTTAGGTCTTCGGGTTATCACAGTCTGGATAAGGCTTTAGGTCTTCGGGTTATCACAGTCTGGATAAGGCTTTAGGTCTTCGGGTTATCACAGTCTGGATAAGGCTTTAGGTCTTCGGGTTATCACAGTCTGGATAAGGCTTTAGGTCTTTGGGTTATCACAGTCTGGATAAGGCTTTAGGTCTTCAGGTTATCACAGTCTGGATAAGGCTTTAGGTCTTCAGGTTATCACAGTCTGGATAAGACTTCAGGTCTTCAGGTTATCACAGTCTGGATAAGGCTTTAGGTCTTCAGGTTATCACAGTCTGGATAAGGCTTTAGGTCTTCAGGTTATCACAGTCTGGATAAGGCTTTAGGTCTTCAGGTTATCACAGTCTGGATAAGGCTTAGGTCTTTGGGTTATCACAGTCTGGATAAGGCTTTAGGTCTTCGGGTTATCACAGTCTGGATAAGGCTTTAGGTCTTCAGGTTATCACAGTCTGGATAAGGCTTTAGGTCTTCAGGTTATCACAGTCTGGATAAGACTTCAGGTCTTCAGGTTATCACAGTCTGGATAAGGCTTTAGGTCTTCAGGTCATTACAGTCTGGATAAGGCTTCAGGTCTTCAGGTCATTACAGTCTGGATAAGGCTTTAGGTCTTCAGGTCATTACAGTCTGGATAAGGCTTCAGGTCTTCAGGTCATTACAGTCTGGATAAGGCTTTAAGTCTTCAGGTCATTACAGTCTGGATAAGGCTTCAGGTCTTCAGGTTATCACAGTGGGGATAAGGCTTCAGGTCTTCAGGTCATTACAGTCTGGATAAGGCTTCAGGTCTTCAGGTCATTACAGTCTGGATAAGGCTTTAGGTCTTCAGGTCATTACAGTCTGGATAAGGCTTCAGGTCTTCAGGTCATTACAGTCTGGATAAGGCTTTAGGTCTTCAGGTCATTACAGTCTGGATAAGGCTTTAGGTCTTCAGGTTATTACAGTCTGGATAAGGCTTCAGGTCTTCAGGTCATTACAGTCTGGATAAGGCTTTAGGTCTTCAGGTCATTACAGTCTGGATAAGGCTTTAGGTCTTGAGGTCATCACAGTCTGGATAAGGCTTTAGGTCTTCAGGTTATCACAGTCTGGATAAGGCTTTAGGTCTTCAGGTTATCACAGTCTGGATAAGGCTTTAGGTCTTTGGGTTATCACAGTCTGGATAAGGCTTTAGGTCTTCGGGTTATCACAGTCTGGATAAGGCTTTAGGTCTTCAGGTTATCACAGTCTGGATAAGGCTTTAGGTCTTCAGGTTATCACAGTCTGGATAAGGCTTTAGGTCTTCAGGTCATCACAGTCTGGATAAGGCTTTAGGTCTTCAGGTTATCACAGTCTGGATAAGGCTTTAGGTCTTCAGGTCATTACAGTCTGGATAAGGCTTTAGGTCTTCAGGTCATTACAGTCTGGATAAGGCTTTAGGTCTTCAGGTCATTACAGTCTGGATAAGGCTTTAGGTCTTCAGGTCATTACAGTCTGGATAAGGCTTTAGGTCTTCAGGTCATTACAGTCTGGATAAGGCTTCAGGTCTTCAGGTCATTACAGTCTGGATACGGCTTCAGGTCTTCAGGTTATCACAGTGGGGATAAGGCTTCAGGTCTTCAGGTCATTACAGTCTGGATAAGGCTTCAGGTCTTCAGGTCATTACAGTCTGGATAAGGCTTTAGGTCTGCAGGTTATCACAGTGGGGATAAGGCTTCAGGTCTTCATGTTATCACAGTGGGGATAAGGCTTCAGGTCTTCAGGTCATTACAGTCTGGATAAGGCTTTAGGTCTTCAGGTTATCACAGTGGGGATAAGGCTTTAGGTCTTCAGGTCATTACAGTCTGGATAAGACTTTAGGTCTTCAGGTTATCACAGTGGGGATAAGGCTTCAGGTCTTCAGGTTATCACAGTGGGGATAAGGCTTCAGGTCTTCAGGTTATCACAGTGGGGATAAGGCTTCAGGTCTTCAGGTTATCACAGTCTGGATAAGGCTTTAGGTCTTCAGGTTATCACAGTGGGGATAAGGCTTTAGGTATTCAGGTCATTACAGTCTGGATAAGGCTTCAGGTCTTCAGGTCATTACAGTCTGGATAAGGCTTTAGGTCTGCAGGTTATCACAGTGGGGATAAGGCTTCAGGTCTTCATGTTATCACAGTGGGGATAAGGCTTCAGGTCTTCAGGTCATTACAGTCTGGATAAGGCTTTAGGTCTTCAGGTTATCACAGTGGGGATAAGGCTTTAGGTCTTCAGGTCATTACAGTCTGGATAAGACTTTAGGTCTTCAGGTTATCACAGTGGGGATAAGGCTTCAGGTCTTCAGGTTATCACAGTGGGGATAAGGCTTCAGGTCTTCAGGTTATCACAGTGGGGATAAGGCTTCAGGTCTTCAGGTTATCACAGTCTGGATAAGGCTTTAGGTCTTCAGGTTATCACAGTGGGGATAAGGCTTCAGGTCTTCAGGTTATCACAGTGGGGATAAGGCTTCAGGTCTTCAGGTTATCACAGTGGGGATAAGGCTTCAGGTCTTCAGGTTATCACAGTGGGGATAAGGCTTCAGGTCTTCAGGTTATCACAGTCTGGATAAGGCTTCAGGTCATCGCGTTATCACAGTCTGGATAAGGCTTCAGGTCATTGGGTTATCACAGTGGGGATAAGGCTTCAGGTCATCGGGTTATCACAGTGGGGATAAGGCTTCAGGTCATCGGGTTATCACAGTGGGGATAAGGCTTCAGGTCTTCAGGTTATCACAGTGGGGATAAGGCTTTAGGTCTTCAGGTTATCACAGTGGGGATAAGGCTTTAGGTCATCAGGTTATCACAGTCTGGATAAGGCTTCAGGTTTTCAGGTTATCACAGTGGGGATAAGGCTTTAGGTCTTCAGGTTATCACAGTCTGGATAAGGCTTCAGGTCTTCAGGTTATCACAGTCTGGATAAGGCTTCAGGTCTTCAGGTTATCACAGTCTGGATAAGGCTTCAGGTCTTCAGGTTATCACAGTCTGGATACACCGGATACCCAGATTCAGATCCAGTCACATACAATATCTCCATATAAGTTCAATCATCTCTATCATTATCTAGACTGAGCTCCATGTTATGCTATTCATATGTACCAACTGTTTGTTTTATCTTAGATTAAATCACCAATATCATAAACACATTGCATGTGCTTCGGCCTCTGCCTCTGCATTGCTTGCTCTTTGGGGTTTTAGGCTGGGTTCTGTATAAGCACTTGGTGGCAACTGCTTATGTAAAAATGGCTTTATAAATACATTTGACTGATTGATGATTAATTGGTTGACAAATCCGTTACATAGCCATTGTCTCCTTTCCCGCCCACATGCTGTGGTCACTAATACAATTATTCCATGTGAGTGACCTTGAAAAACAAGCCATATCAAAACATCAGAATTATGAACCCAGACTATCTCCAGTCACAACCAACCATCACCCTGCCCCGACTCCATCTCCCCATAGAGCACACCAGCTTGTAATCCTGAAACCGGAAATGAGTTCCCTCTAGAAAATGAATGGGGAAAGAATAGGGTTTTGGGATAAACCCCGAAAATAAGGTAATCTTATATGAGGTAATATCAGTCAGTTAACATGACCTTTAGGAATTATAACGCCTGTATGTGTTTATATGCTTTTATGTATTACATAAATTATTCAGAATTCACAAAAAGTGACGAAAGCTGATGAAATCTCATAGAACAAAACATATAAGATCTCTTAAGTCTGTGTTTACCACATACCTTATTTTCGGCGTTTATCCCAAAACCGTCCGAAAACCTCATTAATTTCCCATAGGCTTTGTCCGACGATCCATGGCGGAGTTAGTGCCTACAAAAAGACGCCATTTTTATTGCTCTCTATTGAGCATGTCCACAAGACATGGATCTCACGCCTGCGCAGAGGCCAGTGTGAGTCTGAATCATCGATAGGGAGACTTTCGGAGCTAAGGATTTAGAGTGATGGGACCTGAGTGAAGGAACAGCCGCGAGTGATCACTCTCCAAGCCGGTTATGACAGGTAGATTTCAGCCTTCTATGCATTCGGATATTGCTGTAAAGGTTTTATAATGGAAACGACTGTAATAGGCTATCTAATGTGAATTACATAATTGTAGTGGAAATATGATTAGCTGTATGGCATTTCAACATCTGGAAGTAACATTTAAAATGTGAAAATGTCTTGATCTATTGTGTCAACTTTTAGCGGGTGATTAACCGTCGAGTAATGTATTTATTTTGAAAGAACTAGGCAGAAGACGTGTTGTCATACTCAGATCAATAGCGTTTGCAGCTACTTGACTTCCCAATCTCAACTTTATTTAGCCTATAGCATGCGCCTGCTGTGGCTGAGAATCCAAAGCAAATCCGTTTACTTTGACGATAACAGCGTGTAGCCTAATCGATAACATGGGTTGATGCCATTATCTTAGATAAAAGATGTCTCGAGGGGTCTGTGACGGCAAGACGAAGGAAGGACGTGTGTGTCAGAGCAGTATGGCGTCATGTCTTACGTCTTTGCCTCCTTGGGTAGAGTGGATTCACATTCAGCACCATGGACAGCGATAGCTCTCTCTCTCTCTCTCTCTCTCTGTAGTCGCAGGTCGCATTTTGCCGGGCTAGGCTGTTCACCGCCGACAAATAACACTGTTTACTTCATGGTTCGGTTTAAATGTTCGTTCTTTGGGATTCTAGAATGGGTTGGGTTCCAATCGGTGAGGGAACATGGTGAAAACATGCTTCAAAACAAGATAAGGTGTATTGACCACTGGCATCCACGTGACCTTATAATTGGTATGATAGAGGTTATTATAGGCTACGTTATGGTTTCTGTTGTGTTTGTTTGACAACTAGGTTTTCATGAGTGTGTTTACATGGAATATTACTAATCAAAGCACTGTATTGTAACAAATGGCGTTGTGGGCTCTTCAGAGCCATATTTATTATGTATGAAGTACATTTTCAAGGAGTACACAAACTATACATTCAGCATATCTCATTATTTACATTTTTCATTACACTAAATCCTTAATATTTAATCATTATTTTGCCACAAGCACATTCGATTTTATTTTAAAGACCAAGGTCTCTTTCACAGATGAGCCCTGCATACACATAATTTACAACATATAATATAATACGATATACAGAAAATACAACTACATCCTTCAATACTGACTACATATAACAGAACTGTTTTTCATTATGATAGCATCTACATACCAAATGGCACCCTATCACCTATATGGTGCACTATTTTTGGCCAGCGCTATATGGGCCCTGGTCAAGTAGTGCACTATATAGGGGACAGAGTGCCATTTGGAATTTAAAAGGATAGAGAACAGGCTGATTCATTTCCATCTACCAATCAGCCATGGGCAGCAGGTAGCAGGCAGCAGGTAGCAGGTAGAAGGTAGCAGGTAGCAGGCAGCAGGTAGAGGGAGCAGGTAGCAGGTAGAAGGTAGCAGGTAGCAGGCAGCAGGTAGCAGGCAGCAGGTAGCAGGAAACAGGTAGCAGGTAGCAGTAAACAGGTAGAAGGTAGCAGGCAGCAGGTTGAAGGTAGCAGTAGGCAGATAGCAGACCAATCAGCTCTGGGCAGCAAGTAGTAATAGCTAGCTCCACACCCAGAGCAGACCAATCAGCTCTGGGCAGCAGGTAGCAGGTAGCTAGCTCCACATCCAGACCAGACCAATTAGCTCTGGGCAGAAGGTAGCAGGTAGCTAGCTCCACATCCAGACCAGACCAATCAGCTCTGGGCAGCAGGTAGCAGGTAGCAAGCTCCACATCCAGACCAGACCAGCAGCAATGGTAGACCAGACAGCCTACTATCTCACTACTATGGATTGCTTTGGGCATGCACACACACACACACACGGATGCACAGTTTGCACACATACACACCATTGACAGGCGCATTTGTGTCTGCCCGTGCACACATACAGACACACAGAGACAGCCACACACATATCACATTATATCATGTCTGTGTGGTAACTCATTAGATGCTGTCTAGCCCTCTGTTATTCCAGACCAGTGTTTATAGGCGTAGGTTCTGGACGCCTCCTTCAGACACTAACACATCTGCTTTGTTGATAAGATAGAAACCAGCCCTTCTGTCCCATGTAACCACGATGTGATACATACCAGCCCTTATGTCCCATGTAACCACGATGTGATACATACCAGCCCTTATGTCCCATGTAACCACGATGTGATACATACCAGCCCTTATGTCCCATGTAACCACGATGTGATACATACCAGCCCTTATGTCCCATGTAACCACAATGTGATATATACCAGCCCTTATGTCCCATGTAACCACGATGTGATACATACCAGCCCTTATGTCCCATGTAACCACGACGTGATACATACCAGCCCTTATGTCCCATGTAACCACGATGTGATACATACCAGCCCTTATGTCCCATGTAACCACGACGTGATACATACCAGCCCTTATGTCCCATGTAACCACGATGGGGAGATACATGAAGGAGGTCCATCTCACAAATGAACCACAGAGCACACAGACACTTCCTGATTCTCTGGGGCATGGTCAAGACAACAGGCAATAGATGGAGAGTACCATGGTTAGATGTAATGGTTATACACCATTGGTGCCCAGGACGTTAATCGCGGTCAACCGGTCGATCGTGAACTTCTTTCTAGTAGACCGCATAAAAGTTTTCAAAATGTATGCACTAAAAATATATATTTTGGCAATTCACAGCGTTAGCATTGAGTCTGCTTAAAAATAATGAGGTCCACAGTTCTGAAGCACCGTATGCTTTGCTTACAGGTTCGCTTCTTTCTTAAATATTACTGCACAGACAAAATATTTTTTTTAAAACGTGATTGACATAACATTATGGGGGGAAATGTAGATTTCTTGAACAGGTAGCAGGTAGCAGCACAACCTAATATCCTGAACAGGTAGCAGGCAGAAGCACAACCTAATATCCTGAACAGGTAGCAGGTAGAAACACAACCTAATATCCTGAACAGGTAGCAGGTAGAAACACAACCTAATATCCTGAACAGGTAGAAGGCAGAAACACAACCTAATATCCTGAACAGGTAGCAGGTAGCAGCACAACCTAATATCCTGAACAGGTAGCAGGTAGCAGCACAACCTAATATCCTGAACAGGTAGCAGGTAGAAACACAACCTAATATCCTGAACAGGTAGCAGGTAGAAACACAACCTAATATCCTGAACAGGTAGCAGGTAGAAACACAACCTAATATCCTGAACAGGTAGCAGGTAGCAGCACAACCTAATATCCTGAGCAGGTAGAAGGCAGAAACACAGCCTAATATCCTGAACAGGTAGCAGGTAGAAACACAACCTAATATCCTGAACAGGTAGCAGGCAGAAACACAACCTAATATCCAGAACAGGTAGCAGGTAGAAACACAACCTAGTATCCTGAACAGGTAGAAGGCAGAAACACAACCTAGTATCCTGAACAGGTAGCAGGCAGAAACACAACCTAATATCCTGAACAGGTAGCAGATAGCAGGCAGAAACATAACCTAATATCCTGAACAGGTAGCAGGTAGCAGGTAGAAACACAACCTAATATCCTGAACAGGTAGCAGGTAGCAGGCAGAAACACAACCTAATATCCTGAACAGGTAGCAGGTAGCAGGCAGAAACACAACCTAATATCCTGAACAGGTAGCAGGCAGAAACACAACCTAATATCCTGAACAGGGACAGATGGGTGATTCAAAATGTGAACACTGTGGATGATCGTTCAGCATTGTATTTCTGCAGAATCTTTCCCATGCTACATAATAAAACTGTTTATGTGTGTGTGTGTGTGTGTGTGTGTGTGTGTGTGTGTGTGTGTGTGTGTGTGTGTGTGTATCCGTGTGTGTGTGTATCCGTGTGTGTGTGTGTGTGCAGGCAGTGGTACCCGGTGTGTGTGAGGTTAGTGTGGTGTTCTCTCTCTCTATACAGAGCTGAGCTGAGGTGAAGGGTCAGGATGGCTTCAGCCTGTGCTGAGATCTGTGGGTCAGACTACGCTGAACAGACGCAGTATGAGCAGCGATACGGAGTCAGATCATACCTACACCAGTTCTACGAGGAATGTACAGCCTCCATCTGGGAACGTGACGAAGACTTTCAGATTCAGAGATCGCCTAATCGGTGGAGCTCTGTCCTCTGGAAGGTATGATATACAGAGATCTCCTAGTCGGTGGAGCTCTGTCCTCTGGAAGGTATGATATACAGAGATCTCCTAGTCGGTGGAGCTCTGTCCTCTGGAAGGTATGATATACAGAGATCTCCTAGTCGGTGGAGCTCTGTCCTCTGGAAGGTATGATATACAGAGATCTCCTAGTCGGTGGAGCTCTGTCCTCTGGAAGGTATGATATACAGAGATCTCCTAGTCGGTGGAGCTCTGTCCTCTGGAAGGTATGATATACAGAGATCTCCTAGTCGGTGGAGCTCTGTCCTCTGGAAGGTATGATATACAGGTTACTGTAAACATCCTGACATGGTCTGGGTAGGGTATTGGGCCAGGTTACTGTAATCATCCAGACATGGTCTGAGTAGGGTATTGGACTAACGTTACTGTAAAGACGTTCAGATTCTGAGGTTGATTTGGAGTGGCTCATGAGTCTGGTTCTTCTTGAGGCTTCTTCCCCCTACAGTAGTTCTTTGGGGGTTAAGACGAGGTACTGTAAAGCCCTACTGTCCTTTACCTCTCCTCACTGTTTAACATGTCCCTATACTGTCCTTTACCTCTCCTCTCTGTTTAACATGTCCCTATACTGTCCTTTACCTCTCCTCACTGTTTAACATGTCCCTATACTGTCCTTTACCTCTCCTCTCTGTTTAACATGTCCCTATACTGTCCTTTACCTCTCCTCTCTGTTTAACATGTCCCTATACTGTCCTTTACCTCTCCTCTCTGTTTAACATGTCCCTATACTGTCCTTTACCTCTCCTCTCTGTTTAACATGTCCCTATACTGTCCTTTACCTCTCCTCTCTGTTTAACATGTCCCTATACTGTCCTTTACCTCTCCTCTCTGTTTAACATGTCCCTATACTGTCCTTTACCTCTCCTCTCTGTTTAACATGTCCCTATACTGTCCTTTACCTCTCCTCTCTGTTTAACATGTCCCTATACTGTCCTTTACCTCTCCTCTCTGTTTAACATGTCCCTATACTGTCCTTTACCTCTCCTCTCTGTTTAACACGTCCCTATACTGTCCTTTACCTCTCCTCTCTGTTTAACATGTCCCTATACTGTCCTTTACCTCTCCTCTCTGTTTAACACCTCCCTATACTGTCCTTTACCTCTCCTCTCTGTTTAACATGTCCCTATACTGTCCTTTACCTCTCCTCTCTGTTTAACACGTCCATATACTGTCCTTTACCTCTCCTCTCTGTTTAACATGTCCCTATACTGTCCTTTACCTCTCATCTCTGTTTAACACGTCCCTATACTGTCCTTTACCTCTCCTCTCTGTTTAACATGTCCCTATACTGTCCTTTACCTCTCCTCTCTGTTTAACACGTCCCTATACTGTCCTTTACCTCTCCTCTCTGTTTAACATGTCCCTATACTGTCCTTTACCTCTCCTCTCTGTTTAACACGTCCCTATACTGTCCTTTACCTCTCCTCTCTGTTTAACACGTCCCTATACTGTCCTTTACCTCTCCTCTCTGTTTAACACGTCCCTATACTGTCCTTTACCTCTCCTCTCTGTTTAACACGTCCCTATACTGTCCTTTACCTCTCCTCTCTGTTTAACACGTCCCTGTACTGTCCTTTACCTCTCCTCTCTGTTTAACACGTCCCTATACTGTCCTTTACCTCTCCTCTCTGTTTAACACGTCCCTGTACTGTCCTTTACCTCTCCTCTCTGTTTAACACGTCCCTATACTGTCCTTTACCTCTCCTCTCTGTTTAACATGTCCCTATACTGTCCTTTACCTCTCCTCTCTGTTTAACACGTCCCTATACTGTCCTTTACCTCTCCTCTCTGTTTAACACGTCCCTATACTGTCCTTTACCTCTCCTCTCTGTTTAACATGTCCCTATACTGTCCTTTACCTCTCCTCTCTGTTTAACACGTCCCTATACTGTCCTTTACCTCTCCTCTCTGTTTAACATGTCCCTATACTGTCCTTTACCTCTCCTCTCTGTTTAACACGTCCCTATACTGTCCTTTACCTCTCCTCTCTGTTTAACATGTCCCTATACTGTCCTTTACCTCTCCTCTCTGTTTAACACGTCCCTATACTGTCCTTTACCTCTCCTCTCTGTTTAACACGTCCCTATACTGTCCTTTACCTCTCCTCTCTGTTTAACATGTCCCTATACTGTCCTTTACCTCTCCTCTCTGTTTAACATGTCCCTATACTGTCCTTTACCTCTCCTCTCTGTTTAACACGTCCCTATACTGTCCTTTACCTCTCCTCTCTGTTTAACACGTCCCTATACTGTCCTTTACCTCTCCTCTCTGTTTAACACGTCCCTATACTGTCCTTTACCTCTCCTCTCTGTTTAACATGTCCCTATACTGTCCTTTACCTCTCCTCTCTGTTTAACATGTCCCTATACTGTCCTTTACCTCTCCTCTCTGTTTAACATGTCCCTATACTGTCCTTTACCTCTCCTCTCTGTTTAACATGTCCCTATACTGTCCTTTACCTCTCCTCTAATGGAATGTACTGTATCTTGTGATTTTGGTCCCTGAAGAGAAGTTTGTCCTTGACAAATGCTTAGATCCTGTTTCCACATCATTATCTATTTCACCTGTCAGTATTGCCTGTATAAATTCCTTTCATCCTTCCTGTCTCTCCCTCCCCCAGCTCTGTCTAGTGTTAGGAACCCTGATCCTGTCTCTCCCTCCCCCAGGTCTGTCTAGTGTTAGGAACCCTGATCCTGTCTCTCCCTCCCCCAGGTCTGTCTAGTGTTAGGAACCCTGATCCTGTCTCCCACTCCCCCAGCTCTGTCTAGTGTTAGGAACCCTGATCCTGTCTCTTCCTCCCCCAGCTCTGTCTAGTGTTAGGAACCCTGATCCTGTCTCTCCCTCCCCCAGGTCTGTCTAGCGTTAGGAACCCTGATCCTGGTGACAGGCCTCATCGTCCTACTGGTGGGCTACGCCACCCCGACAAAGATCGAAGCGTTCGGCGAGGACGAGCTCCTCTTCGTGGACAGCCACGCTGTGCGCTTCAACCGAGCCTTGGACGTGTGCAAGCTGACGGGCGCCGTGCTGTTCTGCGTGGGTGGCAGCCTGATGGCCATAGGTCTCCTCCTCTCAGCCTTCGCTAAGAGCTACTCCAAGGAAGAGCTGTATCTGCAGCAGAAGTTTAAGGAGAGGCTGGTTGACATCCAGAATACGGTCCATCCCATCACCAGAGCCCCTACTCCCGGGGAGAGTAAGATCCCTGTCACCCTGTCTAAAGTGCAGAGTGTCCAGCCCAACTCTGATACATAACAGTTATCAACGTAGTAGTGAGGGTGGATCATCAGTGGTGTACATGTGTCCTTGTTCCTAACCCTTCTAAAGGTCAGCTAACATTATTTTAGTACTACTCCAGATAAACCAACCCTCTGTATCCAGCACATACACTAAGGCTGCAGGAGGTAACACACATCCTTTCATGTAACGCTGTGTTAGTGAGTGTCAACTACTGGCTGGGTTACAATCAGCTTACATGATTATAGTACCTAGACCAAGAAACTAACAGACTCACTGTATAGAGCAGTGGTTCTCAACCTGGGGTACATGTACCCCTGGGGTACTTATCCTATCTACCAGGGGTACTTATCCTATCCACAGGGGGTACTTATCCTATCCACAGGGGGTACTTATCCTATCCACAGGGGGTACTTATCCTATCTACCAGGGGTACTTATCCTATCCACAGGGGGTACTTATCCTATCTACCAGGGGTACTTATCCTATCCACCAGGAGTACTTATCCTATCCACCAGGGGTACTTATCCTATCCACCAGGGGTACTTATCCTATCCACAGAGGGTACTTATCCTATCCACCCGGTTTACTTATCCTATCCACCGGGGGTACTTATCCTATCCACAGGGGGAACTTATCCTATCCACAGGGTGAACTTATCCTATCCACAGGGGGTACTTATACTATCCACAGGGTGAACTTATCCTATCCACAGGGGGTACTTATCCTATCCACAGCGGGGTATTTATCCTATCCACAGGGTGAACTTATCCTATCCACAGGGTGAACTTATCTTATCCACAGGGGGTACTTATCATATCCACAGGGTGAACTTATCCTACCCACAGGGTGAACTTATCCTATCCACAGGGTGAACTTATCCTATCCACAGGGGGTACTTATCATATCCACAGGGTGAACTTATCCTATCCACAGGAGGAACTTATCGTATCCACAGGGGGTACTTATCCTATCCACAGGGGGTACTTGGGAAGAACATAGGCCTACTGGTCAAATTAGGGGGTACTTCTGGGGAACTCCAGGTAGAAAAATGTGGCCTACAGTAAACAATAAAGGTAGCGAACCACTAATATAGAGGACATACACTGAGTGGACAAAACATTAAGAACCTTCATTTGAACGGGGTATGGTAGTTGGTGCCAGGCGCAACGGTTTGTGTCAAGAACTGCAACACTGCTGGGTTTTTCACATTCAACTGTGTCCTGTGTGTATCAAGAAGGGTCCACCAACCAAAGGACATCTAGCCAACTTGACACAACTGTGGGAAGCATTGGAGTCAACATGGGCCAGCATCCCTGTGGAACACTTTTGGCACCTTGTAGAGTCCATGCCCTGACGAATTGAGGCTGTTCTGCAACTCAATATTCTGAAGGTGTTCATAATGTTTTGTACCCTCAGTGTCTCCACTAACTGCTAGAGGCAACACACAGCTCCTTTGATCTAACTCTTTATTAGTGACAGTCAGTCACTGTCTAGCGTAGGTTTCCAGTTTGACTGGATCTATGAGTGTCATCTTCAGCAGTGAAAAATTGAATTGAAATGAATGGGGTCCCTTTTTTCCAAAACTATCTGTATTGAGCCTAACCAATCGCTGACAACTATTGTTCTATAATTGCTGTGGATACTGCAGTTGTGTTGTGGTTTTATTTACGTACAAATACTGTATCTTTGTAAAAACACCAAACTGAATCGTCAGTTCCCAGATAAGGTAGAATATATATAGGTCTTATCAAACAGTTGAAACGTACAATATCTAAAGGATATATTTACATTCTGCTCTGTCACTACCTCACCTGGCTTCAAACCCTGTAAATCACAACAGAGAATCTATAGACACATGGCAGGGTGGTAAAGATCCTGGGCTGACGAGACATCACATGCACCAGACACTAGACATACACCACATTACTCTAGCCTGCTGTTCTTTCATTTCAGACACAACTGAACTCTAGTGATTCTAATAGCAGGGACAGAAAGGAGACTAAGCTGCTACGTTTTGTTATAGGAGAATGCAGGAGGTCTGGGACGTAACAAATTGGTAGAGCTGATGAATCAGTGTTGTTCTTTTCTTTAACCATTGGAGCAATTTCTCTTCAAATGATTACATCAGCTTCAGTTTTCATGTTTGTAAAATGCCATTATTGTAAAATACCAAATACCACAATGTGTGATCTCATAAGCTGACCTTTCACATTTGAACAAACCCCTGACCCCTACCTTCCTTCCACTTTTATTTGTATAACTGTGAGAGGTGACCTCATCCAAACTCATCCTGTGCTAGACACAACACAGGCCAGGTGTGAAAACAGACAAACAAAAGATCACCTGGAACTAATGATGAGACCTCACCTGGAACACTGGAGGCCGGTGGGCGGAGATATGGGAGGACGGGCTCATTGTAATGGCTGGAATGGAATGAATGGAATGGTATCAAATATATCACAACTATCTATCCATTCCATTCCAGCCATTATGATGAGCCTGTCCTCCTACATCTCAACCCACCAGCCTCCACCGACATGTAACCAAGGTAACAATATATCAATCTATAGAAACAATCATCAGTGTGAGATAAAGCTGCAAACAAATCAATGAGAAGAACAGTACTAGAACTAGAACAGTGGTTCTACCAGTCACGTCTGAGTGGTCAGTGTGGCTTGATGTATCCATATAGTACCATGTTGTGAATACATTTATAATAACATTTTAATGGAGTAAATTGAGCCCTGTATTCAAAACCCTGTTCAGAATATCACAGATGAGAGTTGTGTTAAATCTAACGGCATATTCGCTATCAATGGATTCTACCTGTCAGAGAAAGATTGAAGTAGAAAATATACTTCTGTTCTATATTACATGTCTATTTTCAATTAACACAATAAATAAAACATGGAATTATCACCAGCTTACGAATGGTTCTGTTTTCTGATCAACTTCCTCATCTCTGTCCTTAAACTCTTAATATATAGTATATACCCAACCACTGTTATTATCAACACCTGGTGTTATCCTAATATATAGTATATATCCAACCACTGTTATTATCAACACCTGGTGTTATTATCCTAATATATAGTATTTACCCAACCACTGTTATTATCAACACCTGGTGTTATTATCCTAATATATAGTATATACCCAACCACTGTTATTATCAACACCTGGTGTTATTATCCTAATATATAGTATATATCCAACCACTGTTATTATCAACACCTGGTGTTATTATCCTAATATATAGTATTTACCCAACCACTGTTATTATCAACACCTGGTGTTATTATCCTAATATATAGTATTTACCCAACCACTGTTATTATCAACACCTGGTGTTATTATCCTAATATATAGTATATATCCAACCACTGTTATTATCAACACCTGGTGTTATTATCCTAATATATAGTATTTACCCAACCACTGTTATTATCAACACCTGGTGTTATTATCCTAATATATAGTATATACCCAACCACTGTTATTATCAACACCTGGTGTTATTATCCTAATATATAGTATTTACCCAACCCTGTTATTATCAACACCTGGTGTTATTATCCTAATATATAGTATATACCCAACCACTGTTATTATCAACACCTGGTGTTATTATCCTAATATATAGTATATACCCAACCACTGTTATTATCAACACCTGGTGTTATTATCCTAATATATAGTATTTACCCAACCACTGTTATTATCAACACCTGGTGTTATTATCCTAATATATAGTATTTACCCAACCACTGTTATTATCAACACCTGGTGTTATTATCCTAATATATAGTATATATCCAACCACTGTTATTATCAACACCTGGTGTTATTATCCTAATATATAGTATATACCCAACCACTGTTATTATCAACACCTGGTGTTATTATCCTAATATATAGTATATACCCAACCACTGTTATTATCAACACCTGGTGTTATTATCCTAATATATAGTATATATCCAACCACTGTTATTATCAACACCTGGTGTTATTATCCTAATATATAGTATTTACCCAACCACTGTTATTATCAACACCTGGTGTTATTATCCTAATATATAGTATATACCCAACCACTGTTATTATCAACACCTGGTGTTATTATCCTAATATATAGTATATACCCAACCACTGTTATTATCAACACCTGGTGTTATTATCCTAATATATAGTATATACCCAACCACTGTTATTATCAACACCTGGTGTTATTATCCTAATATATAGTATATATCCAACCACTGTTATTATCAACACCTGGTGTTATTATCCTAATATATAGTATTTACCCAACCACTGTTATTATCAACACCTGGTGTTATTATCCTAATATATAGTATATATCCAACCACTGTTATTATCAACACCTGGTGTTATTATCCTAATATATAGTATATACCCAACCACTGTTATTATCAACACCTGGTGTTATTATCCTAATATATAGTATATACCCAACCACTGTTATTATCAACACCTGGTGTTATTATCCTAATATATAGTATATACCCAACCACTGTTATTATCAACACCTGGTGTTATTATCCTAATATATAGTATATATCCAACCACTGTTATTATCAACACCTGGTGTTATTTATGGGTAAATACTATATATTAGGATAATAACACCAGGTGTTGATAATAACAGTGGTTGGGTAAATACTATATATTAGGATAATGCAATACAGCTGCCTCTAATTAAGGATCCAACACAAACCACCACCAGAAACAGAAAGAAAAGAACTGTCAGACTCTGACCATGGCTACATAGAGAAGCAAATAGGTTTATCTATGGCCAGAGCCTGACACTCCTCTGTCTCAGAATCTGTCTCAGTTCCAGGTTCCTAATCTACTTCCTGCCTCCTCTGTCTCAGAATCTGTCTCAGTTCCAGGTTCCTAGTCTACTTCCTTATCTTTCTATTCCACATGGTATAAATAATCTCGTCCACCTTATCCACTTTCTCTTTCTCCTCTTATCCATCTGTTGAAGATGGACCGTCATCCCCTGCTTCTCCACCCTCCTCAGCTTTATCCGGTGCCTCCTCCTCCTCTCCTTCCTTCCCCTCTGCATCCTTCATTCCTCCTGGACCAGGTTCTCCAGACTCCCCTGTAGCTTGGACTGCAGTCTCTTCCTTGTTATCACCTAGTTCCTCTGTGGTCTTAGTAGTCTCTTCCTTGTTATCACCTAGTTCCTCTGTGGTCTTAGTAGACTCTTCCTTGTCATCACCTAGTTCCTCTGTGGTCTTAGTAGACTCTTCCTTGTTATCACCTAGTTCCTCTGTGGTCTTAGTAGACTCTTCCTTGTCATCACCTAGTTCCTCTGTGGTCTTAGTAGACTCTTCCTTGTCATCACCTAGTTCCTCTGTGGTCTTAGTAGACTCTTCCTTGTTATCACCTAGTTCCTCTGTGGTCTTAGTAGACTCTTCCTTGTCATCACCTAGTTCCTCTGTGGTCTTAGTAGACTCTTCCTTGTCATCACCTAGTTCCTCTGTGGTCTTAGTAGACTCTTCCTTGTTATCACCTAGTTCCTCTGTGGTCTTAGTAGACTCTTCCTTGTTATCACCTAGTTCCTCTGTGGTCTTAGTAGTCTCTTCCTTGTTATCACCTAGTTCCTCTGTGGTCTTAGTAGACTCTTCCTTGTCATCACCTAGTTCCTCTGTGGTCTTAGTAGACTCTTCCTTGTCATCACCTAGTTCCTCAGTGGTCTTAGTAGACTCTTCCTTGTCATCACCTAGTTTCTCTGTGGTCTTAGTAGACTCTTCCTTGTTATCACCTAGTTCCTCTGTGGTCTTAGTAGACTCTTCCTTGTCATCACCTAGTTCCTCTGTGGTCTTAGTAGACACTTCCTTGTTATCACCTAGTTCCTCAGTGGTCTTAGTAGTCTCTTCCTTGTTAGCACATAGTTCCTCTGTGGTCTTAGTAGACTCTTCCTTGTTATCACCTAGTTCCTCAGTGGTCTTAGTAGTCTCTTCCTTGTTAGCACCTAGTTCCTCTGTGGTCTTAGTAGACTCTTCCTTGTTATCACCTAGTTCCTCAGTGGTCTTAGTAGTCTCTTCCTTGTTATCACCTAGTTCCTCTGTGGTCTTAGCAGTCTCTTCCTTGTTATCACCTAGTTCCTCTGTGGTCTTAGCAGTCTCTTCCTTGTTATCACCTAGTTCCTCTGTGGTCTTAGCAGTCTCTTCCTTGTTATCACCTAGTTCCTCTGTGGTCTTAGCAGTCTCTTCCTTGTTATCACCTAGTTCCTCTGTGGTCTTAGCAGTCTCTTCCTTGTTATCACCTAGTTCCTCTGTGGTCTTAGCAGTCTCTTCCTTGTTATCACCTAGTTCCTCTGTGGTCTTAGCAGTCTCTTCCTTGTTATCACCTAGTTCCTCTGTGGTCTTAGCAGTCTCTTCCTTGTTATCACCTAGTTCCTCTGTGGTCTTAGCAGTCTCTTCCTTGTTATCACCTAGTTCCTCTGTGGTCTTAGCAGTCTCTTCCTTGTTATCACCTAGTTCCTCTGTGGTCTTAGCAGTCTCTTCCTTGTTATCACCTAGTTCCTCTGTGGTCTTAGCAGTCTCTTCCTTGTTATCACCTAGTTCCTCTGTGGTCTTAGCAGTCTCTTCCTTGTTATCACCTAGTTCCTCTGTGGTCTTAGTAGTCTCTTCCTTGTTATCACCTAGTTCCTCTGTGGTCTTAGCAGTCTCTTCCTTGTTATCACCTAGTTCCTCTGTGGTCTTAGCAGTCTCTTCCTTGTTATCACCTAGTTCCTCTGTGGTCTTAGCAGTCTCTTCCTTGTTATCACCTAGTTCCTCTGTGGTCTTAGCAGTCTCTTCCTTGTTATCACCTAGTTCCTCTGTGGTCTTAGCAGTCTCTTCCTTGTTATCACCTAGTTCCTCTGTGGTCTTAGCAGTCTCTTCCTTGTTATCACCTAGTTCCTCTGTGGTCTTAGCAGTCTCTTCCTTGTTATCACCTAGTTCCTCTGTGGTCTTAGCAGTCTCTTCCTTGTTATCACCTAGTTCCTCTGTGGTCTTAGCAGTCTCTTCCTTGTTATCACCTAGTTCCTCTGTGGTCTTAGTAGACTCTTCCTTGTTATCACCTAGTTCCTCTGTGGTCTTAGCAGTCTCTTCCTTGTTATCACCTAGTTCCTCTGTGGTCTTAGCAGTCTCTTCCTTGTTATCACCTAGTTCCTCTGTGGTCTTAGCAGTCTCTTCCTTGTTATCACCTAGTTCCTCTGTGGTCTTAGCAGTCTCTTCCTTGTTATCACCTAGTTCCTCTGTGGTCTTAGCAGTCTCTTCCTTGTTATCACCTAGTTCCTCTGTGGTCTTAGCAGTCTCTTCCTTGTTATCACCTAGTTCCTCTGTGGTCTTAGCAGTCTCTTCCTTGTTATCACCTAGTTCCTCTGTGGTCTTAGCAGTCTCTTCCTTGTTATCACCTAGTTCCTCTGTGGTCTTAGTAGACTCTTCCTTGTTATCACCTAGTTCCTCTGTGGTCTTAGCAGTCTCTTCCTTGTTATCACCTAGTTCCTCTGTGGTCTTAGCAGTCTCTTCCTTGTTATCACCTAGTTCCTCTGTGGTCTTAGCAGTCTCTTCCTTGTTATCACCTAGTTCCTCTGTGGTCTTAGCAGTCTCTTCCTTGTTATCACCTAGTTCCTCTGTGGTCTTAGCAGTCTCTTCCTTGTTATCACCTAGTTCCTCTGTGGTCTTAGCAGTCTCTTCCTTGTTATCACCTAGTTCCTCTGTGGTCTTAGCAGTCTCTTCCTTGTCATCACCTAGTTCCTCTGTGGTCTTAGCAGTCTCTTCCTTGTTATCACCTAGTTCCTCTGTGGTCTTAGCAGTCTCTTCCTTGTTATCACCTAGTTCCTCTGTGGTCTTAGCAGTCTCTTCCTTGTTATCACCTAGTTCCTCTGTGGTCTTAGCAGTCTCTTCCTTGTCATCACCTAGTTCCTCTGTGGTCTTAGCAGTCTCTTCCTTGTCATCACCTAGTTCCTCTGTGGTCTTAGCAGTCTCTTCCTTGTTATCACCTAGTTCCTCTGTGGTCTTAGCAGTCTCTTCCTTGTTATCACCTAGTTCCTCTGTGGTCTTAGCAGTCTCTTCCTTGTTATCACCTAGTTCCTCTGTGGTCTTAGTAGACTCTTCCTTGTCATCACCTAGTTCCTCTGTGGTCTTAGTAGACTCTTCCTTGTTATCACCTAGTTCCTCTGTGGTCTTAGTAGTCTCTTCCTTGTTATCACCTAGTTCCTCTGTGGTCTTAGTAGACTCTTCCTTGTTATCACCTAGTTCCTCTGTGGTCTTAGCAGTCTCTTCCTTGTTATCACCTAGTTCCTCTGTGGTCTTAGCAGTCTCTTCCTTGTTATCACCTAGTTCCTCTGTGGTCTTAGCAGTCTCTTCCTTGTTATCACCTAGTTCCTCTGTGGTCTTAGCAGTCTCTTCCTTGTTATCACCTAGTTCCTCTGTGGTCTTAGCAGTCTCTTCCTTGTTATCACCTAGTTCCTCTGTGGTCTTAGTAGACTCTTCCTTGTTATCACCTAGTTCCTCTGTGGTCTTAGCAGTCTCTTCCTTGTTATCACCTAGTTCCTCTGTGGTCTTAGCAGTCTCTTCCTTGTTATCACCTAGTTCCTCTGTGGTCTTAGCAGTCTCTTCCTTGTTATCACCTAGTTCCTCTGTGGTCTTAGCAGTCTCTTCCTTGTTATCACCTAGTTCCTCTGTGGTCTTAGCAGTCTCTTCCTTGTCATCACCTAGTTCCTCTGTGGTCTTAGCAGTCTCTTCCTTGTTATCACCTAGTTCCTCTGTGGTCTTAGCAGTCTCTTCCTTGTTATCACCTAGTTCCTCTGTGGTCTTAGCAGTCTCTTCCTTGTTATCACCTAGTTCCTCTGTGGTCTTAGCAGTCTCTTCCTTGTCATCACCTAGTTCCTCTGTGGTCTTAGCAGTCTCTTCCTTGTTATCACCTAGTTCCTCTGTGGTCTTAGCAGTCTCTTCCTTGCTATCACCTAGTTCCTCTGTGGTCTTAGCAGTCTCTTCCTTGTTATCACCTAGTTCCTCTGTGGTCTTAGCAGTCTCTTCCTTGTTATCACCTAGTTCCTCTGTGGTCTTAGTAGACTCTTCCTTGTCATCACCTAGTTCCTCTGTGGTCTTAGCAGTCTCTTCCTTGTTATCACCTAGTTCCTCTGTGGTCTTAGTAGTCTCTTCCTTGTTATCACCTAGTTCCTCTGTGGTCTTAGTAGACTCTTCCTTGTTATCACCTAGTTCCTCTGTGGTCTTAGCAGTCTCTTCCTTGTTATCACCTAGTTCCTCTGTGGTCTTAGCAGTCTCTTCCTTGTTATCACCTAGTTCCTCTGTGGTCTTAGCAGTCTCTTCCTTGTTATCACCTAGTTCCTCTGTGGTCTTAGCAGTCTCTTCCTTGTTATCACCTAGTTCCTCTGTGGTCTTAGCAGTCTCTTCCTTGTTATCACCTAGTTCCTCTGTGGTCTTAGTAGACTCTTCCTTGTTATCACCTAGTTCCTCTGTGGTCTTAGCAGTCTCTTCCTTGTTATCACCTAGTTCCTCTGTGGTCTTAGCAGTCTCTTCCTTGTTATCACCTAGTTCCTCTGTGGTCTTAGCAGTCTCTTCCTTGTTATCACCTAGTTCCTCTGTGGTCTTAGCAGTCTCTTCCTTGTTATCACCTAGTTCCTCTGTGGTCTTAGCAGTCTCTTCCTTGTTATCACCTAGTTCCTCTGTGGTCTTAGCAGTCTCTTCCTTGTTATCACCTAGTTCCTCTGTGGTCTTAGCAGTCTCTGCCTTGTTATCACCTAGTTCCTCTGTGGTCTTAGCAGTCTCTTCCTTGTCATCACCTAGTTCCTCTGTGGTCTTAGCAGTCTCTTCCTTGTTATCACCTAGTTCCTCTGTGGTCTTAGCAGTCTCTTCCTTGTTATCACCTAGTTCCTCTGTGGTCTTAGCAGTCTCTTCCTTGTTATCACCTAGTTCCTCTGTGGTCTTAGTAGACTCTTCCTTGTCATCACCTAGTTCCTCTGTGGTCTTAGTAGACTCTTCCTTGTTATCACCTAGTTCCTCTGTGGTCTTAGTAGTCTCTTCCTTGTTATCACCTAGTTCCTCTGTGGTCTTAGTAGACTCTTCCTTGTTATCACCTAGTTCCTCTGTGGTCTTAGCAGTCTCTTCCTTGTTATCACCTAGTTCCTCTGTGGTCTTAGCAGTCTCTTCCTTGTTATCACCTAGTTCCTCAGTGGAGTTCTCAGCTACTGCAGTCTCCACCTTTTCACCTTCTTCTCCCTCTGGACTCTCCTCTGTGTCAGTAGATTTCATATCCTCTGTTGGCTTCTGAAATTCATTGTACATTAGAAAATGTATATGATTATATTATCATGAGCCTGTCATAAGTCTTTCAGAAACAATATGTTGAACATTCAAACAGTTGGGATTATATTTCAGCTATAGATGTGAAAATAATGTAAACCTTTTTTTAAATCATGAAACTTGGTACACTTGTACAGTAGTAAGCAATATATGCAAGTGTATGGTATGTCTAACCTCTTCAGTGGACAGGTCACTATGTGGAGAGGTATGTCTAACCTCTTCAGTGGACAGGTCACTCTGTGGAGAGGTATGTCTAACCTCTTCAGTGGACAGGTTACTCTGTGGAGAGGTATGTCTAACCTCTTCAGTGGACAGGTCACTCTGTGGAGAGGTATGTCTAACCTCTTCAGTGGACAGGTCACTCTGTGGAGAGGTATGTCTAACCTCTTCAGTGGACAGGTCACTCTGTGGAGAGGTATGTCTAACCTCTTCAGTGGACAGGTCACTCTGTGGAGAGGTATGTCTAACCTCTTCAGTGGACAGGTCACTCTGTGGAGAGGTATGTCTAACCTCTTCAGTGGACAGGTCACTCTGTGGAGACTGGTCTTCATCCTCTAACGGGCCTTCATCAGTCTGCACCTCCCCGTCTGCATCAGAGGAAGGGAACGATGTGTTACTATTAACATAGTCACAGCACAACACTGACACCTCATGGTAGAAACACAGACAGAACATTACCACAAGAAACACAGTCATTAATAGAAAACTAGCCCTTCTGACAGCACAGCTCACAGGAAGAAATACCAAACAAAGTGTCAAGGCTGCCATTTGGGCTGAAACTAAGTCCCTGGAATGTGGATTTTTTTTAAACATAGTATTCAAATATCATCTCATTATTAAAATATATTTAGCTCAGTAAAAAGAACATTTGCACAAATACATGCTTGATGTACTTGTAAGGCAGTTTTACAAGCGCATTGACATTAATTATGTGTTTTGAGTAATTTGTTTAAGATTCATAAGTAGAATAACATTAAATGCTCTGATAAACAAGACAATTACATTCTTGTTTTAGGTACTTGATGAGTAAGGATTTTAATTATAAGAGAGAAATAAAAAATACCATCATAACATTAAGTGTTACATATCTTTGTATTTATTAATATAAATTTCCCCTTACATCAAAACCAGTTCTACAAAATATTGCTTTGCAGATTAGACCAGATTACCAAGACATTTAATGCATTTCAAATGCAAAACTGATTGAAGTTTAGCAGCCAAGATGAAACAGCCACAGCAATAACGGTCTTCTTCTCTTCTTTGGAAATGTCTCATTAACACTAGCTATTCCTTCCAACCAACCAACCAACCACACTGTAAGCATAATAGGTAATGTGACTACAAACTCTAAACATTTTAATGTGATTTACTATGGGAAATGAGGAGAGAGCTGCCTCATAAAAATGCTAAATCAAATTATAAATACAACATTTAAAAATCTCCCCTTCATTAAGTCCAATAGATTTGTCTGGGCATTGAAGATGACTGGATGACTAGCTACTTTGGTGTCTGCTTCCCTCAGACAGACATAGCATGCATCCCAAATGGCACGCTACTTCCTACACTTTTGACCAGGGCTCATAGGACTATAATAATGAAATATGTAGGGTATAGGGTGCCATTTGGGATACAGCCATGTGGTTCAAAGACAGCAGCTCAGTACAGTCAGATATCAGCCGTGGCTAATTTACATAGCTAGGCTGGGCTGGTAAAGTCAGTAACTGTTTAAAGCAGGGAATACCGGACGGGAGCCATATTCTGGTACCTGCTACTCATGTAAATTGATGTCACTGTATTTCACTATGATATGAGGTAAAGGGTTAATTCGTTTTTTCATAGCAAAAACCTACGATAGTACTTTCTGTCAATCCTCAGGATATTTGACAGTTAATAGCAAAAAATGGTTCACTAGGGTGAGGATGCATGTCTTTTACGATGTGTGTTTTAAAAAATCTCTCCGACAAACAAGACGGTTGAGTCAACAACACATAAAGGAGCAGTTTCATTGAGATGAACAGTAGGTGTAGTCCATTTGATTTCTTTACTAGGCTTTGGTATTACTTCAGCTTCCTTGTCTAATGCCTTTCATCCCACCTGAAGGCATCACCAAGACAACCACTGCTCTTAACACCAGGTAGCAGACAAGACGGTTAAAAACACCTGAAGATGGATCAATAAGGTGTAGTAATCTATGTAGTCCAGTCAGTTACTTTAGTATGCTTGTCCAAATCCCTTTAATCATGCAGAGGAACAGGTATCAACATGGTCACAACATGTTAACAACACGCTAACAACATACCAACAACATGCTGCCATGAATTAGATTAGAATTACAGCCTGTGGCTCAGTGAAGTCCAACTGAACCTCCATCTGCGTAATACAGTCAACAACACAACACGATAGATGATGTAGGAGGAATCAGACCTGGATTGAAATACTATCTGTAATCTTTCAAATACTTCAAGCGTTTCCTCTATCTTGGGTTTGCCGCTTTGGGATTCTTTCTATTGGTCCATTACGCCAAGAAAGCACAATCATGACCAGCTAAAGTATGGGTTATGACACCACAGGGAATTATTATACTGTCAGCTTAGACTGGGTTATGACACCACAGGGAATTATTATACTGTCAGCTTAGACTGGGTTATGACACCACAGGGAATTATTATACTGTCAGCTTAGACTGGGTTATGACACCACAGGGAATTATTATACTGTCAGCTTAGACTGGGTTATGACACCACAGGGAATTATTATACTGTCAGCTTAGACTGGGTTATGACACCACAGGGAATTATTATACTGTTAGTTTAGACTGGGTTATGACAACACAGGGAATTATTATACTGTCAGCTTAGACTGGGTTATGACACCACAGGGAATTATTATACTGTCAGCTTAGACTGGGTTATGACACCACAGGGAATTATTATACTGTCAGCTTAGACTGGGTTATGACACCACAGGGAATTATTATACTGTTAGTTTAGACTGGGTTATGACACCACAGGGAATTATTATACTGTCAGCTTAGACTGGGTTATGACACCACAGGGAATTATTATACTGTTAGTTTAGACTGGGTTATGACACCACAGGGAATTATTCTGCTATCTGCCTAGACTGGGTTATGACACCACAGGGAATTATTCTGCTATCTGCCTAGACTGGGTTATGACACCACAGAGAATTATTATACTGTCAGCTTAGACTGGGTTATGACACCACAGGGAATTATTCTGCTATCTGCCTAGACTGGGTTATGACACCACAGGGAATTATTCTGCTATCTGCCTAGACTGGGTTATGACACCACAGGGAATTATTATACTGTCAGCTTAGACTGGGTTATGACACCACAGGGAATTATTCTGCTATCTGCCTAGACTGGGTTATGACACCACAGGGAATTATTCTGCTATCTGCCTAGACTGGGTTATGACACCACAGGGAATTATTCTGCTATTTGTCTAGACTGGGTTATGACACCACAGGGAATTATTCTGCTATCTGCCTAGACTGGGTTATGACACCACAGGGAATTATTATACTTTCAGCTTAGACTGGGTTATGACACCACAGGGAATTATTATACTGTCAGCTTAGACTGGGTTATGACACCACAGGGAATTATTATACTGTTAGTTTAGACTGGGTTATGACACCACAGGGAATTATTCTGCTATCTGCCTAGACTGGGTTATGACACCACAGGGAATTATTATACTGTCAGCTTAGACTGGGTTATGACACCACAGGGAATTATTCTGCTATCTGCCTAGACTGGGTTATGACACCACAGGGAATTATTCTGCTATCTGCCTAGACTGGGTTATGACACCACAGGGAATTATTCTGCTATTTGTCTAGACTGGGTTATGACACCACAGGGAATTATTCTGCTATCTGCCTAGACTGGGTTATGACACCACAGGGAATTATTATACTTTCAGCTTAGACTGGGTTATGACACCACAGGGAATTATTATACTGTCAGCTTAGACTGGGTTATGACACCACAGGGAATTATTATACTGTTAGTTTAGACTGGGTTATGACACCACAGGGAATTATTCTGCTATCTGCCTAGACTGGGTTATGACACCACAGGGAATTATTATACTGTCAGCTTAGACTGGGTTATGACACCACAGGGAATTATTCTGCTATCTGCCTAGACTGGGTTATGACACCACAGGGAATTATTCTGCTATCTGCCTAGACTGGGTTATGACACCACAGGGAATTATTCTGCTATTTGTCTAGACTGGGTTATGACACCACAGGGAATTATTCTGCTATCTGCCTAGACTGGGTTATGACACCACAGGGAATTATTATACTGTCAGCTTAGACTGGGTTATGACACCACCGGGAATGATTCTACTATCTGCTTGGATGTGTCTTGTCTTTCAGTTTAGCAGAGTGGAGTGATTTTGAAATGTAACTACATAAATATCTTAATAAAGTTGTGTAGATGTCTCTGATAAAATGTGCCAAAGTCTCGTTCAACTAAAAACCCTTCACTTCCACACTTCTGACTGTATAGAATCATTACTGCTAAAAACCTTTCACTTCCTCACCTCTGACTGTATAGAATCATCACTGCTCCCACTATACAGTACCTGGTCACATCTGAATATTACCCAGCATGCAGTAGGTCTGGGACCATACATTCAGACCATCAACACCCAAGGTCATCTGAATATTACCCAGCATGCAATAGGTCTGGGACCATACATTCAGACCATCAACACCCAAGGACATCTGAATATTAACCAGCATGCAATAGGTCTGGGACCATACATTCAGACCATCAACACCCAAGGACATCTGAATATTAACCAGCATGCAATAGGTCTGGGACCATACATTCAGACCATCAACACCCAAGGACATCTGAATATTAACCAGCATGCAATAGGTCTGGGACCATACATTCAGACCATCAACACCCAAGGACATCTGAATATTAACCAGCATGCAATAGGTCTGGGACCATACATTCAGACCATCAACACCCACGGACATCTGAATATTAACCAGCATGCAATAGGTCTGGGACCATACATTCAGACCATCAACACCCACGGACATCTGAATATTAACCAGCATGCAATAGGTCTGGGACCATACATTCAGACCATCAACACCCAAGGACATCTGAATATTACCCAGCATGCAATAGGTCTGGGACCATACATTCAGACCATCAACACCCAAGGACATCTGAATATTACCCAGCATGCAATAGGTCTGGGACCATACATTCAGACCATCAACACCCAAGGAACCACACCACCAGTACAGTACTGACTTACTTAATACATAAGGAGGAACCACACCACCAGTACAGTACTGACTTACTTAATACATAAGGAGGAACCACACCACCAGTACAGTACTGACTTACTTAATACATAAGGAGGAACCACACCACCAGTACAGTACTGATTTACTTAATACATAAGGAGGAACCACACCACCAGTACAGTACTGACTTACTTGGTACTACTCTGTATTATGGCAATATGAATACTTGGTACTACTCTGTATTATGGCAATATGAATACTAGATACTACTCTGTATTATGGCAATATGAAGATTAACATTTATTCTCTTAATCCCCTAATCGACCTTCAAAGGGTCATTAGAAACCTTTGCTTTCTGAATGGAGAGATGAAGGGGATGTCATTAAGTCCTGTTTCTGTGTGCCATGTTGTCTAACGTCTAAGACGCTCCTCACTGTAACATGACATGAAACAGCAACAACACGCCTGTGTCACAAATGGCACTCTATTCACTATATAGTGCAATACTTATGACCTGGGCCCATAGGGCTCTGGTTGAAAGAAGTGCACTATGTAAGGAATATGGTTTCATTTGGTACACAGCCCACCTTTCAACTGCTCTAGTTTATCCTGCCTAGCTAACTCAAAGACTGCTAGCTACTGGATAGCTTGAAAAGACACATGTAGACCTAACATGTCTGTCTGTACGTTTACCCCATCGTGTTTTTGACATATCGTAATTCGAACACCACTGACTGGAAGGCGGCATTATGGATATATCTATCACACGGACTGGGCTAATTCCCAAAGGCGATGTTACGTTTTTACGATATGAGAGGGAGTTGATTGGTGGTTTGCTTATAGAACTGTGTTCACCTCACTGATGGCTGGATTAACATTAATCACTGTCTACACTCTAACTACACTCTGCCCAATTCTGCGTCCCAAATAGCACCCTAATCCTTATATAGTGCACTACTTATTACCATTGGGATCAGGTCGAAAGTAGTGCACTATATAGGGAATAGGGTGCTATTTGGGACACACTGAGTACATGTATAAACACATAACGGGTTCTATCAACCATCAACCAGTGTTGATAAAACTGTAGCGTACGCTGCACTAATACCAAGAGATAGAGACGGTTAGAAAATGCTTTCAGTTCCCTGGAACACTTTGTTCTGCTTCATAATGTTTAAACACAAAGCCTGATCACAACAGAAGTTTAGAAAATAACTGATCATTGCCAACATCCTTGACCTGTCTAGAAAAGAAAACACATTCCTACTTCCATTCCTTTTCTATTGAATGTTAATGTTATTCATTCTCTGTACCGTGTGGTTGGAAAGTGGCATTGAACATGGAATGTGGTGTATCCTCCAGATGTAAAGTCCTAATTGAGTTTACATGAAATGCACTGCCATTGAAAAGGTTCTATTCAGAGCAAGAGGCTTTGTTCCAATACAAGGTCACAGTGGATACAAACCTATCTTCTGTTCTTGGGTTTCATGAAAGAACCAGTTCAGAACATCAGAGTTACGCCATCTGCTAGTGTTGATCAAATCTAACACATAACAGCAGAGAGATATCCCAGAAACCTCCAATTCTACGTGATGACTAATACATCAACATTGAGGTGTTTTTAACACAGTGGCATTACACTGTACTACAAGGTTCGATGCAATTCCATTTAAATTCAATGAGTTCAGTAAGTAACTAAGTAAATAACGTTCCTAATTGCAATGAAATAAATGTACCCCAACTGTGGTGAAGTTATCTACAACCAGCACTGAGATGTGTTTCTATTCTTAACAAGCCAATGGGATGAAGGCTGTTTTGTTGAGGAATAGCATGTAGGTCTCTCTAATGTACAGTACCCTACAGAACAGTACCTCCTGTACCCAGCCGAGGTTATAATACACTCTATCTGGATAACTCTGGAATGAGGCTACAGTCACTAAGTTTACATACACACTAATAAGTAGATATTGAACTGATTATGGCAGTAGGCAGATAATGCGTTAGTCATGTAAACACCTTACTCTGCTCATCTTCATCGGCGTCAGGTCAAAATTGAAGTAAACATACGCTGATTAAAACACCTGGTTTTCTGAGCAATCTTTTTAATTATTAGGACATGTAAACACATTTTTTTTTTACCTTTATTTAACGAGGCAAGTCAGTTAAGAACAAATTCTTATTTACAATGACGGCCTACACCGGCCAAACCCGGATGATGCTGGGCCAATTGTGTGCCACCCTATGGGACTCCCAATCAAAGCCGGATGTGATACAGTCTGGATTTGAAACAGGTACTGTGGTGGCGCTTCTTGCACTGAGATGCAGTGCCACAGACCACTGCGCCACTCAGGAGCCCAGCAGAGTATCTGCACCATCCAAGCAAGCCTCCCTTTTTAGCGCAAGTGAAGTGCGTTTGGAACAACTGAAAGTATGCGCCTTAGAAGTAGTTTTCACATACAAAAATAACATGATCGCTGTGGTAGAACGTCTATTTTGACTGGTGATTTTCTGCTTTTATCAAAGACCCAGTCCTGATTTCAGCTGTGTCCATGGAAACAGGATTATTAGCGGAATCATTCTTCTTGCAAAGCATATAAACGTTTTAATCAAACTATTATATTAATCTGACTATCCACAATAATGGTATTATTGTATGCATACGGTGGAGCAGTGCACTCTGGAGAGGGGGGGGGCGGGGGGGCTTAACCAATCAAAATGTCCCCTGTGTTTGAGCAGGATGTTGTTCATGCATGTATGAGGAAGGATGCAGAGAGAGAGAGAGAGTATGTCCCAAATGGCACACTACTCCCTATAAAGTGCACTACTTTTCACCAGAGTCCTATGGGTCCTGGTTAAAAGTAGTGCACTACATACAGTAGGTAATAGGGTGCCATTTGGGACACAGACAGAGAGATAATCAGTCTGCCGCCACACTCCTTCTCCAGAGCAACCTCTTTTGTTGATTTGTCAGAGCACCAGTTTTGGAGCAGCAGTGGGGGAGTCAAATAATCCAACAGTGTTTCGAGGGGTCTGGGTCTGGCTTGGAGTGATTATCCCAAAAAGGCAATTACCGTGGCAGGCCCTCTCTTCCTCCTCACCTCCCCTCTCCTCCTCTCTGTAGGCGGCTCCCTCTTCCTCTTCCTCTTCCTCTCCCTCTTCCTCTCCTCTGTGATAAAACAAGGGCTGAACAACATCCACAGTTGTTAGAGACAAGGGCTGTGCTTCAAATGGCACCCTATTTCCTAAACAGTGCACTCCATTGGACCAGGGCCCAGAGGTTATTGTTGGAAACATTGCTGTTATTGTAGTTGCTCTGTTCTTTCTTAGACCACCACTGCCCCCTTGTGTTCAGATGGGAGAATGCATTATATAAGATTCCATTCCAAACATTACATCATCCAATATGAAGGTCATTCAATATGCAAGTCCCTGCTGCCCACCTAGACACAAACACTTAGTTACAGTCAGATATAGACCCACCCACCCAGAGAGAGAGAGAGAGAGAGAGAGAGAGAGAGAGATATATTGTCTCTAATAACTGTGTATGCTGTTCAGCCCTTGACATAGAGAGTGAAAGACACACACACTAGGCCTACTGATAAATGACTTGGCATCCGACAGGGTATAAGCTCTAACTACTCCAGTTGGTTCGAATGAACTATTAAAATGAACTAATGTTACTGTGTCCGCATGCTGTTGTGTGTGTGTGTGTGTGTGTGTGTGTGTGTGTGTGTGTGTGTGTGTGTGTGTGTGTGTGTGTGTGTGTGTGTGTGTGTGTGTGTGTGTGTGTGTGTGTGTGTGTGTGTGTGTGTGTGTGTGTGTGGTGTGTGGTGTGTGTGTGTGTGGACGTCATAAGCTGGAGGTGAGATCAGGTTCACACATTAACACATGATCTAAGTCTCTGTCCCAAATTACCCACTGTTCCCTTTACACTGCACTACATTTGACCAGAGCCCTTTGGGGCACTACAGTTGAAGTCTGAAGTTTGCATACACATTAGCCAAATACAATTAAACTCAGTTTTTCACAATTCCTGACATGTAATCCTGGTACAAATTCCTTGTCTTAGGTCACTTTATTTTAAGAATGTGAAATGTCAGAATAATAGTAGAGAGAATGATACATTTCAGCTTTTATTTCTTTCATCACATTCCCAGTGGGTCAGAAGTTTACATACACTCAATTAGTATTTGGTAGCATTGCCTTTAAATTGTTTAACTTGGGTCAAACGTGTCGGGTAGCCTTCCACAAGCTTCCAACAATAAGTTGGGTGGGCCTTGAAATACATCCACAGGTACACCTCCAATTGATTCAAATGATGCCAATCAAAAGCTTCTAAAGCCATGACATCATTTTCTGGAATTTTCCAAGCTGTTTAAAGGCACAGTCAACTTGGTGTATGTAAACTTCTGACCCACTGGAATTGTGATATAGTGAATTATAAGTGAAATAATCTGTATGTAAGATAGCTACAAAAAAACACAGGGCAGGTGCAAAATGCCAGAATGAAAATATACCACAGACTGGTATAAGGTATGCAGTAGTTTACGGCACACGTTGAAGGACCTGAGCCTCCTCAGAAAGTAGAGCCGGCTCTGGCCCTTTTTGTACAGGGCCCCGGTGTTACAAGCCCATTCCAGCCTGTTGTCCATATGGCCTCCCAGGAACTTGTATGACCCAACCATTTCCTCATCCATCCCCTGTATAGGGACTGCAGTCAGTTGGTTCTTGGTTCTCCTGAAGTCCACCACCATCTCCTTTGTTTTGCTGATGTTGAGCTGAAGGTGGTTCTGCTCACACCACAACACAAAGTCATTGATTGTGCCCTACAATTGCAGAGTCATCTGAGAACTTCTGTAGGTGGCATGTTTCAGAGTTATATCTGAAGTCCGAGGTGTAGAGGGTGAACAGGAAGGGGGACAGGACCGTTCCCTGGGGGGCCCCTGTGTTGCTCACTGCCCGTTCTGACACACAGCTCTGTAGCCGTACAAATTGTGGCCTACCGGTCAGGTAGTCCGTGACCCAGGAGACTAAGGGTGCTTCCACTTTCATCCTCCTCATCTTCTCACCCAGTAGCAGGGGCTGAATGGTGTTGAAGGCACTGGAGAAGTCAAAAAACATAACCCTCACAGTGCAACCTGCGTTGTCCAGGTGAGAGTAGGCCCTCTGCAGAAGGTAGATGATAGCATCATCCACCCCAATGTTGCACTGGTATGCGAACTGCAGGGGGTCCAGTGATGTACACTTTGTAGGTTCCTTTTCTTCTAGAATATACCGTGCCTAAGGAAGACGATGACCTTGTGTGTGTCCTAAATGGCACCCTATTCCCTATACAGTGCACTGATTTTGACCAGAGCCCCTATGGGACACTATATAGTGAACAGGATGCCATGGGTCGTAGCTCTAGTCTCTCAGTCAGTCGGGGGCCATTCCTACCGTTTTACTGTGTTCCCAGGGAGATGCTGAGAACACTCCTCCTCTTCCTGAGGGTCATGAGTCTCTGCTGGGAGATCTCCCTGACGATGGACGACGTGCGGTCCTTGTCACGCGCAGAGATCTTGGAGTCTGCTGGCTCGCTGCACCGCACCATAGACTTACTGTGGTGGACCGTCAACTGGGGAGAGATACAATCAATCAATCACATTGTATTCATATAGCCCTAAGAACATGTCACGAAGTGATTTATAATGTGTCACGAGAATTTCTATCTCAATGTTCTAAATGAACTATCACTCTAGCTTTGATTAATTCCCAGAGGTTGTAAGATTCTGGTTAATAAAGAATTAAGCAAAGTCTCAGTCTGCAACAGATCAGTGGTTTATTCAGAGAGCTCTCCCGAAAGGAAAACACAAAACACTTTTATAGCATCCATTCACAGTCAAGCCCCCCCCCTATGTCTTGTATCTCAGGTCACTCCCTTCAAGACATTCCAGTACTTTTCCACTGACCACGTTCATTCCTACAAAGGAATCATTAACTGCAGTTTCTTGTCTAAAACCCCCTCCCCTCACATGATTCTCATACATTTCACATATCGCTCACAGCTTCAGGGTGAAATAATCTAGTCATTATTTTAACATACAAATTATTCTATCATAATGAGAAGTGTTTTGATGTTCAGTCTTATGGAATGATAAAGGAGTTTCAACATCAACTGTTTTATCAATAAGACTCAAAGAAAGAAAGAATAGGAGCTCAAGTTGGCTTTTCAAGTTGGCTTTTCAAGTTGGCTTTTCAAGTTGGCTTTTCAAGACAATACTTACACCGTTTCTGTTTTGCTTTCCAAATCTGTATATGGGAGGTAATAAGGAAGCTTTGGATCTGGAAAAACAAAACAGAACGTGTAAGAAAGATCAGATTATTTATAGAAAAGCGGAATACCAACAGTCTAAAACGCATTGTGCTTCAGACATACAATGCATTGACTTTTTCCACATTTTGTTACGTTACAGCCTTATTCTAAAATGTATGAAATTGTTTTTTTCCCCCTCATCAATTTACACACAAAACACCATAATGAAAAAGCAAAAACAGGTTTTTAGAAATGTTTGCTGAATATCACATTTACATAAGTATTCAGACCCTTTACTCAGTACTTTGTGGAAGCACCTTTGGTCAGCGATTACAGCCTTGAGTCTTCTTGGGTATGACGCTACAAGCTTGGCACACCTGTATTTGGGCAGTTTCTCCCATTCTTCTCTGCAGATCCTCTCAAGCTCTGTCAGGTTGGATAGGGAGCGTCGCTGCACAGCTATTTTTATCCCTCCAGAGATGTTCGATCGGGTTCAGAGACTTGTCCCGAAGCCACTCCTGCGTTGTCTTGGCTGTGTGCTGAGGGTTCGCTCTGGAGCAGGTTTTCTTCAAGGATCTCTCTGTACTCCATTCATCTTTCCCTCGATCCTGACTATGATGGAGGCCATTGTGTTCTTGGGGACCTTCAATGCTGCAGAAATATTTTGGTACCCTTCCCCAGATCTGTGCCTCGACACAATCCTGTCTCTGAGCTCTACGGAATATTCCTTTGACCGCATGGCTTGGTTTTTGCTCTGACCTGCACTGTCAACTGTGGGACCTTATATAGACAGGTGTGTGCCTTTCCGAATCATGTCCAATCAATTGAATTTACCACAGGTGGACTTCAATCAAGTTCTAGAAACATCTCAAGGATGATCAATTGAAACAGGATGCAGCTGAGCTCAATATCGAGTCTCATAGCAAAGGGTCTGAATACTTAAATAAATATTTCAGTTTTAACTTTTTTTATACATTTGCAAACATTTCTAACCTGCTTTCACTTTGTCATTATGGTGTATTGTGGGTAGATTGATGAGGATTTGTATTATTTATCCATTTTAGTAAAAGGCTGTAATGTAACAAAAAGTGGGAAAAGGGAAGGAGTCTGAATACTTTCTGAAAGCACTGTGAAGTGTAAAGAGACTAAAAACAGTTAATGAGTTAAAGGAATGAACAAAGG
>CM042416.1:4011475-4051475 GCA_023634145.1 Thymallus thymallus | reverse complement strand
TGTTCTCCACATCATTGTTCTCCACACCCTTGTTCTCCACATCATTGTTCTCCACACCCTTGTTCTCCACATCCTTGTTCTCCACACCCTTGTTCTCCACATCCTTGTTCTCCACACCCTTGTTCTCCACATCATTGTTCTCCACATCATTGTTCTCCACCTCATTGTTCGCCACATCATTGTTCTCCACACCCTTGTTTTCCACATCCAAGTTCTCCACATCCAAGTTCTCCACATCCAAGTTCTCCACATCCAAGTTCTCCACCTCATTGTTCTCCACATCCTTGTCCTCCACATCCTTGTTCTCTACATCATTGTTCTCCACACCCTTGTTCTCCACATCATTGTTCTCCACATCCTTGTTCTCCACATCCAAGTTCTCCACATCATTGTTCTCCACACCCTTGTTCTCCACATCCTTGTTCTCCACATCCAAGTTCTCCACATCATTGTTCTCCACATCCAAGTTCTCCACATCATTGTTCTCCACACCCTTGTTCTCCACATCATTGTTCTCCACACCCTTGTTCTCCACATCCAAGTTCTCCACATCCAAGTTCTCCACGTCCTTGTCCTCCACATCCTTGTTCTCTACATCCTTGTTCTCCACATCCTTGTCCTCCACATCCTTGTTCTCTACATCCTTGTTCTCCACACCCTTGTTCTTCACATCCTTGTTCTCCACATCCTTGTTCTCCACATCCTTGTTCTCCACACAATTGTTCTCCACATGCTTGTTCATTGCATTCTGACCGAAGTGCCATGATGGCAGCAACAGTCCTGAACCTTATAGGACTACAGTCAATTTAATATTATATTAGTCTATGTGAGGGGTTATAGACCTACAGTCAATTTAATATTATATTAGGCTATGTGAGAGGTTATAGACCTACAGTCAATTTAATATTATATTAGTCTATGTGAGGGGTTATAGACCTACAGTCAGTTTAATATTATATTAGGCTATGTGAGAGGTTATAGACCTACAGTCAGTTTAATATTATATTAGGCTATGTGAGAGGTTATAGTCCTACAGTCAGTATAATATTATGTTAGGCTATGTGAGAGGTTATAGTCCTACAGTCAGTTTAATATTATATTAGTCTATGTGAGGGGTTATAGACCTACAGTCAGTTTAATATTATATTAGGCTATGTGAGAGGTTATAGACCTACAGTCAGTTTAATATTATATTAGGCTATGTGAGAGGTTATAGACCTACAGTCAGTTTAATATTATATTAGTCTATGTGAGGGGTTATAGACCTACAGTCAGTTTAATATATATTAAGTTATTTTTACCTTTATTTTACTAGGCAAGTCAGTTAAGAACAAATTCTTATTTTCAATGACGGCCTAGGAACAGTGGGTTAACTGTGGAGGGGCAGAAATATTAAATTAGGCTATGTGAGAGGTTATAGTCCTACAGTCAGTTTAATATTATATTAGGCTATGTGAGAGGTTATAGACCATATGTGAGAGGTTATAGACCATATGAACTTCAATAAGGAATATTCTGTTAATTCATGAGTACAGGGATACAGGGATACGTGTTATTCCGGGATACGTGAGCGGGATATCAAAGGTGCATGTAAACAGCCTATTCCGAATAAGACCTTAAGTGGGATATGAGCTACCACCCAGAATACTGTGTGCATGTAGAGTAACATTCTTAGAGACCAGGGCTTCTAGTGAGGGGATGTTGACATGCAAAACATGTTTCCTTTTGAAGGTATAGATGTGGTATGACCTGATGGCTGGATAGATGTGGTATGACATGCATGGCTGGATAGATGTGGTATGACCTGATGGCTGGATAGATGTGGTATGACCTGATGGCTGGATAGTTGTGGTATGACCTGATGGCTGTATAAATGTGGTATGACATGCATGGCTGGATAGATGTGGTATGACCTGATGGCTGGATAGATGTGGTATGACCTGATGGCTGGATAGATGTGGTATGACCTGATGGCTGTATAGATGTGGTGTGACCTGATGGCTGTATGGATATGGTATGACATGCATGGCTGGATAGATGTGGTATGACCTGATGGCTGGATAGATGTGATATGCTCTGATGGATGGATAGATGTGGTATGACCTGATGGCTGGATAGATGTGGTAAGACCTGATGGCTGGATAGATGTGGTATGACCCGATGGCTGTATTGATGTGGTATGACCTGTTGGCTGTATAGATGTGGTATGACATGATGGTTGTATAGATGTGGTATGACCTGATGCTGTATAGATGTGGTATGACCTGATGGCTGTATAGATGTGGTATGACCTGATGCTGGATAGATGTGGTATGACCTGATGGCTGTATAGATGTGGTATGACCTGATGGCTGGATAGATGTGGTATGACCTGATGGCTGGAGAGATGTGGTAAGACCTGATGGCTGGATAGATGTGGTATGACCTGATGGCTGGATAGATGTGGTATGACCTGATGGCTGTATAGATGTGGTATGACCTGATGCTGTATAGATGTGGTATGACCTGATGGCTGGATAGTTGTGGTATGACCTGATGGCTGGATAGATGTGGTAAGACCTGATGGCTGGATAGATGTGGTATGACCTGATGGCTGGATAGATGTGGTATGACCTGATGGCTGTATAGATGTGGTATGACCTGATGCTGTATAGATGTGGTGTGACCTGATGGCTGTATAGATGTGGTGTGACCTGATGGCTGTATAGATGTGGTATGACCTGATGGCTTCATAGATGTGGTATGACCTGATGGCTTCATAGATGTGGTATGACCTGATGGCTGGATAGATGTGGTATGACCTGATGGCTGGATAGATGTGGTATGCTCTGATGGATGGATATGGTATGACCTGATGGCTGTATAGATATGGTATGACCTGATGGCTGGATAGATGTGGTATGTGTGTTCCCCATGAGACAGACATACTGTATAAAGTGTTCCCCATGAGACAGACATACTGTATAAAGTGTTCTCCATGAGACAGACATACTGTATAAAGTGTTCCCCATGAGACAGACATACTGTATAAAGTGATCTCCATGAGACAAAATTGATTATTATGTTGTGGCGTGGCTTGTGTTGCTGTCAGCATATATTCTATAGTTGTTGTTGACAGTGTGTGTGTGGGTGTGTGTGTGTGTGTGTGTGTGTGTGTGTGTGTGTGTGTGTGTGTGTGGGTGTGTGTGTGTGGGTGTGGGTGTGTGTGTGTGTGTGTGACAGTTTGACATGCAGGGAACCAATGGTACATTCTTTCTCCATGGAGTCATGGCTGAAGCCAGTGTCCCCAGACAATCCTGGAGCTGGTTCTATGGCTCGGTACACTCACTCACTCACTCACTCACTCACTCACTCACTCACTCACTCACTCACTCACTCACTCACTCACTCACTCACTCACTCACTCACTCACTCACTGACTGACTGACTGACTGACTGACTGACTGACTGACTGGCTGGCTGGCTGGCTGGCTGGCTGGCTGGCTGACTGACTGACTGACTGCTACTGACTGACTGACTGACTGACTGACTGACTGACTGACTGACTGACTGACTGACTGACTGACTGCTACTGACCTGGTTTCTCTGGAGAAAATATACATGAATAAATGAAGGAGTAACTCCATGCCATTGGTCTTTCATAAAAGATCCTCAATTCAGTATCTAGGGTTGTATGTCAAATCTTCAAGTAAAATCTATGACATACAGTTAAAGTCAGTACTGTATATCAATAGGCTATGTTTACTGCTTAGACATAAGATGTAGATACTACTGTAGATAGTGTCTAAGGATAGATTCATCTGCTGCTGGACTGTCAAAGTACCTTACAGTAGTGAATGATGTTATTATTCACAGTACCTTACAGTAGTGAATGATGTTATAATTCACAGTACCTTACAGTAGTGAATGATGTTATAATTCACAGTACCTTACAGTAGTGAATGATGTTATAATTCACAGTACCTTACAGTAGTGAATGATGTTATAATTCACAGTACCTTACAGTAGTGAATGATGTTATTATTCACAGTACCTTACAGTAGTGAATGATGTTATAATTCACAGTACCTTACAGTAGTGAATGATGTTATTATTCACAGTACCTTACAGTAGTGAATGATGTTATTATTCACAGTACCTTACAGTAGTGAATGATGTTATAATTCACAGTACCTTACAGTAGTGAATGATGTTATTATTCACAGTACCTTACAGTATTGAATGATGTTATTATTCACAGTACCTTACAGTAGTGAATGATGTTATTATTCACAGTACCTTACAGTATTGAATGATGTTATAATTCACAGTACCTTACAGTAGTGAATGATGTTATAATTCACAGTACCTTACAGTAGTGAATGATGTTATAATTCACAGTACCTTACAGTATTGAATGATGTTATTATTCACAGTACCTTACAGTAGTGAATGATGTTATTATTCACAGTACCTTACAGTAGTGAATGATGTTATTATTCACAGTACCTTACAGTAGTGAATGATGTTATTATTCACAGTACCTTACAGTAGTGAATGATGTTATTATTCACAGTACCTTACAGTAGTGAATGATGTTATTATTCACAGTACCTTACAGTAGTGAATGATGTTATTATTCACAGTACCTTACAGTAGTGAATGATGTTATTATTCACAGTACCTTACAGTAGTGAATGATGTTATAATTCACAGTACCTTACAGTAGTGAATGATGTTATAATTCACAGTACCTTACAGTAGTGAATGATGTTATAATTCACAGTACCTTACAGTAGTGAATGATGTTATAATTCACAGTACCTTACAGTATTGAATGATGTTATAATTCACAGTACCTTACAGTAGTGAATGATGTTATTATTCACAGTACCTTACAGTATTGAATGATGTTATAATTCACAGTACCTTACAGTAGTGAATGATGTTATAATTCACAGTACCTTACAGTAGTGAATGATGTTATAATTCACAGTACCTTACAGTATTGAATGATGTTATTATTCACAGTACCTTACAGTAGTGAATGATGTTATTATTCACAGTACCTTACAGTAGTGAATGATGTTATTATTCACAGTACCTTACAGTAGTGAATGATGTTATTATTCACAGTACCTTACAGTAGTGAATGATGTTATTATTCACAGTACCTTACAGTAGTGAATGATGTTATTATTCACAGTACCTTACAGTAGTGAATGATGTTATTATTCACAGTACCTTACAGTAGTGAATGATGTTATTATTCACAGTACCTTACAGTATTGAATGATGTTATTATTCACAGTACCTTAGAGTAGTGAATGATGTTATTATTCACAGTACCTTACAGTAGTGAATGATGTTATAATTCACAGTACCTTACAGTAGTGAATGATGTTAGAATTCACAGTACCTTACAGTATTGAATGATGTTATTATTCACAGTACCTTACAGTATTGAATGATGTTATAATTCACAGTACCTTACAGTAGTGAATGATGTTATTATTCACAGTACCTTGCAGTAGTGAATGATGTTATAATTCACAGTACCTTACAGTAGTGAATGATGTTATTATTCACAGTACCTTACAGTATTGAATGATGTTATAATTCACAGTACCTTACAGTAGTGAATGATGTTATAATTCACAGTACCTTACAGTAGTGAATGATGTTATAATTCACAGTACCTTACAGTATTGAATGATGTTATTATTCACAGTACCTTACAGTAGTGAATGATGTTATTATTCACAGTACCTTACAGTAGTGAATGATGTTATTATTCACAGTACCTTACAGTAGTGAATGATGTTATTATTCACAGTACCTTACAGTAGTGAATGATGTTATTATTCACAGTACCTTACAGTAGTGAATGATGTTATTATTCACAGTACCTTACAGTAGTGAATGATGTTATTATTCACAGTACCTTACAGTAGTGAATGATGTTATTATTCACAGTACCTTACAGTATTGAATGATGTTATTATTCACAGTACCTTAGAGTAGTGAATGATGTTATTATTCACAGTACCTTACAGTAGTGAATGATGTTATAATTCACAGTACCTTACAGTAGTGAATGATGTTAGAATTCACAGTACCTTACAGTATTGAATGATGTTATTATTCACAGTACCTTACAGTATTGAATGATGTTATAATTCACAGTACCTTACAGTAGTGAATGATGTTATTATTCACAGTACCTTGCAGTAGTGAATGATGTTATAATTCACAGTACCTTACAGTAGTGAATGATGTTATTATTCACAGTACCTTACAGTAGTGAATGATGTTATAATTCACAGTACCTTACAGTAGTGAATGATGTTATAATTCACAGTACCTTACAGTATTGAATGATGTTATTATTCACAGTACCTTACAGTAGTGAATGATGTTATTATTCACAGTACCTTACAGTATTGAATGATGTTATAATTCACAGTACCTTACAGTAGTGAATGATGTTATTATTCACAGTACCTTACAGTAGTGAATGATGTTATTATTCACAGTACCTTACAGTAGTGAATGATGTTATTATTCACAGTACCTTACAGTAGTGAATGATGTTATTATTCACAGTACCTTACAGTAGTGAATGATGTTATTATTCACAGTACCTTACAGTAGTGAATGATGTTATTATTCACAGTACCTTACAGTAGTGAATGATGTTATAATTCACAGTACCTTACAGTAGTGAATGATGTTATAATTCACAGTACCTTACAGTAGTGAATGATGTTATTATTCACAGTACCTTACAGTAGTGAATGATGTTATAATTCACAGTACCTTACAGTAGTGAATGATGTTATAATTCACAGTACCTTACAGTAGTGAATGATATTATATTTCACAGTAACTTACAGTAGTGAATGATATTATAAACTGTAAAAAGCCTCCATACACTAAAGAGTTTCCTCTCACACCATGAGAGTGACGTGGTTAGGATCAGGTTATACATGATGAAAGCTAGTGGTTTCTCCCAGCTCTTCTTTCCATGCAAACAGCACCAAGCATTTTTCTGAGATCTAATGATACTGGCTAAGTCCCAAATGGCACCCTATTTCTTAGTGCATTTATTTTGTAGTGCACTATATAGGGAATGGGGTGCCATTTGGGACGGCACCACTGTGTCTGCTCTAAGGCAATCCAACTCAGGCCCTGTAACAGTGATGGATACGGTGACCAGGTGTGTTCAGAGTACTGAACAAATGTACTCAGTAAGAGTACAACTACTACGGTACAATGTTACTCAAATAGGAGTACAGTTGTATGAAAAGTTTGGGCACGCCTCTGAGGCTGCATAATAATTTACTCTGTCGTCACAGAAAATGATCACAGTGGCATGCCATTCATTTTCTAATAAAAGCTGAGTACTGGGGTATTGTCCAGACAAATATTTTAGTGTAGCAATATTAAGTTGTATGAAATTAAATCAGATGTGAAAAATAGGCTATGCAAAAATGTGGGCACCCTTGTCATTCTGTTGATTTGAATACCTGTAACTACTTAGCACTGATTAATTGGAACACACAATTGGTTTGGTGAGCTCATTAAGCCTTGAACTTCATAGACAAGTGCATCCAATCATGAGAAAAGGTATTTAAGGTGGCCAATTGCAAGTTGTTGTTCTCTTTGACTCTCCTCTGAAGAGGGGCAACATGGGGGCCTCAAAACAACTCTCAAATGACCTGAAAACAAAGATTGTTCAACATTATGGTTTAGGGGAAGGCTACAAAAAGCTATCGCAGAGATGTAAGCTGTCAGTGTCCACTGTAAGGAACATAGTGAGGAAATGGAAGACCACAGGCACAGTTCTTGTTAAGGCCAGAAGTGGCAGGCCAAGTAAAATATCGGAGAGGCAAAGGCAAAGGATGGTGAGAAGGGTCAAAAACAGCCCACAGACCACCTCCAAAGACCTACAACATCATCTTGCTGCAGATGGTGTCACTGTGCATCGTTCAACAATTCAGCGCACTTTGCACAAGGAGAAGCTGTACGGGAGAGTGATGCTGAAGAAGCCTTTTCTGCACACACGCCACAAACGCACATTTGGACAAGCCAGCTTCATTTTGGAATAAGGTGCTGAAGACTGATGAAACAAAGATTGAGTTATTTGGTCATAACAAGGGGCGTTATGCATGGCGGCAAAAGAACACAGCGTTCCAAGAAAAACACTTGCTACCCACAGTAAAATTTGGTGGGGGTTCCATCATGCTGTGGGGCTGTGTGGCCAGTGCCGGTACTGGGAATCTTGTTAAAGTTGGGGGTCGCATGGATTCCACTCAATATCAGCAGATTCTTGTTGAAGAATCAGTCACAAAGTTGAAGTTAAGCCGGGGCTGGATATTTCAACAAGACAACGACCCAAAACACTGCTCAAAATCTACCCGGGCATTTATGCAGAGGAACAAGTACAATGTTCTGGAATGGCCATCCCAGTCCCCAGACCTGAATATCATTGAGAATCTGTGGGATGATTTGAAGCGGGCTGTCCATGCTCGGCAACCATCAAACCTAACTGAACTGGAGTTTTGTAAGGAGGAATTGTCCAAAATACCTTCATCCAGAATCCAGTGTACCACGGTGTGCCAGAGAGCGCTACAGGAGGTCCTTCCTGCCGGCGGCTATTAGACTATATAATGCCTCACCGGGGTGCCGTGCCGTCTGCAACATAGATCTGGAACTGTTGGGGTGCTAGGACCTAGTTTAACAATTATGCATCCATCCGTGAGTAACTCTGGTCCGTCAGCACTCATTCACTCAGGACCTATTTATTCATACAGGTCTGTATAGACATACTCATGTACAGTTGTTATATCATATCACATGCAATATTGTAAGTAATTATTGGACTTAACCTACGTAGTCATTCACTCAGGAGTGCATATTAGTATCCTGCCAATTGCACCTTTTCTCATTGCTTTTAGTATATCGAATGTGCAATATGTGCAGTTGTCTGTAATTAAACCCTGCGCACTAAGGACTGTATTTTAAGGGAATTACTATTATTACCCCAAATTATATCATACACACATTTAGCTATTAAAGTATCTCTTCCTGTCATTTACCTGTACAGTTTGTGTAACCACGCAAGTATTCACTTATCTGTAAATATAACTGTATACCTAACTGTACAGCTAATTTAACCATGCAAAATGTTCACTTACCTGTTCATTTACCCAGTCTGTCTATTAAGTAAACTATTTCTTCTTTATAATGATTATTCTTTTTTTTTTTTGCACTCGAGATATCTTGTATTTCTATACTTTTTCATACTGCCGCTCTATGTATCATGTACCGTGTATCTGTCTATTGTGTACTTTCGTTGTGGCATTTTGCACCTGCCCTGTGTTTTGTTGTAGCTGCTTGACAATGAAATTTCCCCCCCGAGTACCTATCTATCTATCTATCTATCTATCTATCTATCTATCTATCTATCTATCTATCTATCTATCTATCTATCTATCTATCTATCTATCTATCTATCTATCTATGAGACACTCATTAGAGGCTATAGGAAGCGTCTAAAGGCTGTTATTTTAGCAAAAGGAGGCTCTACTAAATATTGATGTGATTTTTCTGTTGGGGTGCCCATATTTATGCACCTGTCTAATTTCGTTTTGATGCATATTTCACATTTTCCAATAAACCTAATTTCACTACTGAAATATTACTGTGTCCATCAGTTATTTGATAGATCAAAATGAAATTGCTGATCCAAACACCCAATTATTTATAAATGGAATCATGGAAATTGTCAGGGGGGCCCAAACTTTTGCATACGACTTTATACAGTACATTATCCTGCACCATACTGATATATACAGTACATTATCCTGCACCATACTGCTATATACAGTACATTATCCTGCACCATACTGATATATACAGTACATTATCCTGCACCATACTGATATATACAGTACATTATCCTGCACCATACTGATATATACAGTACATTATCCTGCACCATACTGATATATACAGTACATTATCCTGCACCATACTGCTATATACAGTACATTATCCTGCACCATACTGATATATACAGTACATTATCCTGCACCATACTGATATATACAGTACATTATCCTGCACCATACTGCTATATACAGTACATTATCCTGCACCATACTGATATATACAGTACATTATCCTGCACCATACTGATATATACAGTACATTATCCTGCACCATACTGCTATATACAGTACATTATCCTGCACCGTACTGATATATACAGTACATTATCCTGCACCATACTGATATATACAGTACATTATCCTGCACCATACTGCTATATACAGTACATTATCCTGCACCATACTGATATATACAGTACATTATCCTGCACCATACTGATATATACAGTACATTATCCTGCACCATACTGATATATACAGTACATTATCCTGCACCATACTGATATATACAGTACATTATCCTGCACCATACTGCTATATACAGTACATTATCCTGCACCATACTGATATATACAGTACATTATCCTGCACCATACTGATATATACAGTACATTATCCTGCACCGTACTGATATATACAGTACATTATCCTGCACCATACTGATATATACAGTACATTATCCTGCACCATACTGCTATATACAGTACATTATCCTGCACCATACTGATATATACAGTACATTATCCTGCACCATACTGATATATACAGTACATTATCCTGCACCATACTGCTATATACAGTACATTATCCTGCACCATACTGATATATACAGTACATTATCCTGCACCATACTGATATATACAGTACATTATCCTGCACCATACTGCTATATACAGTACATTATCCTGCACCGTACTGATATATACAGTACATTATCCTGCACCATACTGATATATACAGTACATTATCCTGCACCATACTGCTATATACAGTACATTATCCTGCACCATACTGATATATACAGTACATTATCCTGCACCATACTGATATATACAGTACATTATCCTGCACCGTACTGATATATACAGTACATTATCCTGCACCATACTGCTATATACAGTACATAATCCTGCACCATACTGCTATATACAGTACATTATCCTGCACCATACTGCTATATACAGTACATTATCCTGCACCATACTGATATATACAGTACATTATCCTGCACCGTACTGATATATACAGTACATTATCCTGCACCGTACTGATATATACAGTACATTATCCTGCACCATACTGCTATATACAGTACATTATCCTGCACCATACTGCTATATACAGTACATTATCCTGCACCATACTGATATATACAGTACATTGTCAGGGGGCCCAAACTTCTGCATACGACTGTAAATGATACTCAATCAAAAAAGTACTGGAGTACAGTTACTTTTTGAGTACATTTAAATGTTTTATAGCTTTGTTTAATAAACCAAATACTAACATTGTAAAACTGTAACAGATTGTTATGTTGTTAGCGTATTGTAGAGGATATAAAAGGGCTTGGATAACAGAAATAAACAGAAATAACAGAAATAACAGAAATAGTCCGATACAACTGAACATGCAGCAGATGCAGGCAGTGGAGTGTTGATCCTAACAGGTAGATGGTTTATCTCAGGGAAAGAGTGCAGCAACTCCATCCAACGACTTACGGTCATGGCTAGTAGTGACGGAGACTTGGGAAAGCACCAGTGGTGCTAGACTATGTAACGAATGCCCCGCGCAGAGCACCGGTCCCTCCTCCTCTCCAGCGATCCTCCTCGCCGGCGTTCTAACCGGCGGTCGGGGGAAGATGGTAGCAACACCCTGATGACCCACACCTGTTCCACATCGGTCATCAGGGTCACTATTTCTGTTCAACCCTTGCGGGTTATTATTCTTTCTATGTATATTGCTGTCTTTCTCATTAAAACCTCGTTACCTTCATTCTCTCTCTCTCTCTCTCTCTCTCTCTCATTTTTCGCCTTATCACTCACTTTCACCCCTCGAAATATCACAGACTATTTGCACTAATGTAACAGTACAGCAATTTACGAACGTATTTTGAATGTCAACTTCAGCTAATATCGAAGCTGTCCGTTTCATTACGTTATATTCATGTAATAAAAATGTAAATGGTAAAGTAAATGGTAATCTGCATAAGAAAAAAATGTGTTATAGCGATTATCCCTAGTGATCAAATTGACCCGGACCGACGGACGTGATCACAATAAGCAGACTCCACTGTATCATAAATTGTACCTTTTCCAACATTTTCTCATACTTTATGTGAGAAATAACAACTTAGCTGGCTGGCTACAACAACCAAGACAAAAGGTTTCCATTAGAAACCCATTTAAAATTAACCATTGGAGTAACTATTTATGCCATATATATTTACCCCCCCTGGTTACTACCCACCCCCTCCCTGGTTACTGCCCCCACCCCTGGTTACTACACCCACCCCTGGTTACTGCCCCCCCCTCCCCCCTGGTTACTGCCCCACCCCTGGTTACTACCCACCCCCTCCCTGGTTACTGCCCCCACCCCTGGTTACTGCCCCCCCTCCCCCCTGGTTACTGCCTCACCCCTGGTTACTGCCCCACCCCTGGTTACTACCCACCCCTGGTTACTGCCCCTCCCCCTGGTTACTGCCCCACCCCTGGTTACTACCCACCCCTGACGGTGATGGATATTACGGAGTGAGTTGGAGATATATTAAGGTTAACAATCATTAAATCACAGTCTTAACCGTTGAGTTATGGTCTTAACCATGCTGAAGTTGACTGCGGGGCTTTCAGAGGGACAGCACATCTACAACATGTCAACAACACGTCCTCAGCTGTTAGCATGTTGTTAATGGAGGACAACCTGCACCAGTAAATTAGTTGATCGATGACTGTCAATGAAGGGTGGTGTATTTGCATATGTATCATCAGGAACCATAGTAGAAATGGGAAATAATGATTTCAAAGGCTGGGCAGAGGTTGGAGAGCTCTGATCAACAATACTGTAGATTGATGTGAAATGACTGGGGGATGGCATAGAGCCGTTGATACATTCCTCCAGACTGGACTCACGTTGGCCATCTGAACTACATTAAGTATGATCTGTATGTTACGTAAACAACAGTAACATTTTAGCTAACCCTTCCCCGAACCCTTTTTCTAACCTTAACCTAATTCACCTAACCTGATACGTAAGGTCTCCTAACCTTTGTTGTTAGTTCTTCTAATTAACAAAGTACATTTTCCAAGTAATTCTCCTTTGTTGTCATGAAGCAACAAGCAGCCTGGTCGCAGAGAAAGACGTCATCTATTTTGTATGATATTGTACAACCGCTATTCCATTCATAACATTACCTAATATGACGTAATATATCATACTAAATGGAGGGAAACAAATGTACGTACCAAATCCTACAAATTGCCCTTAGGCCAGGTAAAAAAAGAGTTCCCTGTTAATGGATTAAATAAACATAATTTATGATATAATTCTGTGTTCTTGTATTTCAACAGAAGAGAGCTGCTACTCAAGATGGTAATGCACAGACAGACTTCCCCTATCTGTGGTTAGTTTTGGCCTCAAGAGCGAGACACGTGTGCCGTTTGTCAACAACCATTTTCAACCTTCTCATAGAACACCAGTCTACATAGAGCCCAGCGTGACAGCGTTACATGAAGAAACACAGAAATAACAAAGTACACTGGTGTTAAATTATTTTTTATTTTTTTATTAAAAAGAGTCACATTGACAAGATACATCATCATAGCTTTCCCAAACAGACATTTCAAAGTATCTTGCAGTAAATCACTGTTCAGATACATCAAAATAAAACAACATGTAGAGAGAAAGAACAGCAAATTCAGCATGATCCTGGTCCACACAGAAGAACCGTCAGAAAGCCAGCTAGCTAGGTACCAGTTCAGAGGAACCGTCAGAAAGCCAGCTAGCTAGGTACCAGTCCAGAGGAACCGTCAGAAAGCCAGCTAGCTAGGTACCAGTCCAGAGGAACCGTCAGAAAGCCAGCTAGCTAGGTACCAGTCCAGAGGATCCGTCAGAAAGCCAGCTAGCTAGGTACCAGTCCAGAGGAACCGTCAGAAAGCCAGCTAGCTAGGTACCAGTCCAGAGGAACCATCAGAAAGCCAGCAAGCTAGGTACCAGTCCAGGGGAACCGTCAGAAAGCCAGCTAGCTAGGTACCAGTCCAGAGGAATCATCAGAGAACCAGCTAGCTAGGTACCAGTCCAGAGGAATCATCAGAGAACCAGCTAGCTAGGTACCAGTCCAGAGGAATCATCAGATAACCAGCTAGCTAGGTACCAGTCCAGAGGAACCGTCAGAAAGCCAGCTAGCTAGGTACCAGTCCAGAGGAACACACATTACACAGGTAGATCTTCTGTCTTCAGTTCAGTGTGGGACACAGCAGCAGCAGAAGGCAGCAGCATAAATAAGATATCAGCTCTTACGGTTTGTCTTCAGAATCATTTTAAAAACAGAAAGAGAATGATTCTTGTATGTTGTGAGATATTTAAAACAATAGACCGACAACATGACTGAATGAATCAACTGTAAAAGTATGAGAACTAGCCTTTCACGTTTCAGTCAAGAGTCTTCATTTCACAGCTACCTAAACAAACCAAACACCCTTGAATAAGCCATTCAGAAGCTTCCTCTTTTGGTCCGTTAAACATGTACCAAGCTTGTGTTAGGACACGTCAAAGATCGTGAGACGACACAGTTCTAGAAAACTGAGCTAAATATAGTATACAGATCTGTTTCTTTACAACAACAAGGGGTGAACAAGAAACCCAATCAGAGATCTCTATTCTTCTGTAGTCCATTTAATAACATATGAGACATAATAATAGAACAAGCATGGCCACAGTAACCATGACATGAGAAGAAACAGTTCACCACGTCACATTTCCTCAGGAAAAACTGGTTCAAAAAGAGAGAACACAATGTAAAGCACAAATACATAAAAACCGGTAAACATATTCATGGAGAACAGATACAGTAACCGTGGTGATGACGTGTAGATCCAGTCTGGGTAGGTTGGTGTGAAGGCCTGTCATATGGCAGCGGATCCGCACCTCAAGGCTGAACACACACAACTATCACAACTCTGTTCAATTCAACCTGTACACTTTGACAAGGGTCAGAGATATGAAAACCATATATGAATCATGATTTAAGTACATGGTTCTATCAGTGTTTTGAGGAGCTTTTTAAGATGACAGATTGCCTATACATTCTCTTATTACAATCATGAAAACCATAGATAGATAGATAGATAGATAGATAGATATATTCAAGGCTATTGGGTTTTAAAATATGCATTTAGTATCTAAGCAGTCAATAATAATAATAATAATAATAATAACAGTTATATTAACAATATATTTTGGGCTATGTGTGAGTAATCAGTTCATCAAACAAAGTAACCAGATCAAGAGAACTTTCAGCATCAGCACAATCCACAGGACAGAATATCACATTTTTCTCATGGCAGGCAGTGAAATAAAAACTATTCACATATTACCAAAAATTCACAGAATGCCCGCATTTGGAATATTCAAAATACATATCATTTGAACTCTTCAAAATGAGAACTTGCGAGGCGGTTGATGATGTAAAATATTGCTTCACTATAAAGCCTTCTTGGGGTATGGCTATGTAAGACATGGTATAAGAATGCTTATAGAAAGAAATTGTATTCATAATTCATAGCTCTTTTAGATGGCAAACCCCCTCTCTACAGAACTATTGTAACACACCAGTTGATAGGCCTCTATAGTAACACCCAGGTTATTAACAGTGGCTAGATAGACATGTGTCCCAAATGCCAGCCTATTCTCTTTTTAGTACACTGCTGTTGACCAGAGCCCTACGGACACAGATTCATATAACAAAGTTATTACAAATGAGTAAACTTGAGACAGGAATGTGAGATTAGATATTTCCCTTTTCCAAATAAAAACAAAACTAATGTAATCCAGCTAATGTCTCATATATTGAATTTGAGTTTGAATTAAAACAACTATTAAATATAATACATGACTATTGTCAGTGAGTTAAAACACCTAGAATAAGTGATTACGATAATTCCTCGTAAATTTAGGCTTTCAGTGTTAGGAATGTTCATTCTTCACTATGTGGTGTATAACAGTATAACAAGCAGAGAAGATAAAACGTTGATAATAGTGGAGTGAAGACGAAAACTTCATGATACAAATGTAATGTCTTAACATTGTTATAATCCTTAATGAGATTGGTGGAAACACACTTTCTGCACGGAGTGTGTGAGCGGTGAACCTCCAGCATTTCAATAAATAGATCCCCAAACTAGTTCATTACTAGTTGTGACGATGCATTACATTAACTACAGTATACAGTTGATTAACTACAGTATACAGTTGATTATCTACAGTATACAGTTGATTAACTACAGTATACAGTTGATTATCTACAGTATACAGTTGATTAACTACAGTATACAGTTGATTAACTACAGTATACAGTTGATTATCTACAGTTGATTATCTACAGTATACAGTTGATTACCTACAGTATACAGTTGATTACCTACAGTATACAGTTGATTACCTACAGTATACAGTTGATTATCTACAGTATACAGTTGATTATCTACAGTATACAGTTGATTAACTACAGTATACAGTTGATTAACTACAGTATACAGTTGATTAACTACAGTATACAGTTGATTAACTACAGTATACAGTTGATTAACTACAGTATACAGTTGATTAACTACAGTATACAGTTGATTATCTACAGTATACAGTTGATTATCTACAGTATACAGTTGATTAACTACAGTATACAGTTGATTAACTACAGTATACAGTTGATTAACTACAGTATACAGTTGATTAACTACAGTATACAGTTGATTAACTACAGTATACAGTTGATTATCTACAGTATACAGTTGATTAACTACAGTATACAGTTGATTAACTACAGTATACAGTTGATTAACTACAGTATACAGTTGATTATCTACAGTATACAGTTGATTAACTACAGTATACAGTTGATTAACTACAGTATACAGTTGATTAACTACAGTATACAGTTCATTATCTACAGTATACAGTTGATTATCTACAGTATACAGTTGATTATCTACAGTATACAGTTGATTATCTACAGTATACAGTTGACTCCATGACGTGAACAAACACAAAAAATTGAAGACATTTAGTCACATATGAAAGATGAGAGAAGTTCTATGAGATTAATAAAATAAGGGGAAATAATGAACACCAGTGATGCTGAAAAGTCCTCTTATTTGATCTATCGAGCCCCCAACAAGTAGTAGTAAGCTTAGGCTAAACACAACGTTGAGTTTGAAATGGGAGCGTGGATGGGTTAGAGTGGGGTAACTTATAATAATGTAACAACATGCTCTATTACAATGGAATTCATGAGGACACTATACTGGATTTGGGTTTTTCTCTGGAGAAAAAATTACTTTTGGCCACTGTATGCTAAAAACTAAATGCATAGTTGAGAAATTGTACCATAAAAAGGTACACATTCAGCAAAACAATAAGATGATTTAAGCCTTAGTTACGGCTGGTTCAGTTCTGTTTTCCATTAAAGCCTTATTCATGGCTGGTTCGATTCTGGGCACTCCCTACTACTTACTAAAGTTAACCGCACACTCACAACGTCTTTGGTCCGTAACAGTATAGTAATACATTTTGACATTCAAAATAGCTCTGTATATCTGACTGGAAAAATAGAGGGGAGGGTTGTGTTAAGAAGAAAACATGTGTCCATGGAGGAAACAGGAACAATGGATCAGTCTCTAATGCCACCCTCTTCCCTATATAGGGCCCATAGGGCTCTGGTCCATCTTTTATCAGCCATGCCACACCTCAAATCGGACCCATCTTATATCAGCCATGCCACACCTCAAATCGGACCCGTCTTATATCAGCCATGCCACACCTCAAATCGGACCCATCTTATATCAGCCATGCCACACCTCAAATCTGACCCATCTTATATCAGCCATGCCACACCTCAAATCTGACCCATCTTTTATCAGCCATGCCACACCTCAAATCGGACCCATCTTATATCAGCCATGCCACACCTCAAATCTGACCCATCTTTTATCAGCCATACCACACCTCAAATCTGACCCATCTTATATCAGCCATACCACACCTCAAATCTGACCCATCATATATCAGCCATACCACACCTCAAATCTGACCCATCTTATATCAGCCATACCACACCTCAAATCTGACCCATCTTATATCAGCCATATCACACCTCAAATCTGACCCATCTTTTATCAGCCATGCCACACCTCAAATCTGACCCATCTTATATCAGCCATATCACACCTCAAATCTGACCCATCTTTTATCAGCCATATCACACCTCAAATCTGACCCATCTTATATCAGCCATATCACACCTCAAATCTGACCCATCACACCTCAAATCGGACCCGTCTTATATCAGCCATATCACACCTCAAATCGGACCCGTCTTATATCAGCCATACCACACCTCAAATCTGACCCATCTTATATCAGCCATACCACACCTCAAATCTGACCCATCTTATATCAGCCATACCACACCTCAAATCTGACCCATCTTATATCAGCCATTTCACACCTCAAATCTGACCCATCTTATATCAGCCATACCACACCTCAAATCTGACCCATTTTATATCAGCCATACCACACCTCAAATCTGATCCATCTTATATCAGCCATACCACACCTCAAATCTGACCCATCTTATATCAGCCATACCACACCTCAAATCTGACCCATCTTATATCAGCCATACCACACCTCAAATCTGACCCATCTTATATCAACCATATCACACCTCAAATCTGACCCATCTTTTATCAGCCATGCCACACCTCAAATCTGACCCATTTTATATCAGCCATATCACACCTCAAATCTGACCAATTTTATATCAGCCATACCACACCTCAAATCTGACCCATCTTTTATCAGCCATACCACACCTCAAATCTGACCCATTTTATATCAGCCATACCACACCTCAAATCTGACCCATCTTTTATCAGCCATACCACACCTCAAATCTGACCCAATGTACAGGTCTAGGATCTTCATTTGATCACCCTGTTGCAGGATAACTTGTATTTCAGGTTTAAAATGGCCTTTGAAGTTTGTAATTTCCATTTAGTCATTTTAAAATGTATCTAATCCCAAACATGTTAGGCCATGAAATATAATCCATATAATAATTCCTACTGCTCACTGACAGTCATGAACACCGTAATGAACCCAGTCATGAACCCAGTCATGAACCCAGTCATGAACCCAGTCATTTAAAATGGCCGCCTCTATAAGAAAGAAGAACGTGAACAAAGAAAACAAATGAAACAAAAAACAAAAGGCTTAATTGACTAAAATGCCGTTCCTTCACTGGCTGGGATTTTGTGTCTTCTCTCCTAAACACCCCCAAACCCAAACCCAACATGGAGGAAACTGCTTTCCTTTTGTGTTCAGGCTTCTTTTCTCCTCAATCATCATTAGACATCTTCTGGCATTGAAATGCATGTTCCTCTCTCAGAACAAATACAGAATGTCAGATCACCAAGATAAAATGTACAGCATAAACGTTATGGATATGGATAATAAGGGCTACATTTCTCGTGTGTGTGTGTGTCTGACTGACCATACATATAGCCCATCAACAACAATGACACCACCACTCTCTCACCAGGAGAGGTGGATTCTTAGATGGCTAACAGACTCAGTTGTGTTTCTTCACTGAACCGTCAGTTGTTGTGCTGTGGTGGTTGTCTGGCGGGCTGAAGTCAGGGCAGAACCCATTGGTCTGGGGCTTGGCGTTGGGCGTGGTGTTGGGCTGGTGAGGGCAGCCGTTCGGGCCTATGTTGTCTGTGGACAGGTAGTCCTCACTGAAGTTTGGGTGCTGCTCTGCAAAGCTCCTGAACTTGTCTGTTACCACCACAGGAGGGCGCCAGACACAAAGGTAAGGTTATTCCAAGTTAAATACAGTAACACACCATTAACACACTAGGAAACAAGAACATATTTACAAAGATAGGCACAATCCACATTTTTACAAATGAAATAATAAAATAACTAGACATTACAGAAACAACATAACTTTGACATATTCTTTGTTGCGTTCCAAAATCATCCCACACGTATCCTCCAATAGCAGCTAAACAGAAGGGGGCAGTCGTGGTTTCTTACCGAAGGCGAGTTTCCCAGTGTCGTCTGTGTCGATAGCAGTGAAGAGACGTGAGACATCGAGGTCAGCTAGTCCTAACGCTGTCTTCAGGATGCAGGCCAACTCAGCCTCTGTGATCGCACCGTCCTCCTCCGCCTCAAACATCTGGGATATATGCAAATAATAACTAACACACATTAGAAGGCACGATGACCCTGACCCCTTCATATCTCACTCACACCCACTGAGCCAGCTGACACTCAGAACATCTTCTCATATCTACACACACTCTACAACTTACACCATACGTCATTAGTACGTCCTCTCAAATGGAAAATGTCTAAAGTATCAGTGGTTGTAAGCCCTCTGAAAGCCCCCTGACAGAGCATGATCTGAGCTGGAGCAGAACGTACCTTGAAGGCCAGTTTCATAGTCTCCAGAGTTCTAGCAGGTCTGCATACAACAGATAAGGCGATGACGTATTCTCTGATGTCTATCCCGTTGTCTTCCTGTTGGAGACGAACAGAGAAGAGTGAGAGAGTTGTAGAGGTAGGAGTGGAAATGTACTGGTTAGAAATTATCTAGCAAAGCACATATCTAAATCTAATATCTGAACCTGTTTTTACACAATATAGGGATAACATATGTTTCTGTTTTCTGAGTTTTTGGAAGTTGACCTACTAGTAACGTAGGCCTGCAAAGCTCCTAATGGGATGATATTAAATTCAGTGTGTGTTTACTTACCTCATTGAAGAGGGAGAAGATGTCTCTGAGCATGTCTGACACAGGGACATCTAGGTAATGGGCAAAGTCTTCCAGACCCAGCTTCTCACCCTCCATCTTCCGGGCTCTGTTCCCAAACTCCTGCAGTACCTTCTCCACGTTCTGGGGCTTCAACCTGACCAGGTAACGTCAACACATTAATACAGAGTCTCTACATTCTGGGGTTCAACCTGACCAGGTAACATTAATACAGAGTCCCTACATTCTGGGGTTCAACCTGACCAGGTAACATTAATACAGAGTCCCTACATTCTGGGGTTCAACCTGACCAGGTAACATCAACACATTAATACAGTCTCTACATTCTGGGGTTCACCTGACCAGGTAACATTAATACAAAGCCTCTACATTCTGGGGTTCAACCTGACCATCAACACATTAATACAAAGCCTTTTGCACGGTTAAGATAAACACATTCACGCAAAACCAGCTTCAACCGGCTTTAAACAGCTTCAACTAGCCAGATAACTAGTAATCTGAACTCATTACAAAGCTCACGGCCCTGGGTCTGCCCTGGGTCTAAACTCCTCCCTATGCAATTGGGTCCTGGACTTCCTGATGTCCCCCAGGTGGTGAAGGTAGGCAACATTACCTCCTAGACAACACGTGGGCCCCACAAGGGTGGGTCCTCAGTCCACACCGGTATTCCCTGCATACCCACGACTGTGTGGCCTCACACAGTTCCAACTCTTTCATGAAGTTAGCAGATGACACAACAGCAGTAGGCCTGATTACCAACAACGACGAGACAGCCTACAGGGAGGAGGTAGGCACTCTGACAGTGTGGTGCCAGGGAAACAACCTCTCCCTCAACGCTAGTTAAATAAAGGAGCTGATTGTGGACTTCAGGAGGAACTAGGCTGGACACGCCCCACCTTCATCAATGGGGCTGCAGTGGAGATGGTCATTAACTACAAATTCCTCGGCGTACACATCTCAGAGAAGCTGAAATGGTCTAACCACACGGACACCGTAGTGAAGAAGTCACGACAGCGACTCTTCAACCTCAGGATGCTGAAGAAATTCAGCCTGTCCCCGAGGGCCCTCACAGTGTTGTACAGGAGCACCATCGAGAGCATACTGTCAGGCTGCATCACAGCCTGGTGTGTCAACTCCACCGCAAGCGGACCGCAAGGCTCTTCAGAAGGTGATACGTGCAGCCGAACGCACCATTGGCTGTATACTGCCTGCCCTACAGGACACCAACATCAGGTGTCGTAGGAAGGCCAAGAAGCTCATCAGTGACCCCAGCCACGCCCTGTTCTCCCCTTTTGAATCACTCCGGCATTACAGGAGCATCATGGCAAAAACTGTCAGACTGGCCAATAGTTTCTACCCTCAGACCATCAGGCTGCTCCCCCTATGGTCATCCCCCCTCAACAGTCCTTTACTCTGTCTCCACCCCAATGGACATATATTTATTCATTTATAACTACAGTTGTTATGATATATATAGTTCTATTTCTATTGTTGTTTTTATTTATTATTATTTTATTTCATTTAGTCCTCGAAGCCTAAGAGTTTCACTGAACCCTGCAATTACACCTGGAACCCTGTACTTCACATGTGACTATTAAACACTGTACCCTGCAATCACACCTGGAACCCTGTACTTCACATGTGACTATTAAACACTGTACCCTGCAATCACACCTGGAACCCTGTACTTCACATGTGACTATTAAACACTGTACCCTGCAATCACACCTGGAACCCTGTACTTCACATGTGACTATTAAACACTGTACCCTGCAATCACACCTGGAACCCTGTACTTCACATGTGACTATTAAACACTGTACCCTGCAATCACACCTGGAACCCTGTACTTCACATGTGACTATTAAACACTCTGAATCTGAAGTCACCAACTCTGGTCTAGACTAGTTCTCCAGAATACTCACTTCATGCATTGACATGAACTGACTGAATTGAAGCCCAATTTGAAGCCTGAATTGAAGCCTGAATTGACCCCAACTCACCCCAGTCTCCGGACCAGCTTGGCGAACTCCAGCAGGCAGGTGACAACCGGGAGTCTGAGTTGACCCTCAGCCATGGCCAACTGACAGTCTTCAAATGAGTAGTCAGTGATGGGGATGTCCAGGGCCCTGGAGAGGAAGGATAGAGTATTAACCAGAGTCCAGTGCTTCCAGAACCAGTCCTTGTGACCCTCAGCCGTTTCATACATTTGATATATTCCAAAATTTGCACACCTGATTCAATTAGTCAAATAATCAGCAAGTCCTTGATTTGTTGAATATATCAAATATGTGGAATAGCTGAGGGTCAAAAGGACCGGTTTGGGAAACAGTGGAGTAGTCTGTGCTGAGGCCACCTAGAGCCCTGAGGAACAGTAGACAGTTAGACTAGAGCATGAGTTAACCAGTAGTCTGTGTTGGGGCCATCTAGAGCCCTGAGGAACAGTAGACAGTTAGACTAGAGCATGAGTTAACCAGTAGTCTGTGTTGGGGCCACCTAGAGCCCTGAGGAACAGTAGACAGTTAGACTAGAGCATGAGTTAACCAGTAGTCTGTGCTGGGGCCATCTAGAGCCCTGAGGAACAGTAGACAGTTAGACTAGAGCATGAGGAGAGAGTTAACCAGTAGTCTGTGTTGGGGCCATCTAGAGCCCTGAGGAACAGTAGACAGTTAGACTAGAGCATGAGTTAACCAGTAGTCTGTGCTGGGGCCATCTAGAGCCCTGAGGAACAGTAGACAGTTAGACTAGAGCATGAGGAGAGAGTTAACCAGTAGTCTGTGTTGGGGCCATCTAGAGCCCTGAGGAACAGTAGACAGTTAGACTAGAGCATGAGGAGAGTAAACTAGGAGATAATAACACATTTATTGTGTACCCACACACTTAAATAATGTACAGCCACGCACGCAAATACCTAACCCTCAAATACACACTGTACACCCACACACTGTACACCCACACACTGTACACCCACACACTTCAGTACACCCACACACTGTACACCCACACACTTCAGTATTTATTTTTTTATTTATTTTACCTTTATTTAACCTTTATTTAACTAGGCAAGTCAGTTAAGAACAAATTCTTATTTTCAATGACGGCCTAGGAACAGTGGGTTAACTGCCTTGTTCAGGGGCAGAACGACAGATTTGTACCTTGTCAGCTCGGGGATTCGATCCAGCAACCTTTCAGTTACGGGCCCAACACTCTAACCACTGGGCTACCTGCCGCCCCAGTATAGTATACCTGCTTACTAATGCAAAGAATACTGTACGTATATGTACACGCCCACAAAATGTGAATCAACAAACAATATTAGAAGCTGTTGAACTTAAATACACCCACATTACACCCATTCTCTAGTATCCTCCTGTCTCTAGTATCCTCCTGTCTCTAGTATCCTCCTGTCTCTAGTATCCTCCTGTCTCTAGTATCCTCCTGTCTCTAGTATCCTCCTGTCTCTAGTATCCTCCTGTCTCTAGTATCCTCCTGTCTCTAGTATCCTCCTGTCTCTAGTATCCTCCTGTCTCTAGTATCCTCCTGTCTCTAGGCTTGTGTTTCTAAGCTTGGCCACCTTAGGCTGAGGCATCTTGCAGGCCCTGTGAAGGCCTATGGGAGACCATGCTACACTGTGTGTCTCAGGACTCACTTGGCCATCAGGCGCCTGACGTTGTGAGCAAACAGAGCAGGGTTGTTCTTCTCCTCTTCCGACGGAGTGTAGATGGGAAGGAACTGAGGAGAGAAGAAAAGAGAAAGAAACGAGGGATGTCACTCCTTTGGAAGTCAAGTGGGAAACGGGTAAAACAATAACAATAGATGATATGGGCTAAAAGGGAGAGAGACCAAGTGAAGCCTGGCTGTCAGAAGAACAGGTGTTCTGCTCTGAGTCTCAAATCTTTTCAGAAAGGTAACATTTTCCCACTGGTTGGCCTGGGCTGAGGTCCTCTAAGTGGGCTAGGAGCAAGGGACAGAGCAGGGGATCTAGGAGCAAGGGACAGAGCAGGGGAACTAGGAGCAAGGGACAGAGCAGGGGATCTAGGAGCAAGGGACAGAGCAGGGGATCTAGGAGCAAGGGACAGAGCAGGGGAACTAGGAGCAAGGGACAGAGCAGGGGATCTAGGAGCAAGGGACAGAGCAGTGGAACTAGGAGCAAGGGACAGAGCAGTGGAACTAGGAGCAAGGGACAGAGCAGTGGAACTAGGAGCAAGGGACAGAGCAGTGGATCTAGGAGCAAGGGACAGAGCAGTGGAACTAGGAGCAAGGGACAGAGCAGTGGATCTAGGAGCAAGGGACAGAGCAGTGGAACTAGGAGCAAGGGACAGAGCAGTGGAACTAGGAGCAAGGGACAGAGCAGTGGAACTAGGAGCAAGGGACAGAGCAGTGGAACTAGGAGCAAGGGACAGAGCAGTGGAACTAGGAGCAAGGGACAGAGCAGTGGAACTAGGAGCAAGGGACAGAGCAGGGGATCTAGGAGCAAGGGACAGAGCAGTGGAACTAGGAGCAAGGGACAGAGCAGTGGAACTAGGAGCAAGGGACAGAGCAGTGGAACTAGGAGCAAGGGACAGAGCAGGGGAACTAGGAGCAAGGGACAGAGCAGTGGATCTAGGAGCAAGGGACAGAGCAGTGGATCTAGGAGCAAGGGACAGAGCAGTGGATCTAGGAGCAAGGGACAGAGCAGTGGAACTAGGAGCAAGGGATCTAGGAGCAAGGGACAGAGCAGTGGATCTAGGAGCAAGGGACAGAGCAGGGGAACTAGGAGCAAGGGACAGAGCAGTGGATCTAGGAGCAAGGGACAGAGCAGTGGATCTAGGAGCAAGGGACAGAGCAGTGGATCTAGGAGCAAGGGACAGAGCAGTGGAACTAGGAGCAAGGGATCTAGGAGCAAGGGACAGAGCAGTGGATCTAGGAGCAAGGGACAGAGCAGGGGATCTAGGAGCAAGAGACAGTAAATAGGTACCACAAATAACATCCTGATATTATCACTTACAACTTAGAAATTGCAACTTTTGCATCTGATACTGATAGGTAGGTAGGTAGGTAGGTAGGTAGGTAGGTAGGTAGGTAGGTAGGTAGGTAGGTAGGTAGGTAGGTAGGTAGGTAGGTAGGTAGGTAGGTAGGTAGGTAGGTAGGTAGGTAGGTAGGTAGGTAGGTAGGTAGGTAGGTAGGTAGGTAGGTAGGTAGGTAGGTAGGTACTTTCAAAAAAAAGCTATAAAAAGACATTGCATAGTATGAGTGGTTGGCTGAATATGTGCACTATACATTGGTGGATGTTGGATGGTTAACTATACTATACAGGTCGATGGCAGAGAAATACTTCAATAGCTAAAAGTGCGTATGATATGAGCGAGGGTAATAATAGTTTACTTAATAGACAGACTGGTTAAATGAACAGGTAAGTGAAAATTTTGCATGGTTAAATTAGCTGTACAGGTAAATATACAGTTATATTTACAGATAAGTGAATACTTGCATGGTTACACAAACTGTACAGGTAAATGACAGGAAGAGATACTTTAATAGATAAATGAGTGTATGATATCATTTGGGGTAATAATAGTAATTCCCTTAAAATACAGTCCATAGTGCGCAGGGTTTAATTACGTATTGCACATTCGATATACTAAAAGCAATGAAAAAAGATACAACTGACAGGATACTAATATGCATTCCTGAGTGAATGACTACGTAAGTTAAGTCCAAGAATTACTTTCAATATTCACGTGATATGATATAACAACTGTACATGAATATGTATATACAGACCTGAATGAATAAATAAGTCCTGAGTGAATGAGTGATTCACGGATGGATGCATAATTGTTAAACTAGGTCCTAGCACCCCAACAGTTCCAGATCTATGTTGCCGACGGCACGGCACCCCGGTGAGGCATTATATAGTCTAATAGCCGCCGGCAGGAAGGACCTCCTGTAGCGCTCTCTGGCACACCGTGGTGGGATCAGTCTCCTCTGCGTCATAACCATGGCATGCAGAGGGTGGGTGACGTTGTCCATGATGGCCAGCAGTTTGGCCAGGATCCGTCTCTCGGCCACCTCCTCTAGAGTGTCAAGGCTCATCCCCAGGATAGAGCTAGCCTTCCTGATCAGCTTATTTACCCGAGAAGCATCACCGGCTTTTATGTTGGCTCCCCAGCACACCACTGCAAAAAAGATGACACTGGCCGCCACAGACTGGTAGAAGGTATGCAGTAGTTTACTGCACACGTTGAAGGACCTTTTTGTACAGGGCCCCGGTGTTACCAGCCCATTCCAGCCTGTTGTCCATATGGACTCCCAGGAACTTGTATGACCCAACCATTTCCACATCCATCCCCTGTATAGGGACTGCAGTCAGTTGTGCCTTGGTTCTCCAGAAGAGAAGTAGTACACTCTATATACACTCTATATACAGCAGTATGTGGACGCCCCTTCAAATTAGTGGATTCTTCTATTTCAGCCACACCCGTTGCTGACAGGTGTATAAAATCAAGCACACAGCCATGCAATCTCCATAGACAAACATTGGCAGTAGAATGGCCTTACTGAAGAGCTCAGTGACTTTCAACGCGGCACCGTCATGGGATGCCACCTTTCCAACAAGTCAGTTTGTCAAATCTCTGCCCTGCTAGAACTGCCAAGTCAACTGTTAGTGCTGTTAATGTGAAATGGAAACATCTAGGAGCAACAACGGCTCAGCCACGAAGTGGTGCTCCACACAAACTCACAGAACGGGACCGCAGAGTTCTGAAGCGCGTAAAAATCGTCTGTCCTCGGTTGCAACACTCACTACTGAGTTCCAAAACTGCCTCTGAAAGTAACGTCAGAACAAGAACTGTTCGTCAGGAGCTTCATGAAATGGGTTTCCTTGGCCGAGCATCTCCTAACTTTCGATAAAATGTCTCTCTCTCTATTGCAGCAGTCGCGTTTGGATCAGTAAGATAAATTACACATACCAGAACCTGTGACAATCATATCAGATCTGACCCAGACCTGTGACATTATTTAGAATTCTGGATCCGGACCCACTCGGGTCCCATATTGGGTACAGGGTATTCAGGAACCTGTGGTTCTTTAATCTCTCTGTCCAAGTATTCCTGATATGTGGTAGAAGCATGCAACATGCCAGCATCGCCTGGCTAAGTCTGCACTCACCTCAATGATGAACTCATTGTGCAGCTGGCACAGTGTGAGCCACAGGATCTTAAACCTACCAGAAAAACAATGACATTGTCACATTAAGACATGGGTTTACAGTGTGGACATTGATGTCATCAAGTTAGATCACACAGACAAGTATACAATCAATAAAAAAATGTCCTGAAGAAAATGTTTGTGCTTGCTTCAACCGTCTAGAAGGATGTTATATGGCAGTGGACAGAGAAGTGATACAATAATTCTACCACCCAGAATAATAAAGTCACACAGGAGGAAGTGATGTGAAAGTGCTGAAGCAGTGTTCTGGGAGAGAATGATTAACAGCACTGTTCACTGTTTCCAGTTCTGGCCTGGCTGTGACCTTCTACTAACCGCAGAGAGACAGGATTGTCTCTACTGTTAGTGGCAGACTGACTGGACACACAGCCAACACAACATCACTCCCTACTACCATACCAGAGGCGTCAGTAGGGTTAGCATGTCCTAACATGTGCTCACAGTAATCCTGAATTTTAAGTGTTTTATTTCAACTTATGTACTTACATTTTTTTAAATATCCACCCAGAGACTCTATATCTTATAAAATACCTAGTGAAAAACAGTGGATGGTTTTCATAAAAACTGATTTTTGTTGGATACTATCTCGGCCTACTTGGTCAGCTGAAGCCTGAGGATTTCCTAGTAGAGAACCTTCAGCACACTATGCCACCCAAGAAGGACCAAAGCAGCAACCAAAGTAATGGAGAGGAGATGGTTTCGCTCTCACAGATGCGGGATCTAATGAGTCAACAAAAGGATCTGTTCATGCAACTTCTACAGCAGCAAGAAAGCAACTTTAAGACTGCTGTGGAATTAATTGTGAACAATGTGAACACTAGGATTGACAAATTGATCAAGGAGACACAGGAGCTGAGAAGCAGCTTGCAATTCTCCCAAAAGGACATTGAAGATCTATTAAAGAAAAATGAGAAAACTGAGTCAGAAAGAACAATTGCTTGTGCTGAAACCAAAATAATGCAGGGGAGATTGGTAGAGATTACTGAGAAAGCGGATTATTTGGAGGGTCAAACAAGAAGGAATAACCTTGTTGTGGATGGCATTCCTGAGGCCCAGAATGAAAGCTGGAAGGAGACTGGGGACAAAGTCAGGTACGTGATAAATGAGAAACTTCACCTGGACAGTAGTCAGATGGTGATTGAACGTGCACATAGGACTGGCAATCCATCCGGACATTCTGGAAAAAGACCTAGGCCTATCATGGTCAAATTCCTCAGATACAAAGATAAAATGGCTGTTCTAGGAAAGACCAAGGATCTGAAAGGCACCAACATCTATGTGAATGAGGACTACACTGAAGCCGTCAGGCGAAAGCGAAAGGAACTCATTCCAGCCATGAAAGCTGCCAGAGAACGGGGTGACATAGCCTACATCCGATATGACAAGCTTATTGTCCATCCCCCTGCCCAAAAGCATAAGGATAGGAATGGCACCAACAGCCAGGAGTTGGAGCCAAGAGCTGGAACGAGAGACTAGTCCTCTGGTTTTTCTTAACTTGAGGTCATATAGACTGAACTGATTTTAAAAATAATAATAATTATGGATAGTAGGCCTTTGGATGATAAGCATCTCTTCTCGGTTTCAAAGGGTCTTGTTTTGGCCCATTTGAATGTCTGCAGCATCAGAAATAAGGTATTTGAACTTAATCATCTAATTAAAGAAAACATCATTCATATATTGGCAGTATCGGAGACTCACCTGGATGCTACTGTTTTTGATACAGAGATTTCCATTGATGGCTATAATATTTTCAGAAGGGACAGGAATAAACATGGGGGTGGCATGGCATTATATATCAGAGATAACTTAACGGCAACACTGTGCTCTGAGTTTATCACAGATGATTTAGAATCTTCCTCACCTAAAGCCGGTGCTAATCGGTTGCTGCTATAGACCTCCTGGGACTGATGTGCAATACCTGAATAATTTATGTGATTTAATTGACAGAGTTACAGATGTTAATGGTGATATTTTTTTACTCGGGGATATGAACATTGACTGGTTTGCGAATCAATGTCCAATGAAACAAAAGATAGTTTCATTGATAGCTGCTTGTAATCTGTCTCAGATGATCTCTCAACCAACCAGAGTCTTTACTAATAGTGCTGGACATACTTGCATAGACCATATTTATACAAATATTCCTGAATGCTGCACTAAACCAGTTTCTCGATCTGTGGGTTTTAGTGACCATAATATCATAGCAATTACCAGGAAAACTAATATTCCAAAATGTAAAGTAAATATAGTACATAAAATAATGTTTTTTGGAGGATGTTGGTGGTATTGATTGGACTGATGTGTATGTTGCTGAGGAGCCTGAGGCTGCCTTAAATATTTTTATGGAAAGATTTATGAAGATTGTTGACAGGCATGCCCCTATGAGAAAGTGTATTGTAAAAGCGAGACCAGCCCCATGGCTGAATGAGACTATAAAGAGCCTCATGAAGGATAGAGATAAAGCCAAATCTATATTAGTAAGGACTGGATTGGTGGAGGATAGATTAATGTACTGTAAACTGAGAAATCAGGTTACTAAATTAAATAGATCGATGAAAAGAGAATATTACATGCAGAGAATAAATGCTGTAAAGCAAGATGGTAAAGAGCTATGGAAAACCCTTAATGAGATAATGGGGAGGCGGACATCTGGTAGGGCTTCCTTTGTGGAGTCAGAAGGCAAGTTTTTGACCAAACCATCTGATATAGCGAATTATTTTAATGATTTTTATATAAATAAGGTACATGCATTAAGGCAGAATATGGACAATACTGATTCTAATTACCTAAAGCTCATAAAAGATGATGTGATGTTAAATAAAAGCTGCACTTTCCAGTTGAATAGTGTAGAGGAGCAGGAAGTAAGAACATTGTTGAAGTCCCTGCCGAACACAGCTCAGTGGGTACTGACATGCTGGACAGTAAAGTACTTGGCTTGGCAGCTGATTATGTTTGCGGTCCGTTATGTCAAATATTAAATGACTGTTTAATGAAAGGAGTTTTTCCCACTATTTGGAAAGAAGGTAAAATTATTCCCTTACCTAAAGATGGGAGACTAGCACTTACTGGGAAGAACAGTAGACCTATTACTATTTTACCAGTTCTTAGTAAGCTGATGGAGAGAATAGTTCATGCACAAGTACAGGAATACTTTGAATCAAATGGCTTGAACACAGATTTCCAACATGCTTATAGACATAACCATTCAACTTGTTCTGCCCTCACAGTAATGACAGATGACTGGCTAAAGGAAATGGATAATTTAAAGATGACTGGTGCTGTTTTACTTGATTTTAGTGCGGCATTTGATGTTATAGATCACAATTTACTTATTGGTAAACTAGAATGCTATGGATTTAGTCCAACTGCCATTGATTTTATGAAGAGTTATCTTACATGTAGGACGCAACAGGTCTACTATACTGGCAGCTGGTCTCATTCCAAGGTCTTGGACTGCGGGGTCCCGCAGGGGAGCTGCCTGGGACCACTTTTATTTGCCATCTTCACAAATGATTTGCCATCAGTTTTGTGTAAAGCAACTGTACAAATGTATGCTGATGATTCCACATTGTATTATGCTGCAAAAACTGTCAGTGAACTGGATTATGTTTTGTCAGCTGAGTTAAATGTGGTTTCTGATTGGATAAAACAAAATAAGTTGGTGCTGAATATCTCAAAAACCAAATCAATTATCTTCGGATCGAGTCATAAATTGTCATTAATACCAAAGATGAATTTAAACTTGTATGGAGAACCTATAGAACAGGTAGATAAAGTAAAATTACTGGGCACAATAGTGGATAGTCACCTATCATGGGTAGAACATATTAATATCATCGTGAAGAAGATGGGTAGTGGTATTGCTATAGTGAGGAAATGTCTTTCTTATGTCCCTACACACATTGTTGAGCAGGTGGCCAAATCTTTAATTTTATGCCATTTGGATTATTGTGCCCCCGTATGGTCATCTATATCTAAAGGTCAACTAAAGAAATTACAAACAGTCCAAAACAGAGCTGCCAGGTTGGTTTTACATTGTCCCATTAGTACAAATATTATTAGTATGCACTGTCAGCTCTCATGGTTAATGGTGGAGAAAAGGCTGGTTTTTAATACCACTAAGTTTTTTGGAAACATTGTCTTTTCTTCTCAACCATTTATTTTATATAACCAAATTGTTAGGTGTGATCAAGTACATTCACATTTGACTAGGTCTGCAAATGATGGCCTGATGATGTTACCATGCCCAACATCAAATGCTTTAAAGAAAACTGTTATTTATCGTGCCATCACTCATTGGAATAATTGCCCATTGAATATACGAAAAATTAATGGCAAAGACTCTTTTAGGTACCATTTAAGAATGCATCTTTTAAAATTGTAAGGAAAGGACATATTTACTTTATGAGTGTAAAAATGGTTGTATTGAATTGGTTGAATTAATTTATGATGTGGTAATGATGTTTATAATTTTGTGCTGTTTTCGTTTTGACATTGTTGTGTGATTTCTTTTTGTGGACCCCAGGAAGACTAGCTTGTTTACTTTGGTGACAGCTAATGGGGATCCTTTTAACAATAAACAATAAACAATAAACAATGATGTTTTAGGAAGCAGAACAAAACGGATCCCAATTCAGCCTGTGGGTTTATCTAGAGAAGCAAGCGGCCCTAAGAACAAGGACTGCTTTCTCTCAGTCACAGTTTCCTGTATTTTGGTCATCAGTGTTCTGAGAAAACTGGACCATCCAGATTATACAGTAGGACTAATATCCTCTCGGTCCAGTACAGTTGAGAGATACCACTATGCCTGGCAATGGCCTGTATTTCAGGGATCTGTAAGGATCTATGTTCAGAGAGGTCTCTGGAAACCTTTATGGTTTTCAGGTTTAGTGTCCAGAGATCTCTCTGGAATTCTCCATGTTCCTTTTGGAATTGGTCCCCAGTTAGATCAGCTGCACCGCATTGCCTCTAATTGGGGAGACTATTTATGTTCAGTATTCACACCTGTGTTTGTGGGTTCCTTTTTGTTCTCGCCGGTTCACGGTCGCTGTCTCTCCTTTTGTTATTTTTGAGTTTTGTATAATAAAAGGAATGTTTTTGCAACACAGCTCTGTGCTTCGGGTCCTGTCTAACTGCGATCATGACAGGATCAGTCATTTGAACAGTAATGAAAGTGTACTCACGCTCCAGGCCCCTGCCACGTCCAGGTGATTGTGTCCTGGCATGGGAGAGGAGAGACAAATAACTTATTAAGATACAAAATGTCATATTTTGTTCAACATTTATTCATCCAGGTAAGAAATGTTTGTTGTGCTGTGTTTGGTTTCTTACCATTTTATTGGGGTATTTTATCACCACAGGCTGAACTGGCACCGCTGGAATAAACGCTCCTGTGACAAGACAAAACCAACATCATTACACATACTGGAGTACAGTCCCCTGAACTAAGACACTAGAATATTCTAGATCACATACAAATAAGGTATTGGAGAGCATCGGCCCACGGTGACACTTGCTAACCCAGACATAGAATGTATGCACCCATGACTGGAAGTCGCTTTGGATAAAAGCGTCTGCTAAATGGCATATATTATAATTATTTATATATTACTGTACATTCAATTTGTCATGAAGCTCCTTTTCATCTGTTTGTCCAATCATCATGCAGTTCTTTGCAGAATATGTCATGTAATCCTCTAATTTGCAGAATGAACGTCTTTCAGTCAGACGGTCTGATTGAGCTGATCTGCCCGGCTCTCTCACACAGCTCCCGGGCCGTCACTTCATTCTTTTGAACTGACGCACAGCCAGGACACTTCAATTGTAACTGACATAAACTAGAAACAATGTTTACTCTGTCTTATTGTCATGGAGGCCATTGTTGCTGTGATCCATCAGAAGCTCTATTTCCCCATGTGCTGTGTGTTGAGGTGCTGAGGTGCTGAATATCAGGAGTACAGTAATAATTCTGCCATTGTTGGAAAGCTCGGATTCTCCCCTTTTTTAAGGGAATCACTGTTTTTTTTACCCCCCATCCTGAAGTTATGATAGTGAGAAAAGAACGGTATTCCTAAATAGTTTAACCTGTAGCCAAGGCTTTGTAGCCTATATGGTAAATCATGGCTGGCATTTTTACAGTCTGCTACAATAGCAATGTGCCAGCTATATGAGGATGATGGAAGTTAAAAAGGTAAATATTAATTATTTAATGGGAAATAATGACTGACTAAAACGACACATAAGTGGTCCAAAGTTTTAGATACAGGGCAGTATGTGGACTAGGAGATACAGGGCAGTATGTGGACTAGGAGATACAGGGCAGTATGTGGACTAGGAGATACAGGGCAGTATGTGGACTAGGAGATACAGGGCAGTATGTGGACTAGGAGATACAGGGCAGTATGTGGACTAGGAGATACAGGGCAGTATGTGGACTAGGAGATACAGGGCAGTATGTGGACTAGGAGATACAGGGCAGTATGTGGACTAGGAGATACAGGGCAGTATGTGGACTAGGAGATACAGGGCAGTATGTGGACTAGGAGATACAGGGCAGTATGTGGACTAGGGGATACAGGGCAGTATGTGGACTAGGAGATACAGGGTGATACATGGCAGGGGTATTTTCTGCCATTGAAATCCTTAGGGATGGAAAAATGCTTTCAGTGTAAACTTAAATGACTAAAACCAGATAAAATATATTTTTTTAAATATAGGATTTTTTTAAATAATATAATCGTTGAGAACAAATCACCAAAATAAAAGCTAGACAGTTAGAGAGAATATAAAATTTCCAAAACAATGAATTTACCAGTATTGAGTTTGTTACTATGTTTGAGCAAAATAACTCAGCTATAGCCGTAGCAAAATGCATAGAATTGTAGGAACTTAGCTGTCAAACTGCAAAAAAATTAGGATTGCAGGAAATGTGTTTAAAAATGCTAACATTTCTCTAACATTTTCTCTAAAAAAATGTGTCACCCCCTGCCACGACCCCTATCACGTTCACCAGAAAAAATCCTGCATCGGCGGCTAGATTGGCACTAGGTTGGCACTAGGTTGGCATTGGCCACTGACAAAGCCTCTAAAGTATGGAACAATGTGCCCCAGTGGTTAGGGCAGCAGAGTCAACATATGTTCTGATCCAACAAGTATTGTCTAGTGGTACCAGAGTCAACATGGGTTCTGGGCCACCCGAGTGGCGCAGTGGTCTAAGGCACTGAAGCTGTGTTGCTACAGATGCGGGTTCGAGCCCTGTCTATGTCGTAGCCGGCCGAGACCGGGAGACCCATGAGGCGACACACAATTGGCTCAGCGTCGTCTGGGTTAGGGGAGGGTTTGGCCGGTCGGGATGTCGTTCTCCCATCACGCTGTAGCGACTCATTTGGTGGGATGGACGCATGAACCCTGACTCGGTCGCCAGGTGTAAGTGTGCATTGTGTCAAGAAGCAGTGCGGCTGGGTGGGTTGTGTTTCGGAGGACGCACGGCTCTCCTGAGTCTGATAGAACAAGACTGTAACTACCAATTGGAAATGATGAAACTGGGGAGAAACAAGGGTAAAAAACAACATGGGCTCTGATCCGACCTGCCTTCTGACTCTACTCTTCACTAACTCAATAACATACCTGGTTTGTATGTGATGAGACAGGACCTGTTGGTGCACGTCCCCTCTGGGAATATCATTATCTAAAGAGAGGAGAACATTTGGAACATTATTAGACACATGTTTACATGGTAATGTGCTAATCTAATAGTGTACATACTGTACATTGATAGGTGGCTGTTCTCCCAATCTAGTTTGTTTGCTGAACGGCAGATCACAGCTGTTTGTTTGCTTTGACCTGTGTCCATGAGTGAGTGACAGTATGAGAGAGAATGAGAGAGATAGGGACATTATGTCCCCTAGACACAACTACACAACATAACCAGAATGAGAGAGATAGGGACATTATGTCCCCTAGACACAACTACACAACATAACCAACAAAAACGGGTCACAACTCCTGCATCTCTGTCGGACGCTGGGTATGTACATAGTCAATGGTAGGATTCGAGGAGTATTTGATACACTGCCGATTTTGCAGGTTTTCCCACTTACAAAGCATGTAGAGGTCTGTAATTTTTATCATAGGTACACTTCAACTGTGAGAGACGGAATCTAAAACAAAAATCCAGAAAATCACATTGTATGATTTTTAAATAATTAATTTGCATTTTATAGCATGACATAAGTATTTGATCACCTACCAACCAGTAAGAATTACGACTCTCACAGACCTGTTAGTTTTTCTTTAAGAAGCCCTCCTGTTCTCCACTCATTACCTGTATTAACTGCACCTGTTTGAACTCGTTACCTGTATAAAAGACACTTGTCCACACACTCAATTAAACAGACTCCAACCTCTCCACAATGGCCAAGACCAGAGAGCTGTGTAAGGACATCAGGGATAAAATTGTAGACCTGCACAAGGCTGGGATGGGCTACAGGACAATAGGCAAGCAGCTTGGTGAGAAGGCAACAACTGTTGGCGCAATTATTAGAAAATGGAAGAAGTTCAAGATGACAGTCAATCTCCCTCGGTCTGGGGCACCATGCAAGATCTCACCTCGTGGGGCATCAATGATCATGAGGAAGGTGAGGGATCAGCCCAGAACTACACGGCAGGACCTGGTCAATGACCTGAAGAGAGCTGGGACCACAGTCTCAAAGAAAACCATTAGTAACACACTACGCCGTCTTGGATTAAAATCCTGCAGCGCACGCAAGGTCCCCCTGCTCAAGCCAGTGCATGTCCAGGCCCGTCTGAAGTTTGCAAATGACCATCTGGATGATCCAGAGGAGGAATGGGAGAAGGTCATGTGGTCTGATGAGACAAAAATAGAGCTTTTTGGTCTAAACTCCACTCGCCGTGTTTGGAGGAAGAAGAAGGATGAGTACAACCCCAAGAACACCATCCCAACCGTGAAGCATGGAGGTGGAAACATCATTCTTTGGGGATGCTTTTCTGCAAAGGGGACAGGACGACTGCACCGTATTGAGGGGAGGATGGATGGGGCCATGTATCGCGAGATCTTGGCCAACAACCTCCTTCCCTCAGTAAGAGCATTTAAGATGGGTCGTGGCTGGGTCTTCCAGCATGACAACGACCCGAAACACACAGCCAGGGCAACTAAGGAGTGGCTCCGTAAGAAGCATCTCAAGGTCCTGGAGTGGCCTAGCCAGTCTCCAGACCTGAACCCAATAGAAAATCTTTGGAGGGAACTGAAAGTCCGTATTGCCCAGCGACAGCCCCGAAACCTGAAGGATCTGTATGGAGGAGTGGGCCAAAATCCCTGCTGCAGTGTGTGCAAACCTGGTCAAGAACTACAGGAAATGTATGATCTCTGTAGTTGCAAACAAAGGTTTCTGTACCAAATATTAAGTTCTGCTTTTCTGATGTATCAAATACTTATGTCATGCAATAAAATGCAAATTAATTACTTAAAAATCATAAAATGTGATTTTTCTGGATTGTTGTTTTAGATTCCGTCACTCACAGTTGAAGAGTACCTATGATAAAAATTACAGACTTCTACATGCTTTGTAAGTGGGAAAACCTGCAAAATTGGCAGTGTATCAAATACTTGTTCTCCCCACTGTAGCTCATGTCTTGGCAGTAGTACTGTAGACTACTTTATCACTGACCTCAACCCAGAGTCTCTCAGAGCGTTCACAGTCAGTCCACTGACACCCCTATCAGATCACAGCAAAATCACACTCTACCTGAACAGAGCAATACTCAATCATGAGGCATCAAAGCCAAACAAACTGAATAATATTAAGAAATGCTATAGATGGAAGGAAAGTAGTATTGAAAACTACCAAAAAACTATTAGTCAACAACCAATTCAATCCCTTCTAGACAACTTCCTGGACAAAACGTTCCACTGTAATAGTGAAGGTGTAAACTGGTCAGTAGAAAACCTCAACAGTATATTTGACCTCTCAGCTTCTCTATCAAATATAAACATTTCAAACAGAAAACTGAAGAAAATTAACAACAATGACAAATGGTTTGATGAAGAATGCAGAAACCTAAGAAAGAAATTGAGAAAACTATCCAATCAAAAACATAGAGACCCAGAAAACCTGAGTCTACACCTTCACTATGATGAATCACTAAAACAATACAGAAATACACTACGGAAAAAGAAGGAACAGCACGTCAGAAACCAGCTCAATGTAATTGAAGAATCCATAGACTCTAACCACTTCTGGGAAAACTGGAAAACAAACAACAACATGAAGAGCTATCGATCCAAAATGGAAATGTATGGATAAACCACTTCTACAATCTATTTGGCTCTATAACAAAGAACAAAGAGCAAAAACATATACATGATCAAATACAAATCCTAGAATCAACTATTAAAGACCAGAACCCACTGGATTCTCCAATTATATTAAATGAACTACAGGACAAAATACAAACCCTCCAACCCAAAAAGGCCTGTGGTGTTGATGGTATCCTCAATGAAATTATAAAATATACAGACCACAAATTCCAATTGTCTATACTTAAAGTCTTATACATCATCCTTAGCTCTGGCATGTCCTCCAATATTTGGAACCAAGGACTGATCACTCAAATCCACAAAAGTGGAGACAAGTTTGACCCCAATAACACCCGTGGGATATGAGTCAACAGCAACCTTGGGAAAATTCTCTGCATTATCATTAACAATAGACTAGTTCATTTCCTCAGTGAAAACAATGTACTGAGCAAATGTCAAATTGGCTTTTTACAAAATTATCGTACGACAGACCACATATTCACCCTGCACACCCTAATGGATAAACAAACAAACCAAAACAATGGCAAAGTCTTCTCATGCTTTGTTGATTTCAAAAAAGCATTTGACTCAATTTGGCATGAGGGTCTGCTACACAAATTGATGGAAAGTGGTGTTGGGGGAAAACATACAACATTATAAAACTCATGTACACAAACAAGTGTGCGGTTAAAATTGGAAAAAAAAACACACATTTCTTCCACAGGGCTGTGGGGTGAGACAAGGATGCAGTTTAAGCCCCACTCTCTTCAACATATATATCAACGTATTGACGAGGGCACTAGAACATTCTGCACTACCCGGCCTCACCCTACTAGAATCTGAAGTCAAATGTCTACTGTTTGCTGATGATCTGGTGCTTCTGTCCCCAACCAAGGAGGGCCTACAGCAGCACCAAGCTCTTCTGCACAGATTCTGTCAGACCTGGGCCCTGACAGTAAATCTCAGTAAGACAAAAATAATGGTGTTCCAAAAAAGGTCCAGTTGCCAGGAACACGAATACAAATTCCATCTAGACACCGTTGCCCTAGAGCACACAAAAACCTATACATACCTTGGCCTAAACATTAGTGCCACGGGTAATTCCACTAAGCTGTGAACGATCTGAGAAACAAGGTAAGAAGGAACTTCTATGCCATCAAAAGGAACATAACGTTTGACATACCAATTAGGATCTGTCTAAAAATACTTGAATCAGTTATAGAACCCATTGCCCTTTATGGTTGTGAGGTCTGGGGTCCGGTCACCAACCAAGAATTCACAAAATGGGACAAACACCAAATTGAGACACCAAAATATTCTCTGTGTACAACGTAAAAAGAATTAACAAAAAACAGAGCAAACTAGAATGTTATTTGGCACTAAACAGAGAGTACACTGTAGCAGAATACCTGACCACTGTGACTGACCCAAAATTAAGTAAATCTTTGACTATGTACAGTCTCAGTGAGCATAGCCTTGCTATTGAGAAAG